>OU896709.1:65034057-65634057 GCA_918026855.4 Phaedon cochleariae | reverse complement strand
AGAACTGTATAAATGGTCCACAGGTGGGATATAAATTCTGGAAAATATAACCAAGTCCTATGAAACGGACTATCAGCGCTGATACTCCCTTTCTCACAAAGGAGAGGGTATATAAAGGCAGACAATAATAAGTAATAGTATTAAATCCAAATCAAATGGTGCAGTCCATCTTCTCATCAGGTTGGCAAAATTAAGTGAAAAATCTACTTACAGTAGGTCATCCCTATAAGTGTAACGTAGCTTTTACCAAACGGATCTCATCATCCATCACGAATATACCAAATTCGGAGGAACTGTTCTCAGTGGCATATCAGCATGGGTCCAGAAAAATAACTTTCATAAACAGGAACAAAGGACAAACATTATATTGCACCAGCAGCAATTGTGGTTGAAATCACAGGGTTTTAAACCTTGTCACCATCATTATGGCGTCGTGTATTACACGACTATTATACCAAAATGGCGGTATACCTATACCTGAAGGCCTGAAAAGAAGTCATCATGATGCATGTGTTTTCCGATGTATTTTGTTATTGTTCAATATATAATTTTCAGTGTACTTTATTGCAGAAGTGTTATTATACTTGCCTAAAGGTGTTAATCGGCCTTCATCACCAAAATTTTCATAATTTTCTGCTTAAGTTCAACAGCACGAACTTTTCGTGGCATTTCAGAAAAATGGCCCATAGAGAGAGAGAGAGAATCGTCGTTCTTCCCGGAGGTACTCTGACGTTTTCAAAAACCCTATTTACATCAGGCTGCTCGCTCACAGGACACGTCGGAAACCGTGACAGGTGCCGAGTGTGGTGTGAGTAGGGCTTTGCCTTGAAGACCTTTCTTGCTAAGTCCCTTACTGGCAATATATATTATTAGGTTTTACGCTTCTTACGACTAGGTCACAGATGTGCCAAACGAATATAAAACGGGAAGAATAAGACGTGATAGTCTAAACAGCTGTTCGCTAATATTTATTTGCAAAATAAACATAACCCCTTGAAGAAATAATATATGAAATCGAAAACACATCAGATGAAATCCTTTACAGAGAACAGGGTAGGTAGCCTGATTTAATTATAATGAGAAAACAGTTTGACGAGGATTCAATGTAAGTACGATTCATTTTGATTATTACTGGGTGTTGAAACTGACATGGTTAGTATCCCAAAGTAGTTTCTAAGTAGGATTTTCAGCGATCAAGTCTCTGAAAACAATGCATCCCGCAGCATAACATGAGTGTATTACCTATGATGGACAGGAGTTATGAACGATCCACTAGTGGACCGTTACACTAGAATAATTCGAAAGTTACAATCCTGGCCGTTTTTTGTGCAATTCTCTGTATAATAATCTGAAAATATTCAGCTATTAACAAAATGTTGATGATTAACTTGCACTCATGAAAATCAGTATATAACGTGACATGGACAAAAGATTGTCGTGATCATCGAATGATAGCATTCATAAAATCAATGGTTTGATATGCTGTGATATGGAATGTGTCTATAAAAGTTATGAAATGGTAGATTATCCCTTGATAGAACTTCTACGCCCTATATTCCAGGTTTGGTGCGTGTTTGTTCTTCTCTCAAAAGCGGGATACCTCAACGAAATATGTATTATATCAATGATTTCGACAAACAACCTCATTTCTCAAATTGTGGAGCTTCAAAAACTGTAGGTACTTTCGGATGAATCATATATTTTTCTACGATCGTCAAAAACTGACAAGGTTAGCGCATTGATAGTAATTTGTGGAGTGACTATTCTTTAGATTACCTACGTTACCACCACACCATGTACGAAGCAATGCGTGAAGTAAAACGATGGGTGAAGTACGTATTTCGCGCTTCGCATTCTGTACGAGATGTAAACTATATGTTATTTTTGTATTTGAACTCAATGGTTCCCAATCGAGCAAACCTCCAAGATACCATTTATTTCTGAACGTTCAACAATAATATTGGTATTTCAAACCAGTTTAACACTATTTTTTTTATCAGACCAAGCATATTACTACTTTAGAACAATATTTTTCGACATTTGTGAAATGTTAGTTGAAGTCGTGCGCAGAACACACTGTTTATCTCTACAATTTTCTTAACTTGGCTGCGCCTCGATAGAAGAATCAGTTCTCGGGCAGCGAAGTAGCAGTTCACACACAGAATACTAAAATAACTATTTTCTACAAAAACCAAGGAGGCCTATATTTCGTTTTTTTTTTTTCGAGAAGTTGAAATTCGAAGGATTATATCAGCGATTTTTCCTGAAAGTATGAAGTCAACATTGTATTTTTGGCTGTAATTCTTGGGAATACTTCATTTGGTGAATAATTCGAAGCATTGTTGTTTCATAAACAAACAATGTTTGATGAAGTGTTTTGGAATACGCATATAGAACAAGACCAGAATCTATGATTCAGATTATGAAGGTTCAAATTGAATCCAAAAGTTCGAACACAACTACAACGAAAAAGTCCTGCCTGCACTATGTAGTATGAAGTCTATTATAGAATCGAATATGCTTGGGTTATGAAAATAAATTATCATGAAATTCAATTCTATCTCACAGATGAGCATGTGATTTATGAAATGATAACAAGTTTTTATATCTACACATAATATTTTGATACATTAACTCTGAAATTTGGAGAAATTATCTGGTGAGTCTATACAATGAAATATACCTCCCACAAATTCGAAAACGAGGAATTGTGAATCTTCAGGAATGGAATTGAAATTTTGAGCTGGCAATGATATTGCACCCATCAACACCTTTGTCAAAATCTATCTTCCACATAGATCGGCAGGCAGTGTACCCATTGTACCTCTTCAAATGCAACTACACATGACCGTGATTACCTTTTGGGCTCACGCAACCAATATGCCTTTTTATTTTGTTGGTTCGAATCCGGCTATCGGCTGAGCATTTTTCTTGAAAATGTGAGATTCATGGTTGTAATCCTTGCAGCACCTCGATGCCTCGCTCGACGCCCCAGAAATGGTTCGGATTCCACTATAAGCTGTAGGTCCCGCTCTTCATAACCCCGCACAAGTTTCGACTTCTGATGATTCGGTTTCCAAATTTGATGTAGCGATATACAAGTTTTACAAAAATATATGCCTACATAAACATATACCCTCCAGATGGCATACTGGGAGAAATCATGTCCAAAAATATGTCACTACCTGCTGGACGAACAGTTTTATTCGTTTCGATACGTCACTGGTTAGCTTCAGAGTAGCTGTTGGAAAAACTTAAGAAAGAATAAAAGGCGTTTGTACTGGCCCATTGCCTTCGCTCTACAAATTCCAGTTTTAATAAGAACAGGGCGATTTATGGTTCACGGAAAACGGAACTGTTGCTTTGATTTACTTTTTCAAGTTTCCTCTCAGAGTCGTGAAAACTCTAGCGTGAATATGAGTATTTCCAATTCGATCTCAATAATATAACTACAATCATCAAAAGGATAGTATGTTCGTGTTAATTCAAAGTCATGGAGCTGTCATAGAAGTAAAGACATTCAATATACAGGGTGTTCCGGTGATCATGTTACAAACTTCTAGGGTAGATAAAACACACGAAAATAAGAAAGAAAGTTCATGTGAACATGGTCCGGAAACGCTTCTTCAGGGAGCTAGGGCCCTTCGAAGATGACCTTCAAAAACTACTTTTCGTTTTATAGCTTCGGTACTACTGCAGCTATCGCAACCAATTTTGGGACATGAAATCTAATTCGTAGGTTCATCAATTTGAGCCTTCCGGATTTTGTCACCAACCAGGGGCGTACAAACTAGGGGGGTAATTGGGTAAATTTGAACCTACTCCTCTTCGGCTTTGATTTCTTACCATTTTTATATCTGATTATGATTTTTCAATGCCTTTTACATAAAAAAAGGTACTCTTGTAAAAATCGCTATCTGTCACCGTTTCTTCCGAAAATGGCTAAATCCAATCAATAATAAATTATTGGTCTCAAACCAATTATTACGTGGAAATATGAAAATGAGGTCCTCCAGTACAGATGTCAAAAATCTGTCAAATTGATGAACCTATGAACTAGATTTCATGTCCCAAAATTGGTTGCGATAGCTGCAGTAGTACCGAAGCTATAAAACGAAAAGTAGTTCTTGAAGGTCATCTTCGAAGGGCCCTAGCCTCCTGAAGAAGCGTTTCCGGACCCATGTTCACATGAACTTTTTTTCTTATTTTCGTGTGTTTTATCTACCCTAGAAGTTTGTAACATGATCACCGGAACACCCTGTAATTATTCTACAACGGATTGAATATTGTCCATCACCGTTACTTCAGAAACAATATTTATATTCATAGATGAAAAACCCAAAGTCATCTCCACAACCCCAAATTTGTATAGATGACTTTGAGTTTTTCATCTATGAACTACACCACTCCACTTTGAGTTACCATGGACTCCTTCCAAAGGTTAATATTTATATTGTTTCTGAACATAATTCGACGATGTTGTCGTGATGATCGTGTGTCTGAAAGAGTTACATAGGTACCGTCATTCGGGGTGAAGTCGGACGATTTTTGCAGTTTTTTGTTGATAAAATCTACAATTTAAAAAAATAAAATCCCAAAAAAATAATTAAGAAGCTTCCATGTCTCCTTTGTCAATTTACAGAGTGAAAGTAATGACATTTGCATCCCCCTCCCTTTTTTTTTCAGATGAAGTGTGTCCGCCATCACCCCAACGTGTGGGGTGTTAGCGGACGATCATTTATTTAGCATTAAACATTGTCTTAGCTCCTGGTAAGGGGTGTATTCGGACAAAAAAAATAAAAGGAATAATATTCATAGCAGAATTTCATAAATTGTAGGTAAAAAAAATGCAAAGATGCAAATTAAAATATTTTATTCTTGAAAAACATATGAATTTACAGAACAAAACACAAACTGTGTAAATTTATATAAAAAGAAAAAACGTCAACTCTTATCGACTCAATAACTAATAAACATTATTATCAACACTTAAAAATTTTTTTGGCTCTTGTAAAAAACATCAACAACGTTACTCTATTTTAATATTTTTTAATGAAGACAGCTCTGGAAAATTAAATCTTTGGCGCATCAAATCTTTGATATTTTTTAAAAATTTCACGATTTGTTCTTTATCTATGAGGCTTTCATCTTCAACTATTGGACATAAAATGTATTCGGCAATTTTTCGTTTTTATTCCCTTTTTCTTGTCATGTAACGTAGATTTGGGCACCCCATAATACTCAGCAGCTTGTCTTATACTTTTTCTGCCTTGTCTGATATCTTCCAGTGCTCTAGCGATGTTTTCTTCATTGTAATTTTTGAAATTATTGCCGATTTTCTTCTTATAGCACCTAACCATAGTGTCCGCCTTCCCCCCTATAAAATGACATTTTTTACTAAAACGCCATTATTTAAGAAAAAAATAAATATTTTTTTAGCAAATTGCCATGGGTTTACTAATAATAGAGCACATAACAAATAATAGCTCATTTGAAGTATATAGTTTCAGTATTCTCTAGTGCCCAACAGTTTCTTTTTTGGTTTTCAAATTCTTAGAAGAAAATAAAATTTATAAAATCCTTACCACGTACTCTACGGCGAATTTGTCTAGCAGAAACGCACCTCTCCCAACGTCACTCGAGCTAAACTGAGAGGAATAAACCGGTCGGTGGATTTTTTGCGCGTCTAGACAAACGAAATTGTAAAACACACCGGCCAATACCTGTCGGTCCGAGTTCACCCCCACAGTCCGACTTCACCCCGAATGACGGTACCTACTATACTTTTTCACAAACTCTTTATTTCTCTCTAGGACAAGTTCTCACAAAATAGTTCGAGGTGAATGAGAATTGAGAATACCATATGGAACTGTCTACAAACAACAAGACATTAGATCGATATTTGGTGGCAGATCTGTTCAGTTTACTGGACACATGAATTTCTATTAGCTCACCACGCTTTTGAATGAGAAGTTTCCATCTGGCGTAGAAGATCAGAACTTTTCGATTTGATGAAGTGTCAAAGTTTTCGATTTCTCAGGTTTGGAACCATATTCTGATGTGCGTTTTATGAATGCGAACAGTTTTGCATCTTTGCCTCCGATATTAGCTAGCACTGATATTGAGTTTCACGTCTATTGTCATCCTCAACATGGATCAATTCGTTTATGAGGGTGAAACCGTGATTTTACAGAGAATCCTTGGAAATATGCATATATTTTCATTGAAGAATTATGATTCAAACTGAAACCGTTTGAATAATCTCTAATCAGTTGACAGTTCCTGCAATGGACATGTAGGTCAAGACTCAAACGACTGGAATGGGCTTATATCACAAAAAAAAATCATTTCATAATTCGACAGAACTCACCAAAACTAGCTCACCACCGCAAACCGTTTCTTGCTGTGAGCTCCCTACGTTTTATAAAAAATTATTGGAATCCCCGATTTTTTGGACCTCTGAAAACGAGGCGATGATGTGACCCCAAAACCCTAATAATGAAACAAGAATATTCCAGACAGATATGAATGATACATGATTTCTGACAAAGCACCAAGATTGGTGAATCGGCAAGTTGATTTTTGGGACAAAGATAATAAGAACAAGAAGAAGATCAATTCTAACATTTCTAACTGTATTAACTTTTTGCAGCTCCATGTAAAACGGGTCAACAAAGCAATGTTGCTGCGTTTATGAAATATATCGGATTATTGTGAAATTGTAATGGTGCAAATGGTTTTGAGATTGAGACATTTCGTTGTCTAGAGATAGTTTATATTCCAATGATTCAACCTTCAATCGACAACTTGAATATATTTTTCTGCAGTAGTGGTAGTGGATATCAAAAGATATTTCAATATCGATTTCAATCTATCGGATATTTTGTTTGGATGATATGGCAACAGTGATAACTGTCAGTTTTAACTATGGCGAGATGAAGTTTCTACGTCATAAGAGGGTCCGTTTTCAGAAGGTACTATTATTTATGTCCAAAAATAAAACATTCCAGTTAATTTTTCGATCGAATTATGTCGTCAATCATTAGTAATGTATAAAAGGATCATTATTAACATGGTTTGAGTTAAAAGTTCTACTAAGGTGTACACGCCCATTGTGTTGAAAAAACTGTGTTGCCATGGTGATGTGTTCAAGAAACAGTGTTGCCATAATAACGTTTTCAATTTTTTTTCAGAAGTATTTTGTGATTTGATGTTATACTCCATGCAATAATTGTTATCTAAAAGTTAGATAATTATTCGAAAATAAATTATACATTTTGAAATATGTACAGATTGTCAATGAATAATAGATCATTCAGCGTGGTACATATCCGTACGCTGAATGCCACTTCAGTAAAGTGGATAATGATGTCGAATTTTGAATAATTTCATATTGGCTGAAGTATATCCTGTTCCAGCATACTTATTTGTGAGAGCTGTGATATTGCCGCATATGCGCTCGTAGGAGCATTTAATAAAAACTCTGCACAATTGTACAGTTTGCGTTTGCTTTCGCTTGAAAGAGTCCTGGATATCATTTTGGATATGTAGAGCATGAAGACAGCGACAGGGAAAACACAATTTTCCGACAACTTCAATCAACTTCCAAGCGTTCCACGACATCACCGGGGAAGATGCGTTCTCATAACTTCGAAGTTGTTGAAGTGTAAGAATTAAATTCGAGATATCACATAAATAAATGATGGAAAGTTGGCGTGGAAACTTCCGAACATAAATCAAAAGGCAAGAACAGCGATAAGAACTTGCGGTTGAGTTAGACACTTGATGGAAATTTCGTTGAATTTTGTTTCATTCGTACGCATTTTTTTATACAGGGATACCACAGTTGTCATGGCAGCTTCCTTCCACATCCAATATGAATATCAAGTGAGTTGAATCAGGGGTCGTTTGTCAATGAAACCGCAAGGCTTTGAAATTCTTCGCAAAGAGATGTATTCCCAGAAACTTATAACCTTCAGAATTCGAAAAATTCTAAAACCCACCTACTCTCTCCATTTTCTTCGAACTTAAGGTGAGGATTCCTTTCTCGTGCGTTTCTGAAGGTGCATAGAAGCTTTCCAATTTGCGATACTCAACAATAAGAAATAACATCAGAACAAGTACGAAAGAAATGGAATTACATCCTCCTTCAGTCTAATAAAATCAAATCAAAATTTGCTTCATTGTCGGAAGAAAGGTGATTCTCATTAACGAAGCATATAGGTTGAATAAACATGATCAAAGATTTATGGCAACGAATACATAAAGATCAGACAACGAGTCAAGATGAACAATATAATTGAAAAACCGAAATAACAAACTGAAGCATAACTGAAATGTTGAAATGAAATGAAATAAAATAAATGAGGATATTATATAATATTAATCCGAATATGAAAATGAAGAAATTCAGACTCGAAACTATATATAAAATGGGAAATATTGTTAGGACTCTGGATAAAATTTGGTCAAACTATAATAAGCCTCCACAATTAGAAACTTTCTGACTTGCTTCTTGAACTTCAGTTCATTGTCAATATCCCGCAAGTATATAGGCAGATAATTGAACATTTTCTTGTTCTCATGAATTGAAGAGTTCTTAGTCAGAGCCGATGTGGGAATGGGAAGTTTGATACAATTTGAAGAGCAGCAGGTTCTATGTGTAGGTGTTACAAATCTGAAATCTTTATATTTCTTGTGGACTGAGCACACAGTTTCTGAAATGAAGATGCAAGCCAATGTCGATATTCCATGAACCAGAAACAAAGATTTGCATTGATCCCTCACCCCAACTTTATACATATATCTCAATGCTCTCTTTAGTAAAACGAAAATAGATTGGAATAAATGGTCAGTACATGTCCCTCAGAAACAAATGCCGTAACGCAAATGTGATTCGATGAGTGAATAGTTAAAATTTATGGCAGCAATTAATCCCAACTCATTCGAAGTGAACCTCATAGCATAGCAGCCAGATGCTAGCTTTTCACTTAGAAGTAGTATCCCAATCAGCATACTATATCCACAGGACATCCAATAAGAATCCCAAATATCCAGAAACGGGATAATCCTGGCGGGATATCCACAGGTCATCCTCAGATGTACCCGAAGGTTTTGAATGTCCCATGAATGTCCGAAAATAGAACATCCTATAGATAAACAAAAAGTTCATTCCATGGATATCCACTAGGGATAACATTACCCCGACCACAGCTCTATAATGGATATACTCGGGTGAACCAATATCAATAACCCATGGTCATCCTTCCTGGATCATGATATGTTTGATCTGAGCGCGCATCCCATTGGGTTTGTTCGTGTTCGAAAAATAAACATCCACTTCACGTTCAGGCGCTTTGAATCGCTGAATCAGAAGCGTCCAAGAGGTATCAACAATGGTGGATGGTTACATTTCCCACGGATCTTGCTGGTTATTTTGAAGTTTTCGTCGAATTATTGAACCTATTTTTCTGGCAACAAATATATAACGATTAGGTGAGTCCTGATTTCATGGTTGAACATTATATTCGTCTTCACCTCCATTTTGCCTTTGTTTTTGTATTGGTTTTTGCGTCATGGCTTTCACACATCCATCATAGTACCTAACTCTGTTCATCATTCCCCCTGAAATGTTTCCAATTTCATTTGCAGGCAGAATATAAAATTGTTTCACTTCGTTCTTTTTCCAGATACTATATTGAAAAACCGTGAAATGAAGAATGAAACTGAAAAAAGCATTGAATTTGGTATCAACAATTGGTTACACCATGCAAGAGATTGAAAATTCATAAGGAAACAGAAAATCACGAAGATGCAGTAGAGGCTGATTTGATACTGATTTTCTTTATAATATGACATTAGTACAATTTCAATAGATGTTTTCATTATGAGTCAGTTTTTTTTTTCAGAAATATTGAAGACATACATTGAATACAAATGATCAATTGATATTCAAAACTTGATGTCATAAGGTAAAAATTAATTGTACCATTTACTCATATCCATGGTATTGGCATTGGTTCAGTTCGGTATATCCTTTTTATATCCTAATGATAGCCTATGGTAATTCAACAAGTTCCTACTAGGATGACCTGTAGATATAGGAAATTGTATCATGTGGATATCTTTGGGCTATCACTGGCAGATTTCAGGATATCCCATGGTTATTAGGAATACCCAGTACCTATAACCATAGGATGTCCCATGGGTATCATTTGACTGATTGGGGTGGGCCTTTCAAATTTCATTTCCTCGTCAATATTCAACCCTGAAAACTTGTTAGTATACAGGGTGTTCATTTGAAAACTTCCCACCTCAAATTCCTCGAAACATGAAGGTTTTTAAAAAAATCGCAGAAACACCTAAAAAAATTTATCGAGGGAGACAACTTTTTAAGCAAAAATTGCTTCGCCTTCTTTTACCCCCTGTCCTCAGGAGCTACCCCCCTAAAAATCTTAAATGGTAAGGGGTATCGAGTGATAGCTCACTTGAAAGGTCTCTTTAATGCCTTTATTGTGGCGTTTGATATTTTAAAAGCGGATTCATCCAAAACTCTACGATGATTACGTTTTTTATTTGCAATAGATCCAGTTTCAGTAAATTTAGCAACAAGGTCCAAAACATACCTTTGCGAAGTTATCTTGTCCGGATGTCTGGCGTTAAATGTGACGGCAGTTTGCCGAGAACATTGATTTTGTGCACCATAAATTAGAATCATTTCCACTCTTTCGGCTAGTGTGTAAACCATCTTGAAAGTAAAATCTGAATCAATAAATTAATTCTCACTATGTCAAGATTGTCACAAAGGAAACTGACAGCAAATTAAATTCTCTCTTTTCCTTAGCAACTATAAAAAACTGAACAGGTATAAGAATAAATACAGTTCGTCCATGTTATCTGTGTTGATAAAAAGAAGACGAAAAAAAAAATCGGGTTGTTATTCGGTTGTTGCCACGTCTAATTTTCCGAATTTCTGTTTATGTTGGTTTTTGAACACTAATTGAAATAAAAGTTATATTTTCGTGTGTTTTTTTCTTTCTGAACAAATTGAGATGAATAAAGATATTTCTAATTATCTCGAAAACGAATCAACCGATTTCAAAAAATCAAACGCCACAATAAAGGAATTAAAAAGACCTTCCAAATGAGCTATCACTCGATACCCCTTACCATTTAAGAATTTCAGGGGGGTAGCTCCTGAGGGAGTGGGGTGAAAGGAGGCGAAGCAATTTTTGCTTAAAATGTTGTCCCCCTCGATAAATTTTTTTACGTGTTTCGGCGATTTTTTCAAAAACCTTCATGTTTCGAGGAATTTGAGGTGGGAAGTTTTCAAATGAACACCCTGTATGTAATTGCAATGATTCGTAAAACCGAATCAATAGCTATTCGCAATCGGTTCCGGTTCATGGTATAATTTATTTACATAGGCAATCGAACCAGGAGAAGTCATTAAGGAAGACTCGAAGCGATAACGTCAAAGGAGGACCGCTGAATATTTAATACCAGCCGGAATGGAACAGAAGAAGATCCCCGATTGGCATGCATCTCATGTAAGGCACGTTATTTATTATACATGAGAGTTTCTCTCACTACGAGAAAATAGATGTATAATGAGATTTGGAAAAGTAATGGAATGGAAATGAGATTAGGGTCCCTCTCCGATACTGCCGCCTTTGTTCGCCAAATAAACATTCGGAAGGATATAAGGTTTATATCGAATTTCTCGGAAAAGATACACTTGTTGCATTAGAATTAAATGCCAAGTAGAATTTTCCGCTTACGATCCTTTTGAAAACGACAAGATATACTGCGGTCTATAAGGACTTTACATTAATCTGAATGTTACGTGAACATCTTCGGAATTGGTTTCGCGAATAATGTAATTCGCAAAATGGATTCCAGATATAGAGAGTTTCACCTTTTTTCCATGAACATGAAAAATATCTAGAGCGCCGACTCATGACCGTGGGATCGTGGTTTCGATTTCCAGCCAGAACAAGGACTTTTTCTAATATATTACCTACGAATTGAATACTGTAAAATTCGGAGCATCGACTGGGGATAGTCCTGGACGATTCACTGTTGTGTTCCAATCAACAGTGCTGCTCCTAAAATGGCATATGGAGTTAGTGACAGAGCCTGCACAAACACACATCATCTCAGAACACTTTGTGATGAAGGACCTCATCGAAGGCCAGTTGGTATGTACATATTCCTACCAACGAAGGACATGATATTATACTACTATCTAGAGAAATTCATGGAAAAATATAGTTGAGAAATATAGAAGTTGGGTAGATTAGGCATAATTTTGTGAAAAAATAATAATAAAATCAACTCTTCCTCGAAGTCAGTTGTTCGAAATATTCAACAGAACATGTGGCATCCAATTTGTTCAGATCTATGGCAACGTATCGCTTTGCTGATGAGGTAGTAGAGTTGATATCTTGTTGAGAAATAGAGAATTCCATGCAAACGGTCCAAAAACCTCTATGCACGTGATCATCCCCATCGTTTTCCAAATTGCACTTCTATTTTTTGTTACTCACTTACTCAAAGTTCACTATGTTTTTTTTCTCTCATTATATTTTAACGATAACATTTAGGAATTGAACAACTTTTTCTCTAGTGGCTTCGATATTCGTATAGAGTATTATTATCATTATAGTTATTCAACTGATCATTTCAGTGGCTACCCAAAAGTTCTGATCGATACGAACTTTGCGAGTCGATAAAACGGAGTTAGAGATGATTCTTTAGAGGTAGTTTTAAAATAACTATTTCATTTGTAAAACATGTTCATGTATGATAATCTTCATATAAGTATTGCTTCACTGAAGACAAAAATTGAATCACTGATAGAACAACGAGTAGTAGATCTTCAGATCAAGGTTCCACATGTCACCAGTTTGAATTTAACTACGATATGACGTCAACAGCGATGAAGTAACGTCTCTCATATGTAGATCATGAGATATGACTCCAAGAACTAGAACTTACTTGCTCTAATAATATTTTCTTCACCTATCTTCGAAATAATTAATTTATTTCATACATTTCCATCGTACTGTATATAACTCGAATAAAAACAATTGATTCGGGGAAAAGGACTATCATATTCCTATCTTCGATCTATAATAGGAAGGTTTTATTTATAATTATACCAACCATGTTGATTTAGCTCCTGTATAGTTGACACATTATTCACGTTCAACCACTGAATTTCAGTGAGTGAGTGTTTAACAAATATCGAAAAAAATGATTTTCCATTTCAATTATCCACCGGACGCACATTCATAATAATAATAATAACAGGGAATACCTGGTGAGTGAAATTATTGAAATGAAGGAAAACTTTCGCAATTTCATGACTAGCAACTTTTGGTTTTGATATTCGGTAAATTTCAAATACTTCTGAAGATTTTTGAATGAAAAAACAAATTCTCGCGATTTTATGTCTAATATTTTTTTTCAGACTCTATTCGAATAGATGTAGCAGAACAAATTAAACATTCCCATTGCTACTTTTTCTGTTCTTTGGAATGATGTTTTAGGACTCTCACACTGACGTTCCTTCTCTGAGATACTATCATCAACTTTGTTTCATCAAATAGGGCCCTGTATTTTCCATCATTGATTTCAGATACTTTTGATATAAACAAAAAACGAGAGGCTCAAAGGCCTGGAATCAACAGTGTATCGCACTTGATTGAAGAAGGGTTTTGTATTTCAAATTCAAAATATATTCTTGGTCCCTCCCTAACAAATTGTTTCTTATGACTAATTCCATTAATATGGATTTTCAGAATAAGTGTAATCAATACACTGTTGATTCAGGGAGATTAGAAGCTATAAGAATCATTCATATTAAAAAATCCATGGCCCTATTCAAAAGAAGTTGATGATGGCTACTCAAAGACGAAACGACGGTTCGAGAGTCTGATAACAACATTTTATAGAACAGAGAAAGTAGCAATGAGAATGTTTGATTTGTTCTGTTACATCTATTCGAGTAGAGTCATAAAAAAATAAAACTGAAATCGCAAATAATCCGGGATTTTCCGAAAATCATCGGAAGTATTCGGAATTCATCGAAGTTCAGAACGACATTTTGTTAGTCACGAAATTGTGCACTTTGCTTTGTCGAAACCCTTTCTGTTGTAGCTCTTACCGTTTCGAAGATCCCCATGCACCTACTCGAATTTCACTCATCCGGTATAAATCAGCCGTCACGAATATATTATAATATCGCCATATTTCAGCAGACGGTCATACCCGGAGCCTAATAAGCGAACGCCTGACTAAAGGCTTAGCCCTGCAGGTGATGTTGAACTTTGTGTAAACAGCAGGAGTTCGAATATGAGCAAGGCACACAAACATAAGGATAATTTAGGACTTACCGTTGCGAAGATTCAGCTAACACTACGAATGCTGAATGTCAAATTGGCTAGATCGAGATTCAAGTTGTAATTCTCTGAGAACTGTTTAGTCTATTGATAACCATAATCATATTATTTAACTCATTTTGAGAATAATTGATTCACGGAAATAGAAGATATACAATAGTTATTTCAGTTCAAAATACATGCATCACTGACTATATTATGACATCAGCATTCCAGGTCTTTTTCTCTATCTTTTTTTTTTCTTGCAGGATGTTTGTCCTGTCACCGGGTACATCTCAGCCTCCTGAGCTTTTTATGCATTTCAGTTCATTTCACAGTACCCATTCCGTAGCTTTTATCCCTTTGTGTACTAGTGGTTGCGCTATGGAGACACAACTCGAAGAATTTTCACTCAGTCGCCTAGTGTATTTATATTGTTGCCACATTCTGGATAGCATGCGCAAATGCCCCTTCTCTTGATAGAAACACGTACTATTCAGCTTATTCGCAGAAGAAGACATTTGTTTCAGACTAATGAACATGGTTCCATACTGCCTTTGATAATCAACTGTTTCATTGTATTTTTTCGTCCATTTCGATATGGCAGGTGAGGTTTCTTTTGCAAATTAGTTAAAAGCTCATTGAATAATGTCATAGTACTGGAAAAATAGAAATTCTATGAAAGAATAATTTTATTTCTCGCCAGAAAGTTGGTGGTCCCGCGTTGTGGACACAAGGGAAATAGTACCTCTCCTGTTTTTTCGTTCAGATGAAAAATTGTTCTTATCTCGCGCTACTTGTGATGTCAAATTATATCTCAGCGACCAGAAAATTTGTTTATTTCAATATCATTTCGATAAACATTTGTGATTATTTTGATAGCTGAAAAAGTAGTATATGCACTTCGTTGGTATATGTGTACACACCAACTGGTCAACGACCACCATTGAGGTCCATTGGCCCAAAGTATTCTGCATTGTGTGTTCTGTGCAGGCTTTGTTACTAACTCCATAAGCCAACTCAGAAGCAGCACTGTGAATAAGAAGGCAATAGTGAATTATGCAGGACTATCCCAAGCCGATGCTCCAAAACTAAAAATTATTGGGTCAAATATTAAAAACATTCTTTGTTCTGGCTGGGATTCGAACCTACGACCTCGCGGCCATGAGTCCGGCACTCGTCCACTGCGTCAATTCCGACTGAAACGAATTAGTGGGAATTCATCTTGTGTGATTTGAACAATGTTTATTGCCTAGTGTCTTCAAACCGAGGACACGTCCTGAAGCCTTCAGCCAAGGTCAGAAAATGAATTGACATGCATATACACCTTCTAGAATCACATGTGATTGAATTTATGCATGTTTCTATTGAATTATATCGAGTGAATAAATACCGGCCTCAAAGGGTTATTTCCTGCACCAGTCTGTACAGGTTTTTCACCGGTTAGCTGTTGTATTCTTCGGGAGTCAGCCTATGCTGCCCAAATATTTCCTGTCTTATGCGATCCAATGCCTCGCATTCTATTAATAAGTGTTTGGCCGTTACTGTCCCTCTACCGCATTGTCTGCAGAGAAGTTTTTCATTTTACTGTCCCATTTTATTCAAGTGTACTCTTGTTGGACTGTGACCAGTGAGAAGTCTCGTTATTGTTCTGACTTGGTTCCTACTCATCTCGAGTAGTTCTTTAGATTCATTTTCCGACAGTAGTTCTTCAATGAATACTTTCCCGTGACGCATATGAGGGGCTTCAGTCCATAGCTACATTTGTTTTCGCTTGATCCAGTTCCGTAAATAGCCTCGGGTAGCTGTTTTTTCAACCCCGAGTACGGGTTCTGCGCCGATGTATGGAGCTGATGAGCCGGCTCTTGAAGTTCATCAGCTTTTTCGTTCCCTACGATGCCGCAATGTCCTGGAACCCATAACAAGATCATTTTGTTATGTTCTGATGGCTCTGACAGCGAGGCTCTGGAACACATTGCCAAATGAGGTGTTCCCGAGGCTCATAACATCCAGAAATTCAAGAAGAACACCAATTCCTACCTTATTTCCTTGGGAAGCAGTACATAAAAAAATACCCGTACCTCTTCGTGAAAGCATATTTTGACTCGTGCATTGCGCACTTTCCTCATATTGTTTGTTCTTGTACATTGCAAAATGGCGTGAATTTCCGCTTGGAATACGGAAGTGTCTATTTCCAGTGAGAAGCTCATCTGGGAGTATCTCGCTTCACTGTAAATTTAAGCACCAGAGCCTTCCTTGGTCTTGGACCCGTCTGTATACCAGATCTCCACTCCAGGTTTGCTCTTGATGGTGTCGTCTGTCCATTCCCTTCGATCTTGCATGATCACTTCGAAGTTCATGTTGTATATTGCAGTATATTGGGGTAATAAAGTCCGTTCGTTTCATTTCAAGAATGTTTCCTCCCACTATTTCCTCCCACTATTTCCTCCCACTATTTCCTCCCACTATTTCCTCCCACTATTTCCTCCCACTATTTCCTCAATCTTGTTGTGTCCCGATCTATCGCTCGTCATTTGTAGCCTTGGATGTCTCTCTATCTCCTCATCTCCTTTCTCTCTCTCTCTTTCTCTTTTTCTTCCTCTCTCTTCGACAGACTAGATTGCAACGGCTACGGCTACGGCTACGAAATGCATCAAGTTTTGAGATAGAATCGCTATTCGCGATATAATATAACACGTCGCACCACCTGACGGCAATATTAGACACTTCTGAGTGATTTATCTTGTTGGATGTGACCAATAGGCACAAACTGAGAACGACGGTGAGTCAAACGGGGAAAAAAACTTCAATAGTTGGCGAGCGCTGATTTTCTATCACGAAATGTATATCTGCTGGAACTATTTCCAAACAATGATAGCACTATCTGATCACAACCTGATTGCATCCAGTCGGATACTCATTTCGCTGTGATCAATAATTCATTGAAATTTCCTGATATCTTCAATATAAAATAATTTTCCTTTAATATTCCTGAATGATATGACGGAAAACAATGGAGATGTTCACAAGAATCTAAACCATCATTCAAATTATGACTAGGTACCTGAAGAATCTGAATACATAGAAATAATGTCACAAATAGGGTGATTATCTTGAATTTCATTCAGATTTATGAAGGGTTCGTTGTCATTGAACGGTCACGGCTTTGTTTAATAATTCCAAAATTTCTGAATCCTTACTAGTTGAACATGAACACAGGCGTGACATTTACTTCAACGAACCAGGACAGTTGTCCTAATTCCCTCAACATCACGTATCCGAAAATATAGATAGATATTTGAAAGACGTAAAGAAGCGCGCTCAACAGTTCTAGTTCTGTTTTTTTAATATGATCACGAAGAGTCATTCTTGATGTTGAATTATCCTCAATGAAGTGGCTTCTTGGTCCTTAGCCCAAGAAACCAGGTGCTTGGGACTATGACAAGTAAGTACCAGAAGAGAGTCCATAGAGTTGGGATTCGTTTTGAATGTTGATCATATTTTGAACCTGAATGAATTTGTATATGTTGTTGTTTTGAGCATGATTCACTTCTTTGCTGAATTCCTCACTATTGAGAAATTTAGAAAAGTTCATCCAATATGGACGAAAAAACACAAATCGAGCAACTTCCGCCTTCAATTTGTGACAATAATAGTTGATTCAAAACAGAGTTGAATGAATAAATACCTACTCTAGATTTTCCACAGAAGCGCAAGTTTTAAGGACATCCATACAGAGTATAAGAAGTTATAATAGATGTTCCTGAACTTCTCAGGTTGTGAAGAGATACATATAAAAAACGAAGAATGATATCGTATCCCGATCAAATAACTTTTTATTTCGAAGTTGTTCGGTTTGTCACGTCAATATCTCCACTCTTACCAGCCCGTTTAAGACATTATGTAATGCGATATCTTGAGAGCACGTAAAGAATACTCTGAACTAGCGCAAGAAAAATATTGCGGAAGTGACGATCCTTGACTGGCTGTCAAAAGCTTGCATCGTTCGGAACTTTATTGATGGATCTCGTAAAAGTGTTTGGTCCTGTTTCATCTTTCGTCGGAAGGTGATATCGGCTCACGGAGCTTCTAACCTTTGATAGTATCATAATTTTCTGAGGCGGGGACAGGACTCTTGAATTCATTATCAATCAATCAAAATTTCAGCATGAGGATCGAATATTCTACTTCAGCAATGTCAGCAAGGTAGCTTTCAAGATAAAAGTATCCACCTATATATTAGCGACTTCCATTCCTTTAACCTGGTGGTGCACTGGTTTTGTACCCGCACTACGTTAGTTCTCTAATGAAATACGAAATAATATTATATTTTAATTATTGTTGGAAGTTAAATCGGAAACGTTGGTTCATCTTTTTTTTTAACTTTTCCGCATCCTGAAATTCTTCCTCACCTTCAATTATTGAGATATAAGTAAATGCACCACCTTTGAGAGCTCATGCGAGAATTGTTGCACTAAGCTCTAAACTATGTGAACCAGTTTTCCAATGGAATTCAAAATCCGACACAAGTTGTATTTTCATTTCGTCACTAAAGACCTCGTCAAAAATTCAGTAGCCTTCAGTCGATCTATTCGAGATCTATTTTATGCTATATGAATTGAAGAAACGGATGATAGAATGAACCTTTAAAACGTCAAAAAATATGTATTTTCATTGAACTACAAGCTGTCCAGCCCGCTTTGCACAGTTAGTGTACCTTAAAAATATTAGGCATTTGTTGCAGTCGTACTGACCTATGCGCGTATCTACAGTACATACTTTTTTGATATTTTCTGTAATTCTTTATGCTCATCAATTGATACTATTTTGAACTCAAACCTATTTTTGCGAATCAGTCTCTTTCCCATGTTTTTGTTGTTTCACGTATTAAAAATTCCAACAGAATCGGTCAAGACGTTTAGTACTAGACGTAACGATAGCAGCCACATACCCTGATCAATTATATTTTTAAATCATCCAGGAAACCATCGAGATTCCCCTATGCAATTTCAACCCAATCGGTTGAGCTGTTTAGAAGTTATGTGAATAAGATGAGTACGAAACGTTAATTCTTACCACCCTTCAATCACCAGTTTTAAGGTTCGAGTGAAACATTTCTTCACGGTGGGAAGTAGCTCATGGTCATCAGAAAAAATTTCAGTTTCTAACGGTGGAATAATTTTCCAAATCGGTTCAGTAGTTTTAGAGCCTATTGAATACGAACTAACTATAACTCAGATCTCTCCTCTTTTCAATATTAGTATAGAAAAAAATTACATTATTCCAACAAATTAGAAACGAACATAACGAATATTTTTGAGAAAACAAAAGTAACTATATTCCTAATCCTCAATCTGAAGATATCACAATTTGAAGTTATATTGGCACTCATTATTATCAGATTCTATAGTAGATATACAGCGAAGAGGGACAAATAGTACAAATTGAACTACTGAAATACAAAACAAATGAATGAAAGAATCAAACTCAGGAAACAAACTGTTATAGCAGGAGTAAATGAAAAGTTGATGGTAATCCGAATCAGATGAAGTTTTGTTTTTGATAACATGTCATCAGTTGGTGAATCTATCACTCATTTCGTGGAATTGATATGAACAGAGCGTGCTTGGATATCATGAAAGATATGGGTGAACAAGTGTATTAACTATTGATAATTAATAATTTGTAATTATGGAAATCAATGTGTGTTCACATTTCTCCATTAGATAATAAAATGTTTCAGTAATATAAATACAGTTGATCAATTTGTAAATCAGTATATCTACTGAAATATTAAAAGAACTGACAACCTGGCAACGGCATGACGGCGACTGCACCTGCACCTCCAGTATTCCAATGAAGACCGATGCAGAGACAATGTAGTCATCAGCTCTGACATGACATGCATCGGAGTCACAGATAGTCAAATCATATTGTGTTCTCGCTCGCATTATGAACAACTCATATACATCATTCACATCATCAATATTCATCAGGGTGGGTGATGAATACTTATGACAGGATGCAATTAATTCAAGGTATCTCATTCTCCAACTCTCCCCATGATTATTTTTAGTTCTAGTTCATAGCGAATATGTGAAAACATTACATGAAATTGATATTACTCTCTTCATATATTTCCCGTATTGTTCGAAAGATATTGGAAATACTGACCAGCCAGAGTAGATATAACTTTCGATGTGTGATTCCACATGCAGAAATATCGTTATGCAGAATGACCAAATGGCCTATGAACTCCTTCTCAAATTCGTTTCAGCTTGAAATAAAGAGTGGACTTGTCCAGCTTTTTGTTTTATCTAAATATGTCATCTTTACGTTCCTGAAAACGGCCAAACTTTTCCGTTTATTGGCCTTATCTGTCCTGGACACGCCAAACGACTTGTTATCTGGACTGACTGCTAGCAAAAACAACAAAGATATCAATTTTGGTGGGTGAAAATTCCTCCGAGAGGTTTATATATGTCGTGTGCATGCATGCATGATGAAGAACGATGAAACTCAATGTAGATATTGCGATAGAATATTTGTCTATTATAAATACCGATCAACATTTGACTGACTATTATGCATTAAAACACATTCAGTGTTGGTTCAGTGATTCGATTGTGTCGCAAGTTTCAAAAATGCGAACGAAACTCGAGCTTAACGACAGCAGCTAATTTTGTCTATCGCTTGGAGCGCACAAATGAAAATTTCTTTAAAATACGGAGAACATCGTGCGTGCCGTGAATATCTTGTTCTTGGAGATAATTCCTCAGGAAATGAATTCCAGAGCTTAGGTATTTTTACACAGTTAGCACATGGCGACTATAAGAGATCTGCAAGACGATAAACTGACGTCTAAATGACGTGAGCGACTCACATCTAAATGACGTATCTTTTTAAGTCTTTCGGACGTCAATGTGGTGTTCAATTATCACTTGAAACTGACCTTGTTGACTAGTTTTGGACGTCGTAGCAACGTCTATTCTCCGAGAAATATGTCCAAACTTCTCGTTTTGAGGTTTGTTCTAATCATCACTGGAACGAGGAACATGATGATAATTATTTCCAAATAACTTTGGTTTTTTACTTCATTGTGGAAAACTGAATAACAATAATGTCTTACCATGCTACCATGTGACGACGTTATTGAAATTGACGGTCATATGTCATCTGCATGATATGATAACTATTGCTGTGTTCAGGGACATTGAATTCATTATAGCCACAATCCACTTTTTCGTGGCTGTTCATCGCAAAATACAACATTGAGGTGGAATAATATCGTCACTATAAGGTACCTAGAAATGATCAGATATTGACAGTTGGCGTCACAGCTGACATGAATCGTAATCATCAGCTCGAATATGCTACTGCCATCTGTTGTTTCATGCTGTCAGGATGTATCGTGCAATTATAATAATAATAATAATAATAAATCGACTTTATCCATCAAACCCAAAGGTGTTTTGTGGGGAGGTGGAGTGTCAGCAAAAGTTGTTTTTCAACTCAACCTTTACAACAACAATTATTTAATACAAATAGTGAATGATAAGATACCTCCACATCATAGGATTAATATAGTTTCGAAAACATGGAATCAAGAACATAATATTAACAACATAATATCAAAAACATGAATGAAGATTCTTGATAATATTCTCCTTTTTTTTTTCATTCATTCCAAAAACTTTCAAGGAGATGCAGTTTCAAATTAGCCATAACAAGAACAATCATGAATAACATGTAATGAGTGATGAGCTACATCACCAGCATTATCATTCTTGAATTTCAATATTCATTATTCACCAGAATAATATAACTGAGAAGGATTATAAAGACGGCAACATTGTAAAGAGGTACAAACTGCTCGGTTCGGGTTTGGTGACGTTTGACCCATGTTCGACTACATCCTTGCTGACGACTCTTGTGCCGCCTGAACAAGAAAAATTGGTGGGATTTTGTGGACTAATAATTTGAATTATCAAAAGACAACACCCTCTGAGTTTTGATAAAGAGCTGTTCGAAATATTTCTGAGTTGATAACGAAATGATATACTGACTAGGCTTGTCGAGGTTGTCTGACTGATATTGCCAATGATGGAATGATAGCTGAAATCTTTCATGGAAGTATCTATAGCGAAGTGAAAGGTTGCTAATCTTTCTATAGTGTTCCAATGAGGTCAAAGGATCGATGCCCGAATTCCTCAGGATTCATCATCGACATAATGTGCAAGATCATATCTAGGTTCATAATTTGATGCATTGCAATTGATCTAACATAGTGGCGTTTTATTTATCCGATTTCGCCACCAGAATCACTTTGATCTGTCGTTTTATTTGCAACTTATCCGATTCCGGTTGAAACTTTTCATTTCGCCTCACTACAAGGAATGACGTGAAATGACTGTTGACAGTTGTCAAAAAATTATATTTGATTGACGACAAATGGAACTTCTTGAAAGTAGAAGACATTTAGCAGAAATTTTCATCGTCAAGTCCACAAGTTTATGATTCTTTTTAGCAAGACAGGTTTCATTCCCAGATGAAATTAATACTCTCGGTCTCAGAGAAGTTTCTCCAATCACTACAATCAATGCTCAACATATTCTTTGATAGATTTTTAAGATTCTTAACTCTTGTATGATGATTTTGATTATTTTGAAATTATTTGGAGCCCCAATATATAGATATATCCTCTTATGTGAATTCTCTCATGCAAGGTCATGAAGTTTCTCGTTTTATTTGTAAACGTCATTATTTCATTTCATTTCATTTCATTTATTTATACTGCTTAAACAACAGGCTTCAGCCCAATTACAGAATAACAGTTTTATCACATACAGTACACATACAGTACACACTTGAAATTACTTCCGAAATTACCTAAAAAAAATTAAAAACAAAGGGAGATTCACAACACAGTCCACCACCACGGTCACGTTAATTATTTCAAAAAGTGGAAAATATACAATTAAGTAGATAATAATTAATAATTAGCAACAGTGCCTTCTATTCTGCTACTACTAGAAATGAAAATGTCAGTATCCCAGCAGTTAATATGCTCATTTACAGATTTCTGGCATCTTACAAAAGGTGAGCAGGATGACACATCTATATAAAAAATATGATTTCGCGTACGTAATCTTACTTCAGGTACATTTAGTTTTATTGCAAAGAGTAAATCATTTAGCTTATCATTAACTATGTCTGATACAAACAGCACATCCGCGATATTTCTCCGGAGCTGTAGTGTGTTTTGATTCAATTCTGATAGTTGAGTTTTGTATGAAATCATTAAAGTGGATACTCGATATTTTCTGTAATACAGACTCCTGATGAACTTTTTTTGTACCTTCTCAATCATTTCTGAATGAACAACGGTATGTGGATTTCAGATGACTGAAGCATATTCTAATTTTGGTCTTACGAAGGCATTGTATAAAAGTATTGCGATATTAGAGTTAAACTGGTATGAATTCCTTAGAACAAAACTTGAATTTCTCAGGCTATCATTTACAATTTTTGCAATATGTGTATTAAAGCAAAATTTTCTATCAAAATCTACTCCTAGATCCTTGAATTTTTCTACTTTTTCCAATTTAGTTATGTTCCCACCACCGCTATGGAACAAATAAATCGCAACTATTGTGTATTCAGAGTGATTATCATAACTCCTTTTTTCTTGGTAAGATTCGGTGTATTTCATGAATAAAACTCGATCAACTACGAAGGATATCTAGCATGATGTGTTCAGCGCATCATAAACCAACATATAACCGACATTACAATTCACAGCACGCCCAGCCAAATATCGTCGATCCTGATTTTCTGTCGATTGCGAACGGAACACATGCACCCAGCCCACTGGATTCCCGACACCTCCTCAGGAATCACGTACGGGGACGCCCGAAGGGGATCAAGGAAAGGGGGTGGGACCGGCCAAATAGCACGTAGTTGGCGGTTGATTTGCTTAGCAGCAACGGATGCCCGAAGAAATCGTGGCTCGAAGTTCGCCGCAATCTTATTAATCGACGAGAAAGCTGCGCCTGGGGCTGTTCCGGCGATAATCGAGTTGGCGTTGCCGGTTTCATACAGGATGTAACTTGGATACGTGGTCTCATACCCAATCAGCACCAGACATCTTAAAGACATACATTTTACGACTTATTTACGTCTTTACGTCCAGGGACGTATAAAGTACGTCTTTAAGATGTAAATCCATGTACATCTTAAAGACGTACACAAATTTACGTCTTTAAGACGTACATTTTAGGTCGTATCCACGTCGTTCCTCCCATGTCGTATAAAAGACGTCTTAAAGACGTACATTTCAGTAGGTACGTCAATTCGACTTATAGAACAATAATGTAAGTTATTTTCTGGAGAAGAACAAAATGTCATCTCTTCACGTTTTTTATTTTCAATTGTTCAGTTTTTTCTCATTTTCAACAGAAGTGATGTTTTTGAATTTTTTCGTCTGGCATTTTGGAGCCTTCGTGTTAGATTCTCGAATTTTTACAAAAAAATCATTCTCCGACCCCAAAAGTCCCATAGTAATCAATTAGAATAAAATCGGACTATAATCACAAAACTCGTCCGCCATTTTGAAGCCGACATCTTGGATTTTTCATTTTCGACAAAAGGAATTATAATCTCTGATCCCGAAATCCTTCAAATGCCAATTTTGAATCAGATCAGACCATAATCAGAAAACCATATGCCACATTGGATTCACCATCTTGAATATTGAATTTTGATTCGAATCGGAACATAATCAATGAGAAAATCGTCCGCCATATTGGATCCGCCATTCTGTTTTTTCAATTCAATAATAATATCACAACGAATTGTCACCAGAATAATATTTACTTGCCAAATTCCAAATCAATCGGACGATTTAAAGTGAGTCAAATTTAACTTGCACGTTTTGATCACAAACAGACACAAGGACATGTTAAACTAAGTAAAAGCTTGTTATATGATATACAGAACAAACAGAGTAACAAAAGAAGTGAGAATGGTATAATCATCGAAGTCAAGCAACAAAGAGCGCGGTTAGTACTTGAATGGGTGACCGCTTGTGTCTACCGTTTGATGAAGTCGTTTATTTCCCTTTTTTTGCTTGTCTGCACTTGTTGCTAACTTCAGTGTACGTCTTTAAGACGTACTTATGTCTCGACATGTACGTCTTAAAGACGCCTTCAAGACGTACTTTGGCTGATTGGGAAAGTTATGTCCAAAAGAACTCGGTACGAACCGTGTAACTAGCGCCCTCTATGAGAGTCAGATATAAATGATATGAATGTCAGATTCCAAGAAACATCCATACAAAATTTCATAAGAATGTTGCCAGTAGTTTCAACATGATCGTGAAAAATGTGTAAAAAAAATATTGTTACAACACCTTGTATCTCGAAAACGGATAGGGTTACGATATTTTTTTACTGAGCAAACCCAACTTATTTTGCAATGTTCTACCTACCCTAGCTAGGGGGTTAGGTTTTTTTGAAACACCCTGTATATATAAATAGAGAGACAGTTTTGTTATCCATTTTGAAAGAATCCCACCTTCCCACTCTACGAGTATTGTCACGAGTAGAACATACGGTATATCAGTTATTTCGAACCATGAGGGTTTTATAAACATAAAGTAAATCGAATCATCCGTTGACATTGAATTATAAAAACTGACCAAGGAACACTCATGAGAAACGTGCATATCCAATAAAATGTTGTTTATAAATATTGGATGTGAGGGTTCCGAAGTTAGTCTGGTCTGGGGCTACTCTCGACTTGACAAGAGCTCGTCGAATGGTCATTATAATGTAAATTGTTATTAGGTCTTCATATTCATTGTTGTTGATTCATATTTGTCATTGCTACTCATAATGTTTCATGCTTCAATACATATTGTTATCTTCGAATATAGTGTCGTACTTTCAGTTACCCCTAAACTATTAGTGCCTATTTGAATAGGTATATTACTTCTCGCAAAATATTAAGCCAAGCATTACCCCTTATAAATCGATGTGGATGGACCTAACCATCTCTATTATATCGTAACATGGTGGAAATACAACTCTTTTGTTGTGACATGGTGGAGTCACCAACTCTTTTGTTTGTGACATGGTGGAGGCGCCAATGGCTCGTTCCCGAGGTTGGTTCCTCATAACCAACCTCACACTTCAAAATCTCATGTTTTTCAATTAGATTAATTTCATTTTATTGAAGTCAAACAGATATTTCAGAAAGACAGTTTTCATTATTTTAAGTATTGAATATAAAAATGTGTTTTTATATGGGGCATCTGGCCAGGATTTGCGAACGGTCCAGCATGCTAAAACTGGACTGCCTCGGTTTGATCTTCAAATGGGGCGTTCCTGGTAGTGCACACAGATAGGCATGCTAAAACCATCTGTACCCATACAAAAACTGAGTAAAATATATTGATTCATTTTCAACATCAAACAACTCCGTTTGTTGTGACAGTATCATACGATTCAAGATTTGGAAGATAGATACGCCACTGGTGAAACGATTGGGTAACATATTGTTTGGGCTTCAGCTCCTCTCGCGGCTATATCGCGGAGATTTTCATTTCAGATTTGGCACTGCTTCGTTCGCAATGTTCGCATAATGTGATTTTAATGTTGATTCAAATCTGGCGAATTTCATTAATCTGCTCTTCATGATACAGTTTGGCTAGACCACTTCCGATCTGGTCTGGATTTTTATTGCTGGCCATATAACACAACGATGAAATTGAACTTCTGGATGACTATACTATGCAAAGCAGAAATCGTACAACATATATACGAGAATATAATTGAGCGCATAAATGTACAGGGTGACATTTTAGAAACTTTCCACTCTCAATATCTTCCTTCCATTGAATAATATGAGAAATCGAGAATTTTTCAATTTCATCTTCACGGGGGTCACTCAAAACAAATATTTTCATTTTTATCCCTCTTGGTTCAACCTTGCAGCACCCAAATATACCCTGAAACTGTTGGATTCTGTAGTAGAAAAGTTGGCGATCTGGCTCTATTTCATTGATAATTTCTAGAAGAATGCTCTCCTGAATAAGTATCAACAATTGTTCCTTCCTTGGCAGTCCCCGCGAAATCAACCTGTCGAGTCGAGGCTTTACACGAACAGCAAGGCTCTGGAACACATTGCCAAAGGAGGTGTTCCCCTAGGCATATATATATATATATATATATAACCTCCAGAAGAAGAACACCAATTCCTACCTTATTTTGCTTGGTCTCTTCTCGTGGGAACCAGAACATGACAAAAAAACCTTCTAGAATCATAAATGAGAAGGTGGTCAAGTGACACATCATTTCGAATTGGTACTGAGATGCATTCAAAATCTTCCTTCCATTTGTGCTAAAAAGAGAGTCAATACAATAATACTAACCCGAAAATTATGCATATCAAAGCATGCATTTTCTAATTACTTCTGTGAGTTGGAAAGTGTTTTGAAAACTAGGGTATTCTTGAAAAAAGACTGGAACGCCATTCAAACTAATATGCATCTTGAACCTCATCTCCATATGATGTTCTTAGGGTTACATCTAACCCTCCTAGAGGGTTGAACCAAAATAAAAATATATGCATTTCAAGTGTCTCCCTCAGAAATGAAATCGACTTGTCATCTCGCTTTATGATATCATTTACCGAAAAGAAAACAAATTTACTCTCCTTTTTCTCTTTAGTGAATTGGTCGTTACTTGTTGAGAATATATGGTGAATTCTAAATACCTCTCAGCCGAAAAAATTCTTGATATGACGACATGTTTTGCCTACTCAGTAGCTTCTCCTAGTGAAATGCGATAAACTAAACTGAAGGATTAAAACTATACCTGTGGTAATTAAAGTCCTCATTTTTGGATAGTACGCTAAATAATCTACATTAACAGTCTGACTACAATGTGACTATAACAAAATAGATTAACTCAGAAAACTTCTCAAGGGGTTGAGTTCAGTTTCCATGTTCTGTCCCGAAAATGTCAGAAGGAACCTCTTTGCAAATTGCAGATCTACTGATTAATCTCTTCTAATCTGTGGCAAAACAATTCCTTTCATTTCAACATCAATGAGACCTCGCCTTTATTGCTTTTTCATCCATTGATTTCCATTCAGTTCCTTTCAATCAGATTTAGATCATTCTGGTCGATACTGTTTTTTTTACAGAAATAAATTGATACTCAACATGATTGAACATCTCTTGGATGATGTACCTATGCGGATACTCACCATAATGAGAATTTCCTTGCCTTGAAGTGTTTTCCTGAACGTAATTTCCTCTAATACCCTGTATATATTTAGGAAGAATGAGAAAAAGAGAGAATTCCACGTATTCTCTCTTTTTCTCGTTCTTTTGTTGTGTTGTGTTGTGTTGGATGTGGCCAATGATATATAAATATGTATAGCTGAATGATAATATATTGTTGAGGAAAGTATGACATTTCATGTCTGTTGACAGGTAACACAACATTAACTACTTCTTTCGACGGGAAAGAAGTGAAAACTTTGCCCGGATATAAAGGTGCACTGTGTTGATGGCTTTAGTGCTAGTTCCAAAAAATAATCCAGTAATACCACCTCCGAGAAAGAACTGCAAGTCTTCTTATCTTCCATTCCACTTATCGGTTATGTGAATAACTAAACAACCACTGTCCCAAATTTATTGAAACCACAGTATTGAATTGACAAATATACGATTACTTAAGAAGGTTTCCATAGCAACAATGAAGATGCCTACAAAAATATGCCTGCAAACACAGGAGCACTACCAGTTACAGAGTTGAAATTTCACATCTATAATTTTCTTATGTTATTATAATCTGATGTCTTCTCAATATTTATTCTTCGTTTTTTCTGGTCCCAAAAAAAAACAGTGGATCATACACGGGATAATATTAGATTTTAGCTCTCGATTTTTTGTATCCCTCCGCAGCGCGTCCAGAGACACAACCTCAAGCTAAATTTTAATACTTTTTTCCATTTTTGACAAACGAACATTGACGTCACAGAAAGGATCACTAATCATTTTGTGATCAAATCAAGTTATCAATATAGTGTAATATCCGAAGTGAGATGATAGTAAGGAAAAGGGTAAATAGATGGAGAAGTTCTTACACAAAATATGTCAAGCTTTATTTCTCAATTCCAGTAAATACATGATGAAAATACAGCCAACGACTCAGGAGAAGCATATATTCATCGAAATTACGTTTGAAGCTCAAGAATCGGATAATGGGAAAAGCTTTTATTGATTTTGAAATATCATACACTGCTCAAGAGATATGTATGTACGTAACATTCCATTATAATACATATTTATAGAAATATTAAACAAAATACTATTTACATTCACCATTTCAATGTTCATTCCCATAAGGAGTCTAGCACCACAATGAATCCAGCAAAGTATTAATTCCACATCTGGAAACTTCATGAATATGTACATATTCTAGATATCGAATTATTGAAAGTTTCATATAGACTATTTATATAGACTGCATTCATCTATTGTTTAATGAAATATTTCAGCTGAATCAATTGTGTTGTTAGATTTACCATATCTTCATTAGGAAATTATTCTTTTTAATTCAATTTCTCAACTATGGCAACCGAATATGAATATCACTATGAAAATTCTTTCGAAATATTGTCATAATACTGTGTTAATGCCAATCGTCTTTCAATTAGATGGTCCCATTGCATCGACAATTTTTAACGATTCTGAACAGTTGTGACATTTTCTTAGTCTATGTACAGATATATTCACTGAGAATACACTCTCTCAATAACCTTAAAATCAACCTGATGGTAGCAATTCATGAAGATCTCGCATACTCATAGCGGAATGTCTTTTTCGATCAGTTTCTTAATCATAAAATCTGATATGAAGATCTTGACCTGAATTGATTTCTGACTCAGGATGAGTGCATTCTCAAAAAACACGTATGTAGCTTTCACCTCGTCATTCATCAGCTTCCAAGTGGAAGTAAGAGTTCATTTCGCAACTGAAAAATAGAAAAGTCACAAGCCCACTATGATCCAATTCACTATCATGGCATTTTCTACTTTCAGTTGCATTTATCGTTAGTGCAATTTTTTCATGATTTTCTCTTAGATTCGCATGAGGTTATTTCGTTCTCATCGTTCTGGACTGCATCATGAGCAACATGAATTTATGATCATTTCTGGTACTAACGATAATAATTGCACATCTTCAAATTAATTTGTCAGGGACCTAACTGGAGAAATATATCGAATCTTTCAACATAGACCTTCATAATATACAATATCCAATGCAAACTACAAAGGCACACCATCTTCTTGGAAAACCGGCCTCTTGAAACCTAGGATAGGCTATTCATTACCAAAGCACTGATCGATTTCTTCATCAAGTCATCACGCTATGTAGCTTATGGAGATTAGTGAGCGTAGTGACATCATTCGGCTGAAGCCTCAAGGCTTCCCTGTAACTTTCAGCTGCTTCTTCGTATCTGCCGTTGAGATGCAAGATGGCGCCGAGGTTAGTGTGACTCCTAGCGTCCTAATAAAATAAGCGAATATCAGGCCAGGGATGGATAACAAAAACAACTCTTGTCAATGATTATGCAATCTTGTATTCCAAAATTTTCGACTGATGGTTCAGTCGATGATCGAGTTGAAGATTTCATAGAAAGAGGACAAAATTTTTGACTTCAGAGATTCGCTTGAAGTAGTTAGGAAGTGAATATTCCAAAAGTCACAGGACTCGCCAGGTGAGTCAAGACAGGAGACGACGCAGAATGAACTTCTATTTAATGTTTATATCTGAAAAACGGTACGTCACACCAGAAAAGAGTCGAATCAATTAAAATGGTTGCTGAAAAAATTGTCTAAAACTTGTGTGGGTGGGTTTTGCCCTATTTTCTATAGTTCTCGAGATATTCTACAGTAAATCATGTGTTTTCGAAAATCGCTTTCCTATCTAGAAAAACCTTCATTTTTTCAACGAAGAAGTCGAAAAAGTTTGAGTTCCTAGTGCGTTACATTAATCCTAACGCCTGAAGGGTAAATATCAACCCGAGGGATGAATTCTGCCCGAGGTGCGATAGTAAGGCTTGTGGTGCATACAAGATCTCATCTTTCACAAGAAATTCATCCAATTATGATGTGAAATCGATTTTGAAAGGCGGTTCATAGATCCTAGCATTCCCTTTCCATTTTTCTTCCCATGGTAGGCATCGCATTTGTTGATATTTTGACGTCTGTTGGATATTGCTGTCATTATTCACTTAGGTGAATGTCACTGCTGATTTCTTTGTGTAGTCTTATATGAATAATAATATTGAATACAAATTTACCCAAGAAAGTAGGAGTCCCCGGGTTATAGTCCAGCCCCTCCCCTCCACCTTTCTCCAAACCACGTGGTCCGACTAGCCAATCACAGGCCGGCTTGACTCGGCTAGCTACTCGCGGCCCCACGAACGGCGCGAAATTCAAACTGTCAGGACATCAACATCGTGAATGAATTAAAAAAAATCTTCACCACTGGGGATCGAACTCGGGTCCTCTGCATTATGAGGAAGCGTATACACGCACTGAGCCATTCAGGAGGCCATGAAAGTTTCACTATGAAAACCGTATTCAAATGGGAACGTCGAGGATCAGCGAGCAAAGCTCTATAGTATAGAGAGGACCCGAGTTCGATCCCCAGTGGTGAAGATTTTTTTGAATTCATTCACGATGTTGATGTCCTGACAGTTTGAATTTCGCACCGTTCGTGGGGCCGCGAGTAGCTAGCCGAGTCAAGCCGGCCTGTGATTGGCTGGTCGGACCACGTGGTTTGGAGAAAGGTGGAGGGGAGGGGCTGGACTATAACCTGGGGACTCCTACTCAAGAATAATGTCGCAACTCAGATGTTGACCCTCCTATAGGTCGTGACTGAGCTACTCGCTTGGTTTCTTGACGAAAGGTTTCGATCATTTCACCATCCAACCACATTCATCCCCAAATAGAGAGAATTGTTTCTCAAGAGTTAAACGAATTATTTATCCAATCAGGAAAACATTAAAATGTGCCAAAAGGGTGGAACAGCGAAGAACAAACATAAAACGAGCGAACAACAGAAACAAGACGATGGTTCTTGGTATTTACATTATGTTATGGGCAGCAGCACCAAAGTCGAAGAGATGTCACATGCCCAAAGTGGCATGAGAGTCAGTTATCAATGGATCAGTGTTATGTACTGATTTCAATATAATAATTGCAGGTATTGATGAATCGAATAATGATTGAACTAATAATGACCATCCTTATCGATTCGGGTTTTATTCATATTTGAAACCGATGCTAGATCTGTAATTTTCCACAATGGAAATGGTCGTTGCCTTTCGACACTGCTTACCTATAAGTATTATCGCGAAGTAAGCGGTTTCTTTGCAAATTATAAAGGAAATGAGGTACCATGTACTGGATGTTTTAATTTGGAAAAGTTAATTGATGATAAAAGATCTTGATATGATCGAGAGTTTTAGTTATGTTAGTTCATTGGCATTTGTACTTCTTGACAATATCATAAAAAATGCAGACAAGGCTTCGATTAATTTATTGTCGGAGTATTTCAGACTCGTGTATGTTGTACGACAAGTATAATTGTACCTCCAAGAATTGGTATAATATTCCATGAACTACAGAAAAATATAATTAGCGGGCGATATTCATAATGCCCTCCATAACGCCTCTGAAGTTATGGTTCTGTTGGTAGCAACCGTTGCCAATAAGGTTCTGAAAAGCAGTAACGGGCGAGTAAAAAATGATAAGAATTCTTTCACTTCCAAAATATGTATATTGTCATATACATGAATATACAGTATGTCTCACTTCCTATGGAAGCACCCCTGTATCATACTATAATAAAGTGGAGTCATCTTCAGTGATATACTCTGCTTGCTAACAGTCCTCTAAATCAGTGGATCGAATCAACCGCCATTGCTAAAATCGTTCTAATTGATCCTGACAAATCGTCTATTCATATGAGAGTAGGTAAGAACGAGATGTCGCGTTGTTGATTAACTGAAGGTTAAGCCTTCAAAATACGCTATATCAGTGATCTTCAAAAAATTTTATAATTCGCTAGCAAATATTTCGGAAGATACAAAGATAACCAATAGACATAATCACGAAGACAATTTCATCAGCCACAATTTTGGGTGGTTCAACTCCATTGCTTTTGGCATATGGAACTTAAATCAAAAGAAGGGACCTTTTGACGTCGCCCCCTGCACTTAATTGGGTCACCTTGTAAGTTCGGTGACTTTGGAATTTTTACTTCCTATATATATTCTGAACAAATCCCTAGTGTCGAAAATGTTGTCCTCTCCCACATTGTTTTAGTGTAGACGCTACAAGACATTTCGATTTCAATTGTTTCCACAATTCCTGACGCATCCTATATCATACATGTCTGTTTGAACCTGTCATACGGATATGAAAGGAATTAAATACACTTTTATTTTTTGAATTTCTGAATGTCGTCTACACCTCCTTATTGGTCGTTCATTGACTGAGTTATAAATGGATACCGGTCTTTCTTCAATTTGTTTTGTTTCTTCGTCTCACCACAAATTATGATATATACCAGTTTCTATCTACCTTTTTGAAAAATAGGTATAATATTCTGTTTTCTCTCCATTCCATGATCAATATTCTTTCGTTCTTCTGAACACCAGAGGAGAAACGAAATGCTTTCACACCATTCTTCTTACAGAATAATTTCATAGGAATATGTCAAACGCAAGATAATGGTGGATAATAAAAGCTGTATGATGTCAAGAAGTCATCTTGTGGAAAATCCTGATGTAGATAATTGTAACCGAACTATTTCTTTGAGATAAATCATCGACATTCCTGGAGATATAAAATATATTTGACTGAAAGAAAATTGATCTCTTTGTGTAGGAACCTTATTGTGTCTAGAGTATATAAATGAAACGATATCAATGTATTTTTGATTGGCTTTGGTGTTATTCATTGAAAATGCATTATTACCTGTATCACAGCTCAACACGAATCATGTGATTCTCTCATAGTTAATGAATTATTGTAGAATATAGTTTTTACGACGGCGGGAGTAGAAGTCAGTTCCTCTGGTAGCAAAAGAGGGACAGAAGTGTCTCATTATTTCCGAGGGGGATAATGTGACAAATATTCTCCCTAGTGAGTTTATACCAAGTTTCTATTATCCGCATAGCCCTGAGCTCCCTTCTCGGAAAACCCTTTTGTGAAGCGAGTACATAAGTTAAGAAACACTGGAGAAGCAGTATCAACAATGACGTTCTTTCTCGATTTCTTGTTGCATAACCGTTAATCACTTTCGAAGCTGTTTTCATAAATGTAAGTTTGATATTTGCTATCACCATAAGTTGAGATTAATGTGTCAAGATACGAATTCCACAAACTATACTACTACTAATCATGACAACACACTCCTATCAAATCACGATGATCAAATCTTTATCTTTACCAAACTTTTGTGTTTTCGCCAGCGTGAAATTAGTATGTATACTCAAGGATAGAATGCAATTTTTTTCTTGAGGCTTATCTAGCTTCGCCCTCAAGTTGAAAATCGCACCTTGAAAACTTGGAAAAAATTTGCATTTCTGTTTTTTTATGTACCTATAATGTATTATTATTTGAACAAGTATCCTATATCATTGATGATGACGCAAATGAGCTATTGTTTCCACATCGACTTGAGAGATGTGAATGTGGTAAGTATAATATGTTCTCAAATATTATCAGATTGATAATATGCTGATTCGAGCCCTGCACCTTCTATTATTGAATTGCCACAAAGAAATATCTCCGGAAATGGAAATCAATCATCTTCGAATTCATTCAATTCCACTCTCTGATTGCAGTCCTGCAACGTCAAAGGAAATTTCAAATCATGAAATCTATATTTCCGAGATTCTCTCATATATCTGACAGCGGGACAAATATTAATTTCACAAGTTCATCTGCAAATATATATGAACTAATGCTGAGGATCCCCGAGAAGTTTTCAAATGATTCCTGGAAATCGTAATAACTGAGTCATGTTTTTCATTTCACTCATCGGATGAGCTAGTGTTCATGATGTTTATGAATTCACAATTTTACCTACCCGAATAATCAATAACCAATTCAGTGAATTTAATCACACTTTATGTAGTGAGTTGATTAACAATACATTCGAGAGTAATTTCGCAATCATAGAATTCAATGCATTCAATTTGTATGGCTATCGATATACATCATAATAATGGTCTCATATACATACGCTTTGGTGCGAAAGACCGCAAAATATAATAATCATCATTATTAGTAGGTAGGTACATTTTCATTCAAAGTTCAGCGTAGATTGCTGATAACCAGGCATGAAAGTAGGGGAAATCTTCTCATTTATCAACATATGCAATTCACTATTGCCAAAATGTACACATTCTTCTTTGCAAACCTGCTTTATCTAAATCTCAGTGAAACCAATTTTTTTATATTCTATACTAAACAAAGGACAACTGACCAACTGACACCACATTTAAAGACTTTAATATTGAACGAGTAGATACTACAAAGTTTCCAGGAAACACTCTACATGAATCACAGGACTGATGGCATGAAAATCAAAACTGCCTAATAAGTGTGATGAATTCCTGAATTTATCATTCGAGATGTATGTGCATAGTAAGAAATATCTATATAGTATTCGGATGTTTAACATTGCCGAAATAGAATCTCGTTCATTGTATGGCATAATTCTTTGAGGTACCTTCCTAGTCTTCAGTCTTCAAGAAGCTTTTTTCAACCCAGAAAAAAAGGATTCGAGCCATCCCCAATTAGCCAAGGTCTTACCCTTGCAAGCCACTGTTTATACCATCCTACCAGTAGCTTGTCTGTATATTCTGGAGGTTGCTTGTTATATAAACCTTAACAGAAATTGTCTAATTGCTCCTACTATTATACACTCCTGTTCAACAAGGAATAACAACTCACTTCACACTTTACCCCTATAATAATCCTCACAACTAACCTACACCGGCCCTATGAACTTGGGTATCAGAATTTTTGACAATTCGCCAGGAAGCGTCAGGGATTATACCACTAACCTCAAAATAAGGAATAGCCTGAAGGCTCTCCCTAGTGAAAATATGTTTTACTCACACAGTGAGCTCTTTGACTATGTTCCATAAACTATTTTTAACTTTTTTGATGTTATTTTATACAAAATTTTAGTAAAACTCATTTTATTTTTGAGAGTAGGTACTCAATACTATGATTCTTTTGTATTTATTTCATAGACATAATCCTGACGAGTTGTATACAAGTATTAATTCTTGTCAATCATTATGACCTTATTCCATTTCATTTAACTTCATTCTCTTCTATTCTATTCCATTCTATTCTATGTTCATTATGAAAATGAAAAATCAACGTATCTTGGCTATTTTCATTACAAGAGTCCTGTACCTAATGAGTGAGAAATTGATTATGAACTTTCATAATGCATTTAGAAAACACCGAAGAAATTCTAGGAGTGATTCCTTGTTATGTTCTTGCAAATGAAGTTTATATTAACATGTGTCCCAACTTGCTCTATTTTTGAGATACAGGATGTTGAAGTTGGACGGATGAATCGTCTCTATTCAATACCACTCTGTATGAGCTTTCATGGTGCCAAAATTCAGTATGGTTGGAGACTCACTAAGCCCCAAAATTTCAAAATGATCCTAATCGGGGTTATTGAGTAATCTCAATGAATTCTTGAAAGCACCTACATTAAAATTTGGATTCAATCGGATTTTCAATTGTTTCCTCAAGAACCAAGATATAAATACACAAACCAAACAAGAGGATAAAAAAGTTGTTATTTCAATAGTTCAATCTGATAAAAATATGAAATATATTTAATTGCATCAGAAGAAGCTCCATATTACAATTGATATCAAAACCACAACGTTTCATTGAAATTGATAAAAACTCAGGGGTGATGAATTAAACAACGATTTTTCATGGAAATATCAATACCCTGTATCTCGAGAATGAAGGAAGTTAGGACACATATAAACTTCATTTCGTAAAATATCACCAGGAATCACCCCTCGAATGTTTCTGGTGTAATTTAAATACACCCTGTATAACTGAAATTTTCGATGATTTGATACTTTTGTAAATCTGTTGGGCTCAAACCGTGATAAGTTGAAATGGAATCACAGACCAACATACACTCTATTCCTCTCCTTTTACTAATATCACATTGATTCAGTTCTATTGAAGGCCGCGGGTAAAAGCTAGGAATGATATAACAGTGGTCTATCGAACCAATACACATCATCCGACGGGTTATGGGTCATGGTTTGATCATTGAGTTCATTGGGTTCTACTACGCTGAATAGAATTCTCTTCAGTAAGAGATTTCTATGCATCCATTTCATGACATGTTCGAGATTTATTTGCTATTACTCTATCCTGACCAGTATTGAGAGTACGTTTATTGTGAACTTACCGTTGGATTGATTGCCACAGCCTTCCTGTACCACCGTTCGGCATCCTGATACCTGGCAGCCTGTCTCATGGCAGTCGCTGCAGCCACAGCTAATTCGTGTTCCGTAGGTCTCAGTTCCGCTGCTGTTTCGTACATATTCGCTGCTTCTTTGAACCTCCTCTGAGAAGCTAGGAATTCCCCTGTAACCAAATAGAACAATTCATTAAAGATGCTTGAGGGAAATGCCTAATTATGTAGTAAGTGGAGGGTTTCTTCTTTTCATTCGAGCTCTGAATATTACTTTTCCTTCGGAGATTTTGTTGACTTTGTTGATAAATTGACTAGGATAGCTACCTACTGAATCAACTCCTACACCGAGAGAAGTATCTATTAGCTGAATTGAATAGGCGCGAGCGAACTGAAAGAGCGTGTTTCTCCGTTTCTTTGATTTTTGTGATTCTACCTAATTTCTCTGATCCCGAAAACCCTGAGATAACAATTTTAAATAGAATCAGATGATGATTAAAAAACTCGTCCAACAAATTGGATCCGCCATCTTGAATATTCCAATTTTAACGAAGGAATCATAATCCCCGACTTCAAAAACCCCAGTATACCAATTTTGAATAGAATCGAATCCTAATTACGAAACTTGTCCGCCATTTTGACCTATTTTTCACACCCCGACACGTGTTTCGCTAACTATATATGTGAGCATCTTCAGTTTCAATCTTCTCCTGAAGATGCTAACATAGTTATCGAAACACGTGTCGAAGGAAAACCGGTTCGATTAGTGGTGCCAAGGGTTCCAGAGTATTCTATATATATTTCATCTCGATCAATTCGAACCCTGATAACATATCTGGGTTATTTTCGACAGTGAATTGATTGATTGAAACCACAACTATTCATCTTTTATAAAGAATGCTTCGAAACGGTTTGCTGAAAAGCACTTCAATGCTCTTCATTATTGACAAAATTCCCAATTCGATATTCAATACGCTCTGAATTCCAGGGCACAAGAAATATAGCAAAACATTTTGACGATGAAAATTCCAATTAGCTTCATCGATTTCCACTTCGGAACAATATGATTATGGAGTGAAACAAGTATAGACTCGAAAACCCATTATACTCCAGATTAATACCCACTTGAAAATTCAATATTTACAGACACAAACGAAGTTTTCATGACAAAGCTGATTGTTCAGCAATATCTGATACAGGGTGATATTTTGGAAACTTCCTACCCTCAATATCTTCCTTACAGTGAATAATATGGGAAATCAAAAATATAGATAGACTTCATTTTCAAGGCGGACACTTGAAATGATCAGTTTTAGCCCTCTTGGTTCAATCCCCTAGGAGGAACGAATGGGAAGGGGGGGTCAAGTATAGCCCTTCAAAATGATTTGAAGGGCGTTTAATTCTCTTTCCAACGGTTCCCCTAGTTTATCATTTTCGGTCAAGCAGTTTTCAAAAAATGTCGTGTCAATTAGAAAACTCCCCACCCGATGAGATTTTCCTTCCAGTAAATAATATGAAAAATAGAAAAGACACGACAATTCCATTTCTGAGGAAGACAATTAAAATTCAAATTTCCAGCCCTCTTAGTTCAACTCCGTATATAGGAGGGGTAGATGTTACCCTTAGAACCTAATATGGAAAGGGAGGTCAAGATACACATCATTTTGAAGGGCGTTCAAGTGTTTCCTAAAAATGCCGTCCTAAACTTCCAGAAGTAATTGAAACATGCATCTATTGATATCCCGACTGATATGCATGGTTTTCAGGTGAGTTTCATTGTATTGATAGAATAAAAAGATATTGTATTTCGTGGAAAATTCATTAAATCGCGAAGCGCTTTCGGCTAAAAAGCCATCATCAGTGCTATATACCTGCAAGTAAGTAATATTTATGAAAATTTCAAAAAACGAATCCAAAAGTTTAGAATACTTACCCGTCAAGTATTTACAAAAAGGTCCAAAAGTTCGAGAATAATGACATCATTATGGTGTGAAATTTTTTAAAAATACATTTTAGAATTGTTCAGTTCACGTCCTGGAAGGGAACGAGAGACCTCAACCTCCATTTGTCTGACGAATATGTGACATTTTCAACAATGATAATATTGTTGACAGTGATTGAGTGTCAATGTCAATGACAGAGTTAACATAAGTATAAAGTATACAAGTGACATGTATACTTCATCGAGGATCCAAGATAGTGGACGGGTTTTGTAATTATGATCTGATTCTATTCAAAATTGGTATCTTGGGGTTTCTGGGGTCGTAAATCATGATTTTTTTTCCAAAATTAGGAAATTTGAGATGGCGGATCTAAAAAGGCGGATTGGTTTTTCAATTGAGATCCGACTCTATTCGTAACTAGTATCTAGGGGTTTTCGGGTTCAGAGACTAAGATTTCTTCGTCGGACTCAGGGAATTCAAGATGGCGGATCCAATATGACGGACCAGATTTGTGATAATTATGATCTGATTCTATCCAAAATTGGTACCTGGAGGTTTGAGGTGTCGGAGAATATGATTGTTTCGTCAAGATTACTGAATTCGAGATGACGGATCCACGGATTTTATTCAGAATGGATATCTGGAGGTTTCCGGGGACAATTATTATGATTCCTTGTTCGGAATTGGGGAATTCAAGATAGCGCATCCAATATAGCGGACGAGTTTTGTGATAATAATTAATCTCAGTTCATTCAAAATTGGTATCTGGAACCATTCAGGGTCAGAGATCACACTGAGGAAGAATCACTCATTGAATTTTCATTTTATGTCTGCAAATAACCATAGGAAAGTTTTCATGAACATTTGTAGAAAAATGCCTCTAAATGAAGATATTGCCCAGTCAATGGCGGCTCTGGAAGATTATACTTCCTGAATATTTCCGAAACGCCATGTGATGAAATGATGCAATCTGGTACAAAACTCAACTTCCTGTGCCTAATGCAATGAAAATAAAATTGTTCCAAAATTTCATTCAGCAGTGTATCGATGAATGAACTTATCGTTTTCGAGAGAAAAAATAGTGAAAAATATTGTTTTTTCTGTGACGGGAAAAAAGTTTGACATTTCATCTCTGTTGGCAGGTTATAAAATGTCACTTTTCATAAATTACTTTTTTCCCGTGGGAAAAAAGTGAGTACTTCTTTCCCGGATATATATCACATATATATACTCTGTTAATGGCTTTTGTTGTGCTATAGTTCCGAAAAATGAGTCAATAATACCGTCTCCGAGAAAGAACTGCAAGTCCTTTTATCTTCCATTCGACTTCGTGGTTTCATATATTACTAAACAACTACTGAATTCGCAATTTTTTAAAATCAAATCACAGAATTGAACTGACAGAAGTGACATCAGATATTTGATTACTTCAAAAGAATGATAAAGATGTCTATAAAACGCAGGTGTCCCTACTGTTAAAAACTTGAAATTTCACGTCGATAATTTTCAGATTTCGAAATAATGTAATATATTCTCAATATTGATTCGTCCTCCCTTCTGTCACAGAAAAAAATAGTGTATTATACACGGGAAAAATATTAGATTTTAGCTCACGGTTTTTTGTCTCCCTCCGCTACGCGTCGGGAGACAACACAACCTGGAGCTAAAATCTACTACTCTTTTCCCTTGTATAATAAATAACTATTTATCATTTGATGTTAGCGTTTGTTAGGCTTTTTTCGGAACACCCTGTATAGTGATCAGTTTGTTCGGTACTCACCATAATGATGGTACACACTTGGATCTCTAGGAGCAAGTCTTTGAGCTTTACGAAACCACTGTTCAGCCTCTGCAACCCTACTGATCTGTAAAAAAATAATCAGAATAAATCCTCAAGGTCCTTCAATAAATCGGAACAATATCCTCTTGCGAGTCATATTTGATTTTTTCATGAACAAGGAGTCAGGAAATTTATTTGATGCATTTACAAGTATGCACGAGAAGAGACATCAAGGGTACCGAAATCATTACCAAGATGACCATATTGTTCTGAATATAAAGTGCTCAAAGAAACAGGTGGACCACTGAAATATTTGACAATTCTTAAACTGCCATATCTTTTTAGGAAATGAATGGATTTCCAATCGGAATGCAGTGCTTGGGAGATTCGATCTTCCTGTTCAAGATTCCTCGTTCAAAACTCGTGGAAAATTGTCCTGTCATTATACACCAAGTGTTCGAAAAAAGCATCACAAAAATGAAAAAATTCAAACGCTTTTGTACTCCAGGATTTTTTTTTATTTTTCTATTGAGCGTTTTTTTCAAACGTACAAGCTTACATCTCTAAACGGTTTCGTTTTTTTCCATATATCTTATACAGTATGTTAAAAATCGATAATTTTCCATTTTTAGGTTTCTATCGCATTATTTCCGATTTTGAAAGTATGCAAGCCTCATTCAACGTATTTTGCTACTCTCTACGATGGAACACATCCTAGAAAATGGATTCATATTGCGTTGAAATCATCGACAACTTTGACAGAAGGAGAATTAATTTTTTTTGAGAAATGTTCAGAATTTGGTGAAATCGTCTGTTCAGTTTGGTGCTGCCATAACCATATGCTATGCTAAACACAAATCCTTCATTCAGGTCGATTGCTCTGCTCAATATCTCGAATTGATTTCGTGATTTTTCAGATAATGCAATCCAAGGGGGCGCAAGGACGTACTTCTGGATTTTTCTGACCAATCCATACAATAACGATGCTACAATGGTTTTAAGATATTCCTGAGCTGACATGAAGTCAAGAAACCTATTTATCACAAGGTTTTTTATCGCGTAATCGAGAATCATTCGAAAAAGTCTATTTCTTGCAATCACAACCCATTTAGGCAATTAATGCCACTGCAACACACAATAAAATGCTTCCTGTAGAACCTTCGACAACTTTCATCATCGATTAACATAACATAGGCCAATCACTTTAGCAAAAATGGAGAAAGAATAGCAAAACATTTCAAACTCAAACAGAAGTTGTATTTTGATGTTAAATGAAACTATAAAAATTGGCCTCCTCGTACAAGGCCGGCAACATTGTTAAAAATGTAAATATATAAACAATTTTGGTTATTTCGCAGTAAAATGCAAAAGTCGCAAAATGGTCAAGAAACAGGAAATATAATATTCTTTTGTTCCCTAATTATGCGACCCATTTGCAAGTGTGGAACCACAGTAAATAAATTATTCATTTATACTTTTGTTGATAACTCGTCCGAAAAAAATCTAAGAGTGGCAAACTTGAAGAGATGTTTCCATCTATGTCACGAATTTTTCTGAAAATTTGCCACCTCCGCCGATGACGGCAACATATTTTTCATTTTACATCACAATAAAAAATTGAGTTCGCAATTCGAATTGGTTTGGAAATAATGCAAAAGTTTTCAGAAGAATTCGAAAACTATGTCAAATATAGAAACAAAATTTTCATTCTCAGAAATCATACGAAACTTTTGCAAATTTAACTGATGATAAGAAACTATTATTCAAACATGGATCTGAATTTGCTTCCCCGAACAAGGCCGGCAACATTGTTGAAAATGTGAATTATTAACAATTGTGGTTATTTTGCAAAGAAATAACGCAAAAAAGTCGCAAAATAGTCAAAACATCGAAAATATAATCCTCGATCGTTCCCTAATTTTGCGACAATTTCCAAGTTAAGCATCACAATAAATATATTATTTATTGATTCTTTTGTTATTAACTCGTCCGAAAAGAATCTAAAAGAGTGGCAAACTTGAAGAGGTGCTTCTATCTATCTCACGAATTTCTCTGAAAATTTGCCACCTCCGCCGATGACGGCAACATATTTTTTATTTTACTATACAATAACAAATTGGGTACAGGAAATAATGCAGGAGTTTTCCAAGTTGGTCGCAAATGTAGGAAGTAGTTGCAGGGCAATTGGCCTATAGTTGTTGGGCAAGCTTTTGTTTTCTTTTATGGGATTGGTTGAACTTCAAGTATTTTCCAGCAAGATGGAAAGATACCCGACCCTATAACCAAGAGTTTCTGTTCATCGCAGCTTTATATGAACGTTTATATCCAGTATATTTTATAATTCTCGTAGAATGGGATGAAACGAAGCACGTTTATGTTCCAGTTTCGTCTCAGCTCATAATTTCTCACGACCAGCACTACATGCAGTCGTGGAATGATGCACCCAACGAACAATACATACATACTCCGCATAAATAAAAATATACTATACATCATCCACGCCAACTTTTTATTTTCTGGCTAGCAGCTTTTGCCAAGAAAAAATTGTCTGAACCCCATGCAGTATGAATATACAGAATAATACATGAGGAGACTCACATGTAGCCAAATGGTAGATAGTGGAAATCGAGACGAATTGACGTATATAAATATATTATGTATGCATATGTAAGTATATGTACAAGGCTAGTTTTATTAATGTGAATCCTCCTCCATCTCTCTTGTTCTCCACCCTTTCAGGAAATTTCAAAACTGATTTTATACAATTTTTTGAACAGATTTCACTTATTTCGACATCACGTGACTTGATCACGATGCCATTATAGGGATTCCCTTTCGTGCGCTTCAATCGATAAAAAAAAAATTCTTCTGCCCCTTTTCCACCCAAAGTTCCACACTGTAGCAAATCTGACGCCATCTCTGTTCAAATATTCATGCGGTAGGCACAATCACGTGAAGTTCAATCATTTGAATTGTTTTAAAGTGGCATACTTGATTTTTTCCTCGTATTTTGTTTAATTTTTGGGATGACATTTCTCGTTAATTGAAAGAATTTGAAGAAATCTGATATCATGGGAATATTCCTTAGACTGTATCATATTGATGTGCTGATAATGTGCACCTATTTCGAAAACACCTTGTATGTGATAATAATAATAATTATAATAATAATCGAAACATACTTATGATTTTATCTTTTGAATGGCTTCGAAACGACTCATCTCGTCCACTCTCCATTCCTCTTCATACTGACGAATATGGAGTGTGAAAGAGTGTTTGAAATGATAATTTTTATAGGTTCGTTAGGTTCTTTCTGGGATGGCAGTAAAATGGTCGGACTCACGTACCTAAATAATATGTCTGTGACACTTGCACCTTCAGCCGCGTTGCCAGAGCTACTGGTTTTACAGTAGATCTACTGTTCCGTTCTACTGTCCTTCTGTTTTATCAGGCATGAAAACTACTGTTTTTTTCCGTTTGACAAAAAGCAGAATTGAAAATTGACAAAATTTCACACAAGCGGATGTGGAAATTGTGTGGCGAGCCTCAGATTATCAAACCATGAAAAGTTCACAATTTACAGCAGTTTTTGATTTTCATGTAGGCTGTTAATTGAGTTTTAATTCATCATTTTCACGAATACGTGATAATATTACATAAAATTGATATTACTCCATTCAGTATTTTACCGTATGATCCTAAAAATAATAAAAATACTGACCGGTCATGGAAGTTCTCACTCCTATCGTGTGTTCCTACGCACACAGGTTCTTTGTGTTCTAATGAATACATGAAAAATAACTTCCCATATAAGAACAATACATAATAACCATGTTAGCACGTGGATATAAATCATTTTTTTATTCGTCTCGCTCCATAATTTTCCACGACATCCATTCGTGTACCCGGAAGACCGAAAACCACCCGCAAACACACAAACACCAACACCTAATAAATGCCAGCCGGGAGGGCTCACATTTCTGACAGGCAGTAGAATATTACCAACCATAAGAAAGTTGAAGTTGGGAATAGCAATAGAAGCTGTTTTGATACGAATTGAGGCTCTATTTTGACTATGTTGATGATGCACGATAGAAAATTTTTGCTAACAACTAAGTAGTGTTGAAGACGAAATTCCAAAAACCCGTGGATAAATGCCTAGGAATTTTATAATAAGTATCAGAATGTGGTTGAAGCAAACACTTATTCATTAATCTCATACGGAAGCCCATATTTTGCTCAAAGTGGAGTGGAATGTTTCTAAGGAAAGAAGGAATAATGCTCAAAGTAGTCTCAACTCTGTTTTAATCGTGGAAATTATTCGGGGGAACACATTTCGAATTCATAAAAGCAATCTTCAGCCCAGTTGAGAAAGTACTACAAAGAGAGTCATGAAACCATGCCATATTGGAAATAAAAAGAATAATTGACTTACATAGAGTTGAGTCAAATAAACTATTGGTGTCAATGCCCTTCGTCATAATGTCATTGTGAAGTCGGTATAAACGACTTTTCATGTAGCATCTAAGGCCCTGTGCCCTGAGAACGCGTTAGTCTAGTAAATTTCAAATTTCGAGTACCAAAGGAAAGCTTTGAGAACAAAAGCGGAGCAATGCTCATCTGAAACCATATTTGGATTGCAACGGGAATACAATAATTGTTATTGATTTTTGGATATTTTGGATTGACATAATCTGTTCTTGAGATAACCTTATATTTTGTTGATGGAATTTATATTATACTGTTGATTCAATTAGACTACATTCTTGATTTGAACGAGCTGCTTCCATGAAATAATCATCTATCTGTTTGATTCAACAAAAAATTGCTCAGTCCAACAAGAATATTTCAAGAATACATTATTTGTTGATGCAACAAATCTTTTTTTTTTCTTTTTTTTTTTTCGTTTATCCAACCTGTTCACAGGTAACTAATCCTTCAGGTTGGAAAAGTAGGATATATAAGAGTTAGGCAAGCCAAGGTTAGTTCTCAGTATATCACCTGATGGAGCTACTGTGTTAGAGTGTGTTTGAGAATTTTGTGGGAATCTTATCGCTCCTAAAATTCTTACATTTGCCATGGATTTCCATCAAGTTACGGCGCAGTCAATAAGGAAATGAAAAGTTGAATCTTCCGGAACCTATATCCACAAGGTTCAATCTTGGGACCACTACTGTTCATAGTCTTTCTGAGTGACATTGATGATACTTGTACCTCCAGGAATCAAACGATAATTTATGTTGATGATACGAATATTCTAATGCCACACAACTACATTGACCAAATCTAAAGAAATAGAAAAGTAAAGTCTTGAAAATGGTCTTATTTTGAATAAAAAAAACAATCATGTCCGTTTGCTGTCAAAAAACGTAAATCCAAATTATGACCTATACCTAAACTTATATGGAAAATATATAAAATCAGTGGAGACTATCGAATTCTAAGGTGTTACTTTGGACAGTAAGCTAAAATAGGAAGCACAGATAAACACTGTATGTTCGGAACTGAGCACTACTTGATATGTAATGTGAAATCTGCTGTATCTACAAACATCCTGAAGTTACTTTGTTTTGGGCTGGTTCAGTCAACTCTGCAGTATAGCATTAGATATTGAGGGGGTCCTCTTGGCACTTTGAAAGGGTATTTGTAACACAAAAAAAGGTAATGAGAAAAAAGTGTCATGCTCATCCAATGAAAACATGTGAACCACTCTTCAAGAAATTTCAAATACTAGCCCTACCGTGTTTGTATATTCTTGAACTTACTATGTACATCGATATGAACCAAAACGAATTAATGAAAAATGAAGATATGCATATGTATAATACTAGGAATAAAGGAATATTTCGACAGCCCTATTCAAGATTGGCAGTCTGTGAAAATTCATCAAATCATATATGTATCAAAAAATGTTTTGATAAAATACGAGACATAATAGATGTGAAGTTGAATGATATTTCATTCAAAAATAAACTGGAGAACTTTGTTCTTGAAAATGCATTTCATAGTGTTTAGGAGTTTTATAATTGTTGATGTTTAAATATTGTTGAAATTTCTGATGTGTATGTATGAATGTTTAATTTTTCATCTTTGTGACTTCACCTAGGTACACTGATTCAGCATTGCATTTGTAAACATTTTTTCTGACTAGTATGATAAGTTTTGTACATTGTGTATGAGCTATACCTTGTATAATCTTTGATTGACGTATAAATGTATCTATCTTATCCATCTAATAAATCATTCTGGAGGAGAAAGAATCTTACATTTTTGGCTAGCAGTTTTCCGTAGGTGATGTGAGCCGGCACGTGGTCTGGTTGAGCGTTGAGAGCAGCGACATACCACCGCTCTGCCTCAGCGTCCTGCTGCAATCTGGCCAACGTTTCTCCTAGCACATTGAAGACGCTCTGAAAAAGAAGAATGAAATAGAATATTTTCTATCCCTGATTGATAGTGATATGAACCAGGGTCGATAATTCGTTGAACAAAATGAAAAATTGTAGGACGACCCAGTGAACACACACATCTCAGGAATGTCACATTCATGTCTCGCTAGGTAACAATACCAATTACAAGAAGAAATAATTGATATTGTTTTAACTGAAAATGTTTTTATCCATCATTCGGTTGCCCCCTCACGATCAACCCTCAGAAGTCTTCAAGAGACTTGTGGAACAAGGAATGACGGTGGTCTCACTTTTTAACGTGTGATCCCAAACACTTTCTCAGGCCATCAGAAATATGTCTGCGGTTGCAGTGGGAGTCGAACCCACTACCGGTTTTCCAACGTGCATAGAACATTGAAGTTTCAACCATTCTATTGGATTTGAGACTTGGAATGATTGAGAATTTGTGGGGCTTTCTAGCAACCGAGATACTAAATACTGTCTGTAGGTCATTCGATGAGGTGGTACATTCATTCAACTTGAGTATCTGGGATTTCCTCTGCTCGTTTCTATAAAATATGAATTTGGGTATCATTTCAATATGTGTGTAGTAGGGCAAATCAGATGATTTGCAACAAAATGTCATTGCGTTTAACAAACTTTTCAGGGAGCCTGAAAAAAAATCTCTGAAAAAATGTCTGAAGAGAAGAACGAAAGATATATTACATTGAAATAATATCGAATTTCCACTTATTTTTGAACGTTTCGGAAACGAATCTGCTCCCATTCTTAACATGGAAATGCAAAATGCTTATCTCCAAGATGACATATACTGTTGTTGGCATATTGATAAGTGATGATATATTAGTATACAAAGGAGTTACAGGATGTTCCATCAATTGATCTTGAATCTACCATTTTCATATTCAGTTTTCAGTAGTGAATACCATGTTCTATCTATATCAACTGAACAGGCAGCGATGCTATTGTCCCCGTTCAGAAGAATGCGAGCGAATTCCTTGATTCCTTCCTTTAATATCATTGATATTGTACTTGAGTTCACTCATCCTCACTGAGAAAGGTCTTTTCGTTTCACCTGTACTTTGTGTTTGTGAAAATTTGCATAGTATAGTACTTCAAATGAATGAAGTATGTATACGATAACCAACTCCTCTCAGTTGGAAAACAACACAGTAATACTAGGACACCAATCGATATTCAATGTTAAAGTTCAGTAGTGTCAGCTATATTTATCTCATCAGGAATATCTAACCAAGTTAGATTAGTTCTGAATAGAATTGATTAAGTTTTTCCTGTATTCAATATCAATTCATTACTATTAAACCAGTTTCCTGTGAAATATAGAGCATTATTAAAGCATTACTAAAATTTTTTGAAAAACCAGATAGATTATAAAAACTCATTATCAAATTTGTATCGTCAGCATAATTAGTTATTGTGAAATTGTTTCCTATATTGAGAGCAGTCGCAAGTCGCAACGAACTGTGTATGTTCATTCGAAACACAGATTAATTCCGTTTCGTTCAATTTGCATAAATGCGCTGCTCAGAACTCTACTAGAACTTCCCTAAACTTTCGTTCAAAGCTTCAGTATTCCATCGAGATATATTACATTCATGACGGACATTTTTTTCAGTTCCTGCATTGTCCTGCAATCTAGCTATGGTCCACCCGACACGTTGAATACGCTCCGAAACAAAGACAAGGCCGCTCATGAATCATCAGCCAGCAGGAGCAGATAAACAGGATAGAGTCAGTCGGCGTTAGCTGGATGTTTTTATTGTTCCAGTTTTACGACCTGTACTGCAGTCGCTCTCTGCTCAGTGTGTCTGTTTGTCTGTCTGGAGGTGTATGATGAAGTTCGAGGACAATACATGGTATAATCTTCAATAGTTGACGCGATATATAGGTTTCATCTGAATAACGCCAACAAAATTCAAGGGATGCTTCTGTGATGAAGTGGTGAGAATCAAGGTGGATGTTTATAATAATAATAAGAATAAGGATAATATGAACAATGAGTAACATCGAGTTTGGTTTCAACATGTAAGATTTTATTATAAGTTATACCTATAATGTTCCTTTGCAACAAGCAAAAATCAAAAGAAACCATGGACTGTTGTATATGGGTATAAAAATGTTACAATATGTTAGAATATGAGTATTTGATGGAACAGTACCTGAATATGTGATATTGATCACATATACATCAGTAGTTTCTGCTCTAGTAGAGAATCATAGAAGCATATAGCATTAGAGTTCAAAAATTGCGGTAAATATGAAACTATAATGTGGAGATATAGAATGTATGAATATTGAAAGGTGAATATGTTGTGGAACAAAGATGTAAAACAGGTATGAATATGTGAATGAATGAGGGAAACTACAACCGAGGGGAGCAGGTTCAATTATTTTGTGTGTTTCCTTACGGTCAGATTGAAGTATGTACGATTTTGAATATTTTTTAAACATTTCCAGGTTATTTGTTTTCAGAAAATTATTTTTCTGAATTTCGTGGAGTTTTTGAGGTTTACAGACGAAAGGTATGTATAACATTTATTTGCAATCGTTTTGTTAACAGTTCTAACGGTAGCATAACTTCCTACGTTTTGTCTTGTAATGTAACAGTGTTCTGGATTTCTCAGTAGGTGCCTGTTTCTGTAAGTAAATATTGATATGTTATGATAATATAGTTGTCTAGGATCTAGTACGTGACTTCCAAGAAAATCTGTATCAGATGTTTGATATAACATTTTGAGAAAAAAATCTCCCTGAAAAAGAAACACCCTTCTGAAAATAAAAAAATTAATGTATTTTGGGCTGAATCTTCCCGGACGAGATCGAAGAAATATTCATCAGTATTTTTTTCGAAATTTTTTTACCAAATCGGTTCTACAGAATAAAGAGCTACACTTGTAGTGTTCTCTCTGATCTTTATGATTCTGATTGAAGTTTTCTGGAAAAAACGCTCCAGAATGTCTAAATTATGACATTTATAGAGGAAATCAAGTCCCAAGTCCGGCAGTGGATTTTTTTCCAAAGAACGCCATCTTATGGAGTGTCAGTAGGGGTAAATTGCTGGTCAATTTCATGCGATAACATTGAGACGTTGCTGAATCATCGTGCATCGAAATATCAACATGAATTCAAATGATTCTTGCATTTCTGTAACGAATAGGCAGAATATATTTCATCACATATACATACATATCAAATCACCTTGACTTTCTTTATCCGTCATTAGGCTATGGCTGGTTAGTCATGAGTCACCCTGTATATGTATCCTTCTTTCTTTAACATTCAATCATTGATAATGGATGTTGAATCTGATCCGAGAGCCACGTATTCAGTTTGAAATAATAACTACTGATATGTTTTCGTAGATTGTTTGAGAACATAATAGAAACATTGGCGGGGATGAGGCCAACAAAACTGATGTTGCAAATAATTCATCATTATTCAAATCCGAATAATCCATATCACATCAGAATATTTGTTCAAGCTAAATGGAAAATACCATCGCTGGAGATCGATTCTAGGTGAAATCCTGGCGTTTATATAACAGGGTGTCCCGAAATCAGCCTCTCAAACTCCACCAGCGGCTCAAACGCTACGCTCGGCTATGAACTATCAGCCGCGGCAGTCAATCTACTACTTTTCTGCCTAGTCAAACAAATAACTATTCTTTGATAGAACGTCACTGTGATAGGTGTGCGAAAATGTCAGGACACGAGATATATTCTCTCTGCATGCGGGAAAACGAACTAATTACATCCGAATCTCCTCAGGGAAATCGAAGTGATGTCGCATGTAATTTATTGTCATGAAGGAGATGTAATTGGATTGAAACTTGAATATTGTATGGACTCTGGAACATGCCGTGTATAGAACCGCTTTTGGGCCGTTCGGATGCGCCTCATGAAAATCCTTGGGCCTCATTCAATTAGAGATATTAATTTGAAAGCCTCGTCAGTTGCTGAGACAAAAACAATATGGAGCTAGACTTTCTTGGATTGAAGACTTGTTGCTATTGATCTTTGGTTTGAGAAACAGCAAAATTCGAGTTGTCTCTATTAATCCACTCATTGGATCAAAACACAATATGGGTATGTTCTTTTTCTTACCACATTCTCATCATTGATGGAAGTGACGTCACTCACTGATACACCAAATTGTTGGAGTCATCAGTGTTGAAAAAAGAAACGCAGTTATTTGACATGACAATCACAACTGTTTTCTTCATCATTGATTTATCCATTCGTGATCTCATGGTGATTCAGATTGTTATCAATTAGAACCTCATAATGAAATAAGATGTATTAGAAGTGTTTCTGGAGTCCTTGTCTCCAGATTCAGAATTTATAGCAGTACTTCTCATCTTTCCGAGTATGAAATATTGTTTATGTTGAGGAGTAGACGACATAGGTTGAAGATTCTCAGCAACATAATAATATGTACAAAATATTGCATCAATTTATAATGATTTGAATAGAGTTATTGTAAAAATTGTCTATTGGTAATCAAGTTTCCATTAATTTCTTGAAATTCATTATGGAATAGAAGAATGCACTTACTATTCCAAATTCCTGTTGGTGTCAATAATGCAGCTACTATTCCATTTCCTTATTCTAGACCGTTTTCGATTTTCTTGTAGGCAAATGGCAAACATCCTTCAAATCCAATATTTTGTTTTTAGTTATTCGAGGTAATGCTGTCGCTGTCATTTTGGAAGCCACAAAAATTCGTTCACAAAATGTAAACATTCTTTTGTTTCACCAGTGGCTCCATCAATCCACCAACTGTGGTCATATCTTCTTTCGTGAATTCGTGAACAGCGGCAGCATAATCTCAAAAAACTGAGGGAAATATTGGATTTGAAACCTGTTTGCCATTAACCTTAGGAAGAATATGGATAAATCAATCAAAATCTAGTCTAGGATATGAAAATGAAAGAATAGCTGCATTTTTGACACCAACAGAAATTGAAGGAATTTCGAGTGGTAGGTGCTTTCTTATTTCCCCATCATACATATCTAGATATAAGTGCAATCATTATTCGTGAAACTTAAGTACCAGCAGAGAATTTTCATCAACTAGTCTATCGACATCATCATGATATAATGCAATGTCTTGTATATAGGTTTCTGAAAATTTCCAACCTATCTACTCTACTGCCCCAACATAAACAATATTACATTCTCGGAACTATCAGAAGAATTGCTAGACCTTCTGGAACTGTAGACGAAGACTTCAATGATACTTTTAACAACATCATTTTTCATTTTACAGTTGTTCTCGCCAATTCTGAGCTTCTAGTTGGGAACAATCTGAATCACTATCAAATCATGGAAAGAAAATACAGTTGTGATTGTCATTTCGAATATCTCCGTTTTTTCAACATGGCTCCAACAATTCGATGCATCAGAGAATGAAGTCACTTCCATCAATGATGAAAATAATGTGTGAAAAAGAACTCACATACCTCGTCTCTGTACATCGGTGATATGGTTTGCAATTTTGGTTGACATAACAGTAATAAACTGGAATCCACCAAAGGATGATTATATGAACACAGTTGGTGGATTGATGGAGCCACTGGAATAAAAGGACGTCCCTCACATCTTTCGATAGAATTAAATCTCAATCCACTGCAATTATCTATGATGAAAGTGCTTATTATTCAATTGAGTCAATTCATTGAACTTCACAGAGATTTAGAATTCATGTTAACGAATAGTATTTCAATGAGTAGATAAACTCAGCGGATTCTGCATCGATTATTATCAGGATTATATAATGGTATATGCTCTGGAGCTTGAAATTATGTTCATAGTCAACACTATACCGCTTTAGCGTATAACGAGGATATTCATTTCGAAACCCTATGGAATTGAGAACTATAAACGCGTTGGTAGATGATATTTTCCATCTTTTGGACCACAAGGAGAAGGATACTTATAAGGAAGAGGTTTAATTGTGATTCTCAAGAGAAGGTCCTCGGGAATACTATATTAAGGAGTTCAATAGGAGTGATCAGAGAATGTGAGTATAAAATGGTATAGATATTGATCAACCCAAAAATTAAATCTGATTTTCAGGTTTGTTCAGAAGATTTGGAGCTATTGTAAAAATTGAATTCATTCATCAACACTCAGGAGATTGTATTCACATCATATCGATTGAACAGCTTCATTAACAGATATGTACAGTGTGTTACGATTCGGTGCACCTCACCCTTTTACTTTCGCGTATACAGCGATTCGAATTCTTTTTCTCAATATACTACTTCAAATCAACTACTTGAGCGAGCAGAAGAAAAATTTCCAACACGATTTCTTGGGGTTCTTTTCTTTTCCAAACGTTATAAAACTAATATTTTGTGATTTTTCAATTGGACAATCTATCATTTCGTGTTCACTTAATGTCAATGTCAATGTCAATTTTGAAGACTAATGTCATTCAAATTTCTTGGAACGTAGCATACGAACAAACTTCTCCTGCATAGGTAGAGAAAGTTTAGGAAAGCCATTTTTTCTGCTGCTTGAAGAATAGAAACTGAATAACACTTATCAGAAAATATTGTGGTAAGATCAGAAAAAAATTTGAACAGTATGCCATTATGAGAATTGAAAAAGATGCCTGAAATTATTTATTATTGCGCTGGAGTTTTTGTGATCGCAGTAGGCTCAGAAATTGTGATCTTTTCTTTGCTCGACGAAGTAGATAATTTTGAGTTGTATATAATGAGAAAAACAAAAGCTCCAATCGTCCTAGTAATACGAAGGTACAGGAGTGAGGTAGACCAAATTGTAACACACTATATAACCAACGGCAACAAGAATGAAGAAGTTTTATTGACAACAAATATATGCAAGTTGATGTTCGAATGAAGCATATTAGAAAATGAGTTTTGTGGTATTCATAAGTATCCAGGAACACTAGACTATGGCGAATCGAAGTCAATTCATTTGAATACCCTGAGGCAGAAATGAAATGAAAACAGGAAAATCAATATGCATTGGATTTCATTTGATCAACTGGATTAATTCCAGTCCTTTGTGAGTCGAATGTGAGTTGTTGTATCGCTTCGATTCTTTCCGTGAATGTAAAGGCATGTTTCATCAAAATATTTGGGTAAGGAAAGTTGTGGCTGCAGGAGGCAAAAGCAAAAGAACCAATATTGTTTCATAGCTCGATATACCCCAATAAATATGAACATTCTCTCGAAATTCCTGCGCTGAATAACTCTTGAAATAATGTATTATTATCAGAAATAGTTCACACGAGTTCAAATACTTACCAACAAATACTTTCAAAGATGAATATTCTCATTTGGTGAAGAAAACAGAAAATATTCAGGAGGAATATATCAACTGAAATGAAGATGAAGTACATGTTTATTCCTAGTCTGTGATTTCCCATATCAATGAGATAATCCAGGTACACAGGCTGATTCACGGTGGATAGCACATTTTTCGTTTCTGGAGAACGCAGCGTAGGATTATACTGAAAATTTCGTTCCTTGGATAATTAGTTGTGTTCTATCGACCTAAAATATTGATATAGGGTTTGAAATATCGAGATTTTTCAACTTCAAGAATTCCTTGTGTCGCGAAAAACCATGATCAGTCGAATCGGTATTCATGTTCCAAAGAATTCCAAGGAAATTCAAGGAATTCCAAGCAATTCCGAGGAAATCCAAGGAGTTCCAAGGCATTCAAGTCGTTTTTCAGGAGTCTACCGCATTTCACTCAAGGAATTCCAGGGAATTCCAATGAATCTCAAGAAAATCCATGCCATTCCAATAAAATCCAGGAAATTCCAAGGAATTCCAGTTGTTTGTACACCAGAATCATACCGCACCTCACTCAAAGAATTTCAAGGAAATCTGAAGAATTCCAAGTAAACCCAAGGAAATCCAAGGAATTCCAAAAAATTCCAGTTGTTTGTTGTCCAGGAATATACCGCATTTCACTCAAGGAATTCCAAATAATTTCAAGGCAATCCAAGAAATTTCAATAAAAACCAGAAAATTCCAATGAATTCCAATGATTTCCAGGGAATTCCAAGGAATTCAAGTTGCTTGTACAGGGTGATTCACCATGAATGTCCTCCCCTCTAGCTCAGTTATTTTTCAACCGATTTTAAAATTTGAAATATCATCTTGAATGATTTTCGATAAAGTTTTTTTCCGCTAGATCAGAAAATACAGGGTGCTCGGAACAAACGATCCACAGGGTACTATTTGATTTTTTTAAATGAAACACCCTATTTTTCATTGTATTTTTAGATTCTCCCTGAAGAGCTGATTTGATCAATGTATCACACTTGGGGTCTAGCGGGACTGATTACAGAGATATAGGGTGTTCAAAATCGAGATTTTTAACTTTAGGATTTTTTTGTGACGAAACTATGCATTATCGGTCACGCGGTTTTCATGTCCGTATCTTAACTTTTAATTCACTATCTACTGACATTTAATAATTTATTTATTTATTTATTTATTTATTACAACTTTGGGATACAAACAGGTTCAAAACCCAAAAAAGTATCCGCTGATACAATATTATGTTACATGACAGCTCGTATTATAATGAAGTGAGTAAAAATATGATAGTTAAAGTGAAATTTGAAATGTTGAACAATTTTGGAATTTTAGGTGAGAAATATTTTTTTAGCTCTTTGTTTGAAAGTGAATAAAGATATACAGTAAATATCAATACTACAATATTTGTTAAAACTACTACTTAACCTGATAATTGGAGAATTACGGCCTAAATTTGTATTTCGATAATCTATATTGAGAAAGAAATTATTGCGAGTATTCCTAGGAGGAATATGTATAGAGAAAAATGATAATAATGTTGGACAGTCATAATGATTCCTTAGAACCTTGGACGTGAAGACTAAGTCAGTGATTATTCTTCGTTTTTCTAGTTCCAAAATACCAAACGACTGCCGAACTAGATGAATATTTTCAATGTTATAGGTTCCATTTATTTTAAAATTCAGAAATCTTACGAATCTATTTTGTACTTTTTCGATCCGTAGTTTATATATATAATTGGAACAGATACAGGGTGTCCAGAATTCTGAATCTTGAACCACCCTGTAAATGTTCTAATTGAATTTCACAAGATAGTAGATCAAAAGTTGAGATGGGAACATAGAAGCCGTTTCGACCAACAATGAATAGTTTCGGCACAAAAAAATCCTAAAGTTGGAAAATCTTGATTTTAAACACCCTATATCTCTGTAATCATTCCCTCTCAACCCCAAGTGTGATGCATTGATGAAATCAGCTCTTCAGGAAGAATCTAAGAATACAATAAAATACAGGGTGTTCCATTTAAAAAAATCAATTAGTACTCTGTAGATCGTTTGTTCCGAGCACCCTGTATTTTCTGATGCAACCGGAAAATAATTTCTGAAAATTAATTTTAGATTACCTTCCAAATTTTTAAAACGGTTCAAAAATTAGTGAGCTAGAGGGGGGGACATTTATGGTGAATCACCCTGTACACCAGAATTCCACCGCGGTTCTCCCCTCGACAGACACTCACCTGAGGCGGATAATGCTCGGGCAGCACCTGCGCGGCCTCCCGATACGCCGCCAGCGCCCTCCTGAGCCGGCCCTGGTCCGAATAGAGAGCGCCCAGCCGCAGCAGGGCCGACACCTTGGCCGAGTCGTGCTCCTTGCGGTCCTTGAGACCCACGCCGTCCAAGCGGGCCGCCTGGCGCAGAACGGAGATGGCTTCCTGGCAGCGGCCGGCTGATATCAGGGCCGTGCCCAGGTTCACATACGCCACTGCAATGAAAAAATTCGAGTGATCAGGTCATGATTATAGTAAGTATTTGTATACCAACTAATTGTTCGTATACTCCCAGGTAACAAGCTGACGTCATTTGTACGTCATTATCACGTCAGGCCTGACGTCTGGATGACTTCCAAAATGACGTCATAATGACGTTTATATGACCTTCTAAGTCAAAGACGAATGACGTAATTTTCATATCGTCAAAATGACGTCATCCCAATGGCGTCAAAATGACAACATCCTGATGGCGTCAAAATGACGTGATCTTTACGATTATTTATATCACTGAAATCTTCTGCATGTTTCAGTTTATGTTGTGCTATTTCGAAATTTTCTGTAGGTAAAAAAAACACTGTTGCATTAGGGTTGTATCAATATCATCAGAAAAGATGAGATTTTTTTGTATAATTATATTGATGTTCCTTTACCACATTGAATGAAAAATAATATCATAAGTAGGTACTATAAATACCAGTTTCACAAAATGTTCTTTTTATTGGGAACTTATCCCATTCGGATGATGCACTCAAGAGATTTCTCAGAACCCTATGGTATTCCTTCAATGGCGTCCAATTCACATTCTGCTTTTTCGGCATACACCACTTGTCTAAAATAATGACCATGCTGTCATCCTCAAATTCTACTACTTGATATATGAATATGAATAAGTATGACCACCACACCACACCACACCACATAGATAGCCGAATAAGATGATAATGATGGCCTTCTATGTATTGTTATTTTGTTGTTATGGTCATCATGGCCGCAACGGCGAAGCGAAAGTGAACGGCTTGGCCACAGGCCACAGCCGTCTTCTGAAGACGGCTGTGGTTTGGCGTTGGCGGTCGACGTTCGCATGTCTGCGCATGGTCCGTGCCGACCAATCAAATACAGTTCTCTACGCACTCTCCCGCCCTGATTTGAATTCGCATTCCGGAATAACAACGTTATAAGTTTTTATGACGTGACATTCGGTCTTATATTTTTAATAGCTCTAGGGAAAATACTTTGCACAGAAGGTATATAATTAACAATAATTATCTCAGAGACCATCGAAAACACACATCTCGCACAGATAAGAGGAAAAATTATTATAAAGCATAATGTATGATGAGTGACATAATAATATATGTTATATTACATAACATAACTACTAACGTTTTCATATAACAGAGATGGGAAACGTCTTGATTATGAATGACGTCAGCTTGTTACCTGGGCTGTCATCAATTTATTCCTTCATCATTCTATTTCATTCATGCATTCATCACTTGTTTATATCTCTTCCATAGTCTTGCTAGAGTTATAATGAAACCATCCAAATTCCCATAGAATGATAATTATACTTCGAATCGAAATAGGTTGAAAATCTCTACATATTTTCAACCAGGACGTAAACAGCGATATAATTCGTATAATATGGTACATTTCAAATTCTTCGCATTCCAATATTGTCCTACCTTCCATGAAAGCACTCCAATGTTTTCAGTTATTGTCAGGGTGAATTTTTAGAAATCTTAGGAGCATTCACGTACGCCACTTCATTTCCTAAGGCATGAGTCTAATTATCTGACTTGATCAATTATTCACTCAAACAGATTCAACTGAATTGAATCGGTTAATGAATAATATGTTCATAAATGAAAACATAATTTTGATCTGTACGGACACGATTTATTTCTCATCTCTTCCCGAACAACGATTTTATTGCACTCTTACTCGAATGATAAAACAATATAACATCAGAGTAGATAAGTTAATCGTATAAAAGACATGTTGACAAACACTCATTTTGTGAATTACTTTCTTTTATGGTTATTATCACTAATGGAGCAGACGATAACGATAATTCGAGACTATTTCAAACGTATCCAGGTCGAAGTTGATGATGTTCCCTGATATCGATTGGGAACAACTTTTTCATTCTATAGATATCATATCAAGATAGAATGAAAATTTCCACTATCATTTCACAGTATCTGTTGATCAAAGTGGATTAAAATCTGAATATGGTCTGACTTTAGGTATATACATCGTTATAGATTCGAAATCTATCAGATTTCGGTTGCACTATGTATCAAATGAGATTTTTATCACAATTTTCCAACTCTGTTCTAGATTTTGTCTCAATAAATAGTGAATTTAAACACAATTTGAAGGTGCATTGACAATCAATTGAATCACACCCATCTCTCGTCGCTATACGGGAAATAGTGAAACAGGTTTTTATTCCTCTCTCTACATAAGAGTTGCAATAGATGATTATTGAGATTGAAGAGGATGAATAATTTCTCACAGAAAGAAATATACAGTGCTCTTCTTCAATGTCCCCCCTCTCCATTTTTTGAACGGGTCGACTGGAGAAATTGAGACTTGGGGAAATTGATACATTAATACTATATTTTGGAGTGAAATTAACAAATGGCGATGATACATCCTCTTGAAGCTTCTGACAAATACATCAGAACCCTAGAATATGAAGTCAATATCATCACCAACTACAAATTTGCGAAACATTTGATAATTGCCTGAATACACCGACGTTCACTTTATGATTTGAAGTAATAAGCTGAGTTCAGTTCAGAAGATGCTCGAAATGGTTGCGTTGAACTTATTGACATAAAAAAAGCCTATCCGATATTTTACGCCGAACACTTTCGAACAAAGTACGTCGTTTTTTTCCCAAATATCTATCATTCTCTGTCGAATAATTATTATAATGATAATATGATTCAATATCTAATATTGGAGCAGGGGCATGAAACCATACATTTTGCTTCAAATAACCCCATAAGAAACGACTGACGGTGCCATATCTGAACAACGGGATGGACATTCCATAGCACCTCGACGGCCAATTCAAGGACTGGAAAAAACATTATCCAAATGTTTTCAACTTGGCTCGAGTAATGTGGTGGTGCTCCATCTTCTTGAAATGGAATATCCATATCGGAGTTTTTGTATTCAGGCAACTATTGAATATTTCGTCATTTTGTAGTTGATGAAGATATATCGACTTTATATTCTAGGGTTGTGAAGAGTTCGTCAGGAGCTTCAAAAGGATGTGACACATGACCCTGTTTTTCAATTAAATTTTGTCTCAGATGGCGCCCAGTCGTCATCTTTTTTTTTTTGCAATTGCATACCTCGTTGGTCCCAGCACTGGGACCAAACGCCCCATAAGTCGAAACTTGTGCGGGTTAGGTAAACATAAAAGCACAAACATCCATGGCCTAACTAGGATTCGAAATATAAAATCCATGCATTCATTTCATTTCTCCAAGCGAGTATTTCTTTCCGTTGACCAGTTCAAGAAGTTGAAGGAGAGGGAAACATGAAAGAAAAACACTGTAAACATACAGGAAGAAGAAGATAAGTATAAGTAAATCATGATATTCTCATTGTACCCTATCAAATGTTTAGGAATCATCGCATACGTTTGATTATAAATCATGTAGAATATCGATGATATTCTCCCTCCTGAATGATATTATCATCATATTGTGATCGTCAGTTGAGATCCATATTGTAGTAATTGAAGAAGTTCATGCTCATTTCATAGTAATGAATCTTTCATATAAGTAAAATACTGTTACTGTTTGATATCATCGATTTCAGGGGATGAACTGATGTTTTCCCCCAATAATAATAATAATAATAATAATAATGTATTTATTCCTTGAATTGATCATACAGAAAATGATATAGGAATCGTCAAAAAAAAGTTCTATAAAATTATTATAAAGAGAATATACAAACACATAAAAGTTAAAATATTGACATAAAGATAAAATGGGTCTAACATTCAAAACATCCAAAAACTATGATTGGAGGTAAACATTTGAAATACAATCACATTAAAAATAAAATACGAATACAAAAATACAGATACAATCACCTCACTTCAGATTTTTGTCTCCAAAAATTCCTTCACAGAATAAAAACTTCTTCCCAGCAGATAATCCTTCACTTTTTTTTTGAATTTTACGAGAGATGATATTTCCTTAATATCTGAGGGCAGGGAATTGAAGAACCGCGGACCAGTTGTGAGGTGTGACTTTTGAAAAATCTGAGTGCGGTGTTGTCTCAACCTCAGTAAATTACCGCTCCTTGTAGGATAAGTATGAGAATTTCCATTTGTTTCGAACTTGGATTCGTGTTTTTTCACGTAAATGACAGAATGGTAAATGTATATAGAAGGTAGTGTTAGAATTTTATGTTTTTTGAAAATAGGTCTACATGATTCGGTATATTTCAGACCATATATAAGTCGAATTATGCGTTTTTGACCAATGAAAGCCCGATCAATCGTAGTACCATTACCCCACAGGAGAATATTGTAGGAAAGTACTGAGTTCACCATTGCATAATAAACATCGACAAGAATATTCACACCCAAAACTTTTTTGAGCTGCAGTAGAGCATAAAAACTACTATTTATTTTTTTACATACATAGTTGATATGGTGTTTCCATTTCAATTCGGTGTCTATACAGGGTGATTCAAAAGTAAGCGGCATCCTTTCAGAGGCGTATTCCTTGCATGAAAATAAGGCAAAAAGTTCCTATTGATAAGGATCCGAAAATGCTTCCTAAGGGAGCTACGGCCCTTTGAATAGGACACCTCAAAGACGGTTTTTTCTCTATAACTTTAAAATCCTTCACAACAAATTTTTAAAAATTGGTGTACGGCATAAACATTCGATGGTAAATAGGACTCCGTATTCGAAATAATTTCCAAACGAAATCACAGTAACCTGAATATCCGGAGAAGAAGGGATATTTTTACACTTACCCTCTCCCGCATGTGACGCCCCTGAATGAAATTCTGAAATTTCGAATACGGAGTCCTATTTACCATCGAATGTTTATGCCGTACACCAATTTTTAAAAATTTGTTGTGAAGGATTTTAAAGTTATAGAGAAAAAACCGTCTTTGAGGTGTCCTATTCAAAGGGCCGTAGCTCCCTTAGGAAGCATTTTCGGATCCTTATCAATAGGAACTTTTTGCCTTATTTTCAAGCAAGGAATACGCCTCTGAAAGGATGCCGCTTACTTTTGAATCACCCTGTATATACACCTAAAAACTTTGTTGTATCCGAAGGGTGTACAGTAATATTATTAATATTCACAGAAATAGGTGAATCCGTAGCTTTTCTACCAAAAAACTGAATTAGCACAGTTTTCTCAGCATTAACTATCAGTCTATTACTCTGACACCAAGCAGTAAATCTTTCACCTATTATGTTTAGTTTGGACTGAAGTTGCACATGGCTGTCGGCTTCAGCCGAGATTGAGGTATCATCTGCAAATAATGTGATTGATGTACCTCCTATATATTGTGGGAGATCATTAATATATAGTAAAAATAATAAAGGTCCTAACACTGATCCTTATGGTACACCGATATCTATATCAAATAGTTCTGAGTTAGAATCCTGCCATTTAACAAATATTTTCCTATATTTCATGTAGGATAATATAATCCAAGCGTGGAATTTTCCACGAATACCTATGGTATACAGTTTATCAGCAAGTATGTCGAAGTCAATGGAGTCGAAAGCTTTGGTTAAATCGAAAAACAGCGCAGCAACATACTTTCCTTTATCAATACCGCTATAGATATTCTCCAGGAATACTGAAGCAGCGCTTTCTGTCGATCTACCTGGGCAGAAACCGTTTTGATACTTGCTGATAACATTATACTTCTCTAAGAATGGATAGAGTTTATTATAGATACATTTTTCCACAATTTTGCTAATAACACTAGGAATTGTAATTGGTCTGTAATTATCAATGATGAGCGGATCACTTTTCTTATATAGTGGAACAACTTTTCCTACTTTCAGCATATCTGGAAACGTTTCTGTTTCTACGGATAAATTGATAATAAATGCGAGTGGTTCACAGATAAAGTACGAGATGGATTTCATGATTTTTGTGGTAAGGCAATCCATACCGGTAGAATTTTTATTTTTGAGCTCATTGATGACACTGAAAACTTCAATTGGGGTAACAGGGTAAAAATAAAAGGTACACGGCAACTTGCTCATATCAGTTGTACCAACTGAAACGTTATCATGAAAGTGTTGTTGAATACAGCTTGAAACTATTGTTGAATAATAATCAGCAAATTTGTTGGCTATAAGACAATTATCGTTGACTAATTTATTATCAATATACAACTCTCGCGGATGATCATTTTGCATTCTTTTTCCTGTCAATTTGTGGACAGTCCTCCAAACTTGTTTCTGTTTATTCTGTATGGTATCGGTTTCCGTTATCTTGTTCTGATAAAATATTCTTTTTGCGTTTACGATATTACGCCTATGCTGAGATCTCTTTTCACGATAAAATTCTAATGATTCATCATTGCAGATATTTTTAGTTAACAAATACAGTTCCTTCAATTTCCTACCCTCAACTTTGATTTCATTTGTGATCCACTCATTTTTGTTAGTTTCCATTTCAATTCGGATACTTATACAAGGGCATGAGACATCTAAATAGTACATCAGAATATTGAAAAAAAATTCGTAGGCATTGTTGACATCTAGGTTATTTTGATAAACTATTTGATAGTCTTCTTTTCTCAATAATTCTGTTAAATGCATGAGGTTCTCGTTACATGTATCACGCCTAGTAGTAGTTTTATTTCGAGAATGATTTTTATGATGATCCTCAATTTCTAGTATGAACATTAAACCATAATGATCACTCAAATCCATTTCTTCGACTTCTTCACGAAATAACAAGGTTTCTATATTGGTTGCAAAATAATCGATCTGAGAAATTGAGGTCACCCCGTTTCTATCAGTGAAAACTCTTGTAGGCTTTTCATTTTTGAAATATAGTCTGTAACTTTCAAGTAAATCAATGAACAATTGTTTATCCTTCTCTTTCTGAGGACAATCTTTCAAGTTCAGATTGTCGATATTCATATCTCCACTTATAATAACATTTTTATATCGTCTAGTATATTGGCCTAAAATTTCAGAGAATCTGTTGATGAATAAATCTATTTGCCCACCTGGAGGCCTATAAATATTAATTAAACAATAATTTTCATTTTCAATAGAAAAAACAATTCCGCAATGTTCTATATGCATCTCGTCATTTCTGAATTTTGGAATTTTCAAGTCTCTATAAATTACATTTTTATTAACATATATCATTACACCGCCGTGAATGTGTTTTTCTCTATTGAAAAAGCTAGCAATTTTGAAATTACCTAATGCCATAGAATTAATACTAAGATTAGAGCACCAGGTTTCTGACAAAGGGCATGGATTTTAAGATATATCAAATACCCTTCGTAGCTGTTCTCACCCTGTTTTCATCAGCTGGTTAACCTTATCGAGCCTCTCCTTAACTCTATTAGGCCCTTCGGGATTTCCATTATAACGCTCTCTTCTATAGCGCTCGAATCCATGAATTTTTTATGCTAGCACAGACCCTATACCTTACAGCCTCTGCAACGGTTTTTGCCTATCATAACCGTCCGTTTTTATCCCTTGCCATCAAAAGAAATCAGATTTGTTCGGGGAACACGAGCAGAATTCCATTTGCGTGCGATAGCGACGTTAGAATGAGTTTGAAATTTCCACACCTCATTTAGTCTGGCAGTGTCTCATATGCGATGCAAACGAAATTATAATGTTGAATCTGGCAGCGCATGGCTTAACAGCAGCTATTGGTGACAGTTTGAAAATTTCTCACCTTCAATATCTTTCTCTCAGTAAATAATATGGGAAAACGAGAAGACAAGCCGATTTCATACTCAGAACGACACCCAAAATGGATATTTTCAGCCCTCAAGGTTCAACTTCCTAGGAGCGGTAGATGTTGACCCTAAGAATCTCAAATAGGAAGAAGGGTCAAGTTGCACATTTTTTTGAAGGGTGTTCTATTCCCTTTTTAACGGTACCCTAGGTCATTATGTTTCAATCAGCCTTTTCCAAAATATGCCGTGTCAATCAGGAAACATCCCACCCTTAATATCTCTCTCTCTATAAATGATAATATATGAAAAATCTAGGAGATAGGTCAATCTCATTCTGGAAGAGAAATTACTATTAAAACTTTATATGTAAAGATGGCGTTCATTTCCCTTCACAACAGTACCCAGTATCCTAGCGAAAAATTGTCGTTCAGAACATTGAGAAGTAATTAAATTATGCCTGCACTGAGATGCAATCAAAATCTTTCTACTAACCTGAAAACCATGCATCTTAGTGCTGGCATGTTATAATTACGTCTGTAAGATTGAACAGCATTACTAGGCACTTGTTGGAAAGAGATTTGAACGCCCTTTGAAATTATGTGCATTTTGACCCTTCTTTCAATATGAGGATCTGAGGGATATATCTACCCTTCCCAGGGGGTTGACTGAGAGATTTCAAAATATACATCTATGCATTTTGAGTGTCTACTTCAGAATTGGTATTGACGTGTGTTTTTGATTCTTCATATAATTTACTGAAAGTGAGATATTAAGGGTGGGAAGTTGTCTAAGTGAAACGGCATTCTTCAGAAACTGCTCAACAGGAAATGATACACTAGGGTACCTTCGGAAAGAATTTCTAACGCCCTTCAGAATAATGTGCCACTTGACCCTCTTTCCAAAGGATAACATCTACTCCTCCTAGGATGTTCAACCTAGAGGGCTAAATTCGATAATTTTGAGTGTCCTCCTTGAGAATTGAAACGACATGGTTTATCGATTTCTCATATCATCAACTGAAAGGGAGATATTGAGGCTGGGAAGTTTTCACCTTGTAATCCCACTTCCGTAGCAAATCATAACTCCCCATTAGCATCAAACGTTTTCATCGCACAATCTTCGAAAAGAAATTGTTGACCATGATGACAAATATAATAGCTGGAAAAAACTTTTGTTTCTTTGTTTTCGGTAGGTTTAACAAATTCCACACAGCAAAAAACACTCAACAGTGAAAATACCATGCCAAACTCTCTCATATACTTCAATCAACTCAGAATTTACTTTTTGTGAATTCACATGTTCTTTTCTTGACGATAATATTGTTCTATCATTATCCATTCCACTTTTAAACATGAAATATCAATCTAGACAGTTTCTATAAGATATTGTGATAAGTAACACCCAATAAAGTGTCGTTGTAAATCATGTTACCAATTTTAAGTACCCCAGATATTGACCACGGAGTGAAATATTCCCCGATTCGATTTTTTCACTACGTATTCTATTATCATTCTAATATTAACAGTACAACAGAATTGTTATCAGACAGTTCTTTGTTGAAACTTCGTGAACTTGAAAATGATTGAGTCCATTATTGTTAATGAATCATGTGAAAACTCGACTATAATTACCCCAATTATATTATGTGATTTGTCGGATCGCTAAGCGAATTCTGGTAATCACTGTTATTTTGAGTCGACAGCGTTCTATCAACCAACTACCTACCAATTAAAATTCCTAAGTGAATTCATCGCATAACTCAGCAAAATACTTCTCTCATTGAAGTAGAATTCACGTTCGAATTCGCGAGAGTAAAACCCGCTGGGGAAAAAGGAAATTCAGGCGAACGGAATCTAAAACGTCGAATTATACGTCGTACCCAAAATCATTTCATATTTTCTGAGAACAAGCAATCGCGTGAGCCTTCCCTTTATTCATTCGGTGGTCCTTCCCTGGAGGATCGCTTCTTGATTGTGCTCTTCTGGCAATAAAATTCCACCGCCGGAACGCGTTTTGCATAAAAATATTTCTCGGATGAGGGCAGAAAGGTTTCGAGTCGAATGATATGCCATTACTCGAAAACTCATTCAAATATTTGTATATCAGAAGATTTTCATCGCCTTCTGATGAACCTTTTGGCATTTCCAATGGTGCATCTATTCATCACATGCATTTGTGAATATATGATCATATGAGTGAGAGATTCAGTGTGAGAAGATTTTACTCGATTTCAAGCATGCGTTAGATGGTACTGTTTCGATCAATCAGACCAATATATCATTCATACTATATCATTCTATCTTCACAATGTATTCGTGAGATATAACTCATCATCGATTGATACTAATTGTATAATCTATTCATCATATTTGCAACATGGAAATGAGGTAAGGTATCCTAACGAAATATTCAATTATTCCAAACGCTAGTGAACTCTCGAGTAATAAGAGAAACCTCACTAATGATACTTTATTCTGCTCGTTTTTCTCGTCATTGAGAGACGACCCATCAGAATTCATGTTTGGAAATAATCAGATTTGTTTCCGGAACGTCCAAAACTTAATAAGATATGAAATTTTACGGTTTACCAACATTTTTCAAAGAGAGTGTCACTGAGTATCGATCGAATTATTTTCTCAGGTTTCTGGTTATGAAATTTTAGGAACGGTTTTTGGGTGAATCCTACTAGGATTTGCCTTCAAGGATATTGGGATAATTCTGATATTTTTATTCGTAGACAAAGGGATGAACAGTCCCAAAAATCGAATGATATGCAATAATTTGTATGATGCTCCTGAATATCGATTGGATTTCATACAAATATCATACTATTCCATCTGCTCATTCCAGTTCATTGTTTTACGAGATGAAGAAATTGATTGGAATGTTTAGCTATACTCGTTCAATATTAAAACATTGTCTGAAACATCATTTTCGAGAAACCAGAACTATTTTGTTTAATCTAGACCAAAGTTTATTTTAGATAGATATGATATTGTCGTTAAATGGCATGTATGTACATACATATTTTTCCATACTCCAATTCTTCTGACAAAAATTAATATGAAGTTTGGCGTGACTGTGATTAGATGTGAAAATATAAGATGACACGTTAATTGATAAAAGATGTATGGTATTCGAGTGTCACTATTTTACTACTTCTGGTAATGAATTCCCAGGAAATAGATCATTCGATACTTTCCATAGCTTCAACAAACCCAAGGTCGGACGTGGTATTTTCGTGAACTCATTTATTTTGCCGTTTATTCATCTATTGAAATCTGAACACTCGAAACACGAATCGTAGATGTCAAATATGTGAAGAACCTGACAAACTAACTCAACAATACAATTAAACGACTCAGAATGAGTAGATAACAGCAAGATACGAGAAGGTAGGTGATGAATGGCCAAATTCATGAATAATTCACCAATCATAGCTGATGAACAGCAGCATAAACTGATGCTAAACCACAATACATAACTAGATCTAATCAAGTCAATGAGAATGTTGAATACATATTATCTCAACTTGATTTCAATATTACCATCCTTTGACATTTTGCCTTTTCCTTAAATTTTATATGATAATACTTCTGCATCCTCCTCAATCCAGAAGATCTGTACCTATTGAACAACATTATAGTATTTCAAAGGAATTGATTCTGTTATCTGACATTTCCACGAGTACCTTGACATCGCGGAGTAGTGTATTTCCGGAGGATGAAAGACTACCGTTAATGTTCCGGAAAGCCCGTCACCTTGCCAATATTTCAAATCGCTTCCTAGCAGCCTTTGTCATCTTTATATTGTCATTCCGCATGGCCGCTCTCGTTTGAGATAAGCCGTTTATTCCCGCCAATCTCCTGTTTTTCTCATCGCGCTGAAACTACATCCTGCAATAATTTTCTCCAACATAACAAATAGAACTTGTGTGAAGAATCGATGGATCGCAGTACAAATCCAGACAATCCTTTCAGCTCGATGAGGAAATGGAAATTTCAGGAGGAATCGAAGAACAATGCTTTCTTTCTTCTAGTGATTGCGCGAGATGGAACAAAAATCGGTTTTTGTCTTTCTGGATTCATCTCGTTTTATTTTTCCGAACGTCTGCTGTTATTGGGCACAGACAACGTGAGATTCAATTCTCTTTCAATGAAGCCGATGGTTTCTGGAGTAACAGGTTCTGTTCAGAATTTCCACTTCATAGTATTTATCATTACTTTAGTCCAGGATTGATCACGGATGATTCGGAATCGCGTGATCAGACTAACAAATTCGGTGATGATGATTAGAATTTTCCATATTCGTCAGTGAAATATATTGTTTTTCGATATCATATCAGATGGAATCCTGAGCAATATGATCACTTGAAACTGTTTCGTCACTTATCTTAAAAATATCCCGAAGTCTCATCAAAACACAAATTCCATTCACAATGTTAGCACCTTCATTTGAAGTGTTGATAATGAAATTTATACCTGGATCATCAGAAATAAGTCTACTACATGTTAGCTGTGTTTAAACCATCTTCGAAAAATGGTACATATACCTGGTCTTCGTGGAGAATATCATACAGATGATTGAAAATACCAGTGGGTACGGAAGATCATAAGTACAATGCTCAAGAAAAGACATATCGACAAATCAAAATGAACTGAACAGGGATATATCATGGTTGGATGGTTGCTCCTTCTGATGTATAATTTTTGATAAACACATATATTCATGTGAACATTCCTGATCAAACGTATGCGATGATTCCTAAACATTCGATCAGAGACAATGAAAATATCCTCATTCACTAGATTTGTTTCCGTATCTTTCGAAGATAATTAGAATTCCACAATTTTTTATACATATTGTTTCCTCTAATTCCTGATTATCCCATAATAACAATTCATACGCAACATTTCAAGGCGGATCATCTTATTTATCCACACATCACCAGGTATATTGAAATCATTCTGTCACTCCTCATTCGTGAAAACGATGAGCAGAATTCTCTAGAATCTAGATGAATGAATATCCCACCTAGATTAACCGGAAGACAGTATTTGAACGAAGGAAAAACGGCTATATCTGCTCATGCAGCAGCTCCCGGTTCAAATATATTGGAATATACCATTATTGAATGCGAGCCCCTATTCAAGAACGTTTTCCTAATCTGTGCACTGTTTGGATCGTCTTATACCACATTGTCCCTTTCCACGTTTTTAAAAAACCAATTCGAGAATATAGATGGAACTTCAATCTACATGATTTCTTTCCAGAAGATAAATTGAATGCCTACCGATTTGTTGATCTATTTTTCGAATGAATGCTTTTCCTGATGAATGGACTATCGACACATCTCTATATTTGTGTATATTTTTGATCAAACGAATGCGACGATTCCCAAACATAAGATAAGAGACAATGGGAATATCATAATTAAGCTGGTGACTTTCTTCTGAAAACTGTGGTAGATTTGTAGAACGTCAAAAAATAAGTGGAATTCTTTATTGTTCCGATACACCTAAACTTTCTTCTTCCTCAAGTAATTATCGAAACATGGTATCACTAACCATCTGATAATTTTGTCTTTCACATTCCTGAATTTCTGATGATAGGATTCTGAGCACCATTCCATATCGAGAAAGATCATCCCATATTATGTCCTTACAATACAAGATAGAAATCTCGAGAATACTAGATCAATGAATATTGATCCCCGATCCACCTGTACACAGTATTTATTCGTCATAATAATCAGCTATTTCCGCTTATGCAGCAACTCCCATTCCAGATATTCAAATATACCATTATTGAATGCCAGCCCCTATTCACGAGCATTTTTCCATTCCGTTCAATATTCGGATGGTCCAACGCCACACCACGCCGTCCCTTCCCACGACTCTCAAACAAAACCAAATCGAGTCGAGGGCTGACCTCTAATGGTCTTTCGCCGGATTCATACACACAGATTTGCATACTTTTTATTTCTCTATTTTATGGCACGTACTCCATCAATACAAGATTTCCATGGACATGGGCGCACGTTGAAAACTCATGTATTCATGGAGGTATTTATGTTTCTCATTGTTTCATGTTATAATTTTTTTTTCAAACTGCATGATAGCAACTAACCATTATTATTGTTTATAGCAATGTTTTCCCTACCTCTGGTAACAAACCAAATTCAATTCCAAAACCATCATGTTCATTGACACAAGCACTTATCGATCGTAAGATTGGTTTTAACAAATTCAATGGATTCGTAGTCAAGATTCCTGGGAATTAACAATTCGGAGTTCTTGAAAAACACCTTCTGTGAAAATAATTGTTCGGTGACGTTCGACCCATTTTGGGAGTTTTCTTCACCGTTACCACAGCGATCAGGCCAACTAGGGGTGTCCCATTGTTTGGACTCGTTCACCAGTGGTTGAGATTTTAGACGGCAAGGAGAAAACAACTTGCTTGATCAGTAGAGGAAAAAGAGGGACTTTGAGGTCAACATTTATCTACAAGTTCCTCAAAGTTTCGGTTATATGTCATGTCATGTTGATGTCTACCTATTAGTACGGAAGTACCATCTGATTCCATTTTTGTTCGCTGAGATTCATTCGTTTTATATCGTGATATCTTCATGACATCAAAATCTGTGAGAAACTAAACTATAATGATCCTTTTCTAACGATTGTTCGTATTTGGGCTCTTTGGACTAACGGTTTCAACTCTCGAGCTGAAAGTACAAATATCTCCACTTCTCCAGTTCGTTCGGATGACGTTCAGTGTACAGACGATGTTCATGCAAAAAAATTCTGAGAGAAAATTGCAGTTATGGTTATTATTGTGACCAAGGATTTCTTCAACGTAAACAAATCGTAATAGTGAGTTCGTTCTACTTCCAGACTCTGTAATCCAAACCATCATACCAATAATAAGAATGATTATCTCGATTAATTACAGAATAACCAATTGTTCAAGGTTGTAGAAGGCTCCTTTCTCATCGTTTGAATCGCACGGAGAATAATTCTTTCATGTTGGTGAAGAATCGTGCGTTCCTGGAGTGGATAGGGAAAGAAATTTCAGCACTGAACATGAACATAGGCACTGAAATACATAAAAGTGAATCACAAAATCATAGGTGTTCTACACGTCATAGCAGAGGTGCTGCGTATTCCATTATAGTTAATTAATTCTGTCCTAGAATGAAATGTGAGTAGAATATAGATGAAATTAACAAGTTTCAGAACGGATATATGCTTATTCATCTCGAAAAGTGTTTCTCGGTAAGAATTGAAAATTGGAAAAAGCCTCTGAATGTGGAGCCTTCACCACCCAATTTGATAACTGAGAAATATCAGAAGAGTAATACTGGCAAGTTTGGGGGTGAGGGGGATTAAAAAGCCCAAACCTTCGAGAACGTATCACCCTGTAGATTCGAAAAATTTCGAAAATGCTTCAAATAAATTATTAACAGCAAATTTCGAATTGATATCTTCTGAAGTGAGCCCCTATAGATCCACTACTGATCGAGATCGGATGTTTATATAAACTTTTTTGAATGAAAAGTTGAGATCTATCACCCATTTCAGTTTTTAACTCAAAACCTGAATCACCCTGTACATATAAACATAATTGATCTAGTTCATTCCAACAAGAGTTCAATGGTGGATACAAGTTAATGTGAATTTTTCAGTAAATCCATAAAAATTTTTGTAGAGCAGATAATATAATGTACAATACGATGTGATAAAAATCAAATTGGAATGAAATATGCCCGACTATGCTTAATAGGTTCAGCACCATTATGCATTTTTCATGTTAACGAATGTTATACTCGATTTCGGAGATTCCGTATCGGAAAAAATGATATGGAATTATATCTCACAAATGAATGCTTTTGTATTATGCATCATTTTTCATTGTCGTTTCGCGATCGTTTTCGTGTTCCAAACAATATTATATAAAGCGGCCAGTGAACAAAGGAGGAGTAGGTTTATATTATGGTGCCAGTTATTTTCGGATGATAATAGGTTGCCTAATTTGTTCGCTGATAACGATAGGAATATTTATGATTGGTTAGAGGCTTCTTTTTTGAGAGGTCAGAGTGGTTATTTGTTGATCGATAGTTTCTATTTTGGGAACATCTGTAAGTTTTATGACGTTTCTTCCAACTATTTTGAAATTTATGGTGATATATTCAATAAACTTTGTTCAATAGAATATTACTGTACATCCGTTTTCTAATATATCGTGTGTCCCATCTCTGCTATTCATACACGCAAACTCAGTTGTCAAAAATACCCCTAGACAAACCATCCTTTCGATCGAACCACTTTTTTATTTCAAATTTCACACATCTCTTATTATTGTATGTTTGAGAAGATCAACTTACGAAAATAATGAGTTATCACACTCCATGAATAACCTCTATTTTTTTTTTTTTTTGTTTTTTTTTTTATTATTATATTGTCAAATCAAGAACTTGATAGCATTTCATAATATAAGTGAATTCGTTCACCATTTTCATTAATCTGAAGGCGGAATCAGACGACTGATGTTGATGTACTAGACGTCCATACTGGATGTTTCAAATGGAGCTGACCTCTTTGCTAGAGTAGGTAGAACACTGCAAAGTAAGTTGGGCTTGCTCAAAAAATATATCGTTACAACATTCGTTTTCAAGATACGAGGTGTTGAAGAATAGCTTTTCAACCCATTTATTACGATTATGTCGAAACTACTGGCAACATTGTGATGCAATTTCGTATAGATATGTTGTGGAAGCTGACACATCGCATGAATTATTTGTTGAATTTTTATATCATTGAGGGCGCTAGTTACACGGTTCGTATCGAGTATTTCAACTTTAACTTATTTGACGTTAAATCTTTCAATTCGAATTCAATGTGGACTTGTTCATCATTCAATTCTACACGAAACTGGTACTCTTGGTACCATTTTCAGAATATTTCGATTCGGAAATGGTGAAGTGATAATTGTTGCTGATTTAAAGTATTTGAGTGAGTATCATGGAAAACTATGATCTATTCATTTAACATCAAATAACATTGAAATAAATTGGACTAAAGACATAGATTACAGAATTTGTTTGTATTTTGAAAGAAGTCGATGCTACAGATGTGAATTCACGTCAAGAGTTGCAAGACAACATTGAACATCACTCAAATTACCTAACAGCTAGTCTTCAACCGTTTACAAGAATAATGCATTGAAATGAAGAAGAAAAAATCGTGTTTTGGTGTGAAATTGAATGGTGTTCAAGTTCAAATGAAATTTGGCATCAAAAAAGTTATATTTAAAATTAATAGGTACAAACCGTGTAACTACCGCCCTCTATGAGTCAGACATGAAAACGAATTGTTGATAATTTCTGAATCGACATTGGTCGACCTCTATGTGGACGAAGGAGTCATTAATATTTCCCTGCTCATTGATGCTTCAATCGTCATGATCGTTGAAAAGATTTTGTAGTCGTCATAAAGCGAAACGGAATTTAATGCAAATATTTTTTTTTTCTGAAATGCATCCGACTGCATTTCCACAAGAAGTGTTAATTACAAGGAAATTTCCACTCGCCAAATGATTACGTATTCATGAGATACACCAAACTCTCGGCAAATACATGACTCCGGGATTAATAATTAAAGAGTAACTTTCGGCGGTCGAAACTCAATTTCATTTAAGTTTCGGCAGAGTTGCAGTTACTTTCAGGCTGAATCATCAGGAGAAAACTGCGAAGAACGGCGGATCGAAAAAATGAGGATGGAGTCCGTCGAGACCGCAAATAAATAAACTTTTTAATGAGATATAGCAATAAAATTTTTTTGACGTCCTGATTTGCCAAGATTATATGAGAACTCAAATCAGGTATCCGCTGTTTGACAAAGTTCCACTCTGGCCCATGGACCCTGGAAGATCACTCACCAAGTGAACTTATCAGCTTCATCACGAAGCAGGATCTACTTGGTGGAGTATGAACTGGTGTTAGGTGAGCCACAATATATCCTTACGGGTAGCAGTGGAGAGCTGAATAGATCCACTCACTTGTAACCTAACCTAACCTAACCTAGTGGTGTTTATTTGGAGAAGTGAAGTGCTTATACATTTTGTTCAACTCAGATAGAATGTCATCAATCAATAATCTATATCAAATTAGGTAATTTTTAGATACTGTGTCGGAGTTGCTATGTGTTAATTCTGAGTATTTGGTCGGAGTCCTGTGATTCTTAGTAGGATTTTCAGTTTCAGCTACTTATTTCGCACTTATAATACCACTAGAGCCTCTACTTCCTGTTTTTGATTGAAGCTGGAGTGTTGTTCGGTGAGAGAATATCACACTGAAATATTTTTCAAAAAATATAAGGTTGATGTGGCAGATGGTGGCAATTCAAACTACCATACAACTATTATAGGTATAACTCGGAGTATATGAAATATGCTCAAATAATATTATGAGGTGAGATAAAATATAATTGAACTACTGTGGTTGAATAAAATGTCAGAAATGAGTCGATAATAGCTATCTCTGTCAATTTTTGTACCTGAAAATGGTAGAGAGAAATTGTCTTACAAGGAACTCATCAACTTATGATAATGAAGATAAATGTCATCCTATCTATGAACTCAAAGAATTTCAAGTGTAATTTTATGCTCCTCACTCCAAGGGGGAACAAGTTAGTTTCGAAAATTTGTTCAGTTGCTATGGTAACGTTATAGCTGCTTTTGGTTGGTCGAAGATATCAGGTGCAGAATTTTCGCTCGAATTCGTAAGATTACTAGTCCTCATATTATAATTAACCGGTTTCAATTTGTTTTTCAGTTCTCATTGTTTTCAAAATCCTAAAATAGAAGAATTCAGGATGAAATTAAGTAATGTTGGAGTTATGAATTGGAAATTGAAAACTGATGATTGCATTCCACTTCAAATTATTTCTTTAGATCAGCTGCATTCACATTTAGAATACCAAGAATGTTTATTGCACGGCTAGTAGAATCCTATCGGAAATATCTCTTCTCCCCCTTTTCGATATTAGCGGAACTGAAAAAGAATTCGAGGAATTCAATTCATTGTAATACCCTCTGATGAGACATTCTTGAACCGATTCTACGAGGAAGTTGAATGCGATGAGTATTCTCGAAACTCTCGAAAGCAATCGACATTTGAATTCGCATATAGGAACAATTGGAGAAGTAATATTGTTCTTCATATGAGCTCTCGCGACGAACATATAGATATTGGAAACGAATCTGAAGTACTCAATCTCGAATGTATCATTCCTTTGACATCAGCTATCAGGACATGTACAGTGTGTCCAGTTTTTGATGCTTTCAAGTGATATCTCAGTTATCATTGGGGATAGAACCTTGCGGGTTTCTCGATCTTGTGAAACTCAAGATGACCTTATCAGATTTTGCATGACTATTCCCGTTCGAGAAGTACCGGACGATTTTGAAGATTTATACTTTTTGAACCCCCTCTATATCTGCAAAAATGTCATATTGAAAACTATCTCATGAAAACATTTACGTAGAATCCAGTGGCGACCTAATTTTTTTTTTCAGGGTATGGTTTTGGAGAACTTATAGTTTTTTGAAACAAAGTCCCTGTATGGTATGAGCTCAATAAATTCCAATTGTTTTTCCCCTCAATACGAATATAATCGATTGATATATGATATTTTAAAATACTGATAGTCGGCTATCGGCGATTTTTCATATAAAAAAAGTTTCAATTGAAGAAATATTTCTTTCGACTTGTCCTTAAAGAAGACAATAGCAATATCAACACTGATTGACTAACAGAACACAAAACCTAGGTACCCGATAGCAACAAATAAAAGGTATAGTAATGTAACGGTCATCATGTAGAGTAAGCACTCGATTGGAAATTTACTGAAACAATCGAATTTCGGAATTAAAAAGTAGATCATCCATTGAATTGTTTATATTGATGTCTATTTTCCCTAAAATTCAATTGACACACTTTCTAAATACGTCTCAAAGGCACAAAAATAATCTTGAATAATTCAGTGCAACAACAAGAGCAGTTTTCTTGGAATTACAACGACATCCTTCTAGGATTTTGAATGCATTCAGACGTATTGAGACAGTGTGTGAAGGAAAATGGACATAAATTTGAACAATGAAAAAATAAAATACAGAATAATTCCGAAATTCATTCGTTTCGTTTTGTTTTGTGTTTCATCGTTTGAATAGTTCTGATATCGTTTTCCTCTTCGTTTTTATGAAATATCCATATAATAATAATAATAATAAACTTCTTTATTTCAAATCATGTTGAGTTCAGTAATATGTACCTACATCTACATAAACTAACATAAAGTGAAATGACGTCAGACAAAACTATACTCCTCAGGTATTCAAGAAGTCATTCAATGAATAAGGTTCTAATGCGATTAACAGTTTTCTTATTTTTAATTTAAAGTATTCTTGACTACTCGCTACTTTTATGTCATTTGGCAATTTATTGTAAAATTTTATACACATATAGTGGGGACCCTTCTCTGATAGTGTCAGGCGATGTATGGGGTAGTATATACTTGATGTTCTCGTCTCATACTGATGATGTACATTAACATCGAATTTATTTTTGTTATTATTAATGTAAATTAGACACTCGTATATGTATATTGCGTATGCCGTCATTATACCCTCTGATCTAAATACAGACCTACATGTCTGATTATAATTCATGTTCTTGATCAATCTGAGTAATCGTTTTTGAATAACAAAAATGTCTTGAATATGAATACTGCTACCCCAGAAAATTATTCCATATTTCAACACATATTCGAAATTGGCAAAATATAGTATCTTTAAAGTTTTCTCATTCATATATCTGCTGACGACTCTAATTCCATAGCTAATTGAAGCCAGTTTCTTTGTTAAGTGGTTTATATGACAGGACCAATCTAAAAACTCGTCGATATGGATACCTAGAAATTTTGTATTTTCTGAAAAAACATGATTCTGGTCTTTAACCATCCACTGAGTCGGTTTTTCTACTTTGGATAGCTTTGTTCTGAATAAAATAATATTGGTTTTTCCTTCATTAAGAATCAATTTATTTCCATTGAACCATTTTATTGTATCTTGCAGAAACTGTTCACTTTGATTGAAGAGCTCATGTATTAATTTACCACCTATGACTAAATTTGTGTCGTCTGCATATTTCACCAATTTTCTATTATGTTCGTTTGTTATCAGATCGTTCATAAATACGATAAAAAGGATAGGGCCTATAATACTACCTTGTGCAATACCGTTTTCATTGTCCATTAAATCCGAAGTGTAATTTTGGCCACCTTTTGTCAGGGACACTTTCTGTTTTCGACCATCGAGGTACGATGTGAACCATCTCAGAACATTTCCTCTTACCCCATACATTTCCAGTTTCCTCAAAAGAAGTTCTCTATCCAGAGAATCGTATGCCTTTGAAAGGTCTAAGAAAATTCCAAGTGCTAGGTTTCCTTTCTCAAGATGACTCAATACTGTTTGAATAAAGTCAAATATTGCCGTTTGTGTGGATTTTCCTGTTGAGTAACCATGCTGATTTTTATCCAATAAGTTACAATTATTCATGAAGTCAACAATTCGTTTGCACATCGCTAGTTCAAACAGTTTCGAGAAACTTGGTAATAAACTTATTGGCCTATAGTTGTCCATCAATTCGGGATCACCTTTCTTATACAATGGTTTTATAAGAGCAATTTTCAAATTGTCTGGAAAAATGCCATTTCGAAATGAGTTGTTGATAATGTAGCATAGAATTTCTTTTATACCAGGTACAGATAGTTTCACTATACTAGTTGGAATTCCATCAATACCACTGCTATGTTTGTTCTTCAATTTATTCGCTAAGTCGCATATTTCTTGTGGTGTTACTAATGATACTATCATAACCTGGTTATTTTCTACGATGTTACTGTGAAATGGAACATTTTCTAAGTTTTTCAATAGTTTAGGAATCACTGATAACAGATATTTATTATAATCGTTCGGTATTTCTTCGTCTTTTCCCTTTATTCCAATATCGCTATGTTCATTAATTTTCCCATTCAATTCCTTACAAATAGCCCACATGCACTTGCTTTTATTGTCAGATTGTGCAACTCTCTTTTCAAGATTCTTAGTTTTTTCATGCTTCAACAGATTATCATATTCTTTTTTAACGTTTTTGTACTCTTCTCTGCATCTAATACTTCTATTCGACAACGTTTGTAAGATGTTTAACCTATGTTTACACTCAATGAGTTCGGGATTCGTTGATGTAATTTTCTTATTGCGTTTACCAGATAATTTCAAAGGAAAATGTTGATTGAAGATATTGGTGAAAGTGTTCATGAAAATATTCCATTGCATGTTCACATCAGATGGGTTAGTATTGTAAACATCTATCCAGTCTTGATTTTTCAGTTCCTGCAGAAAATTATCTTTGTTTTCGTCTGTGAAGAATCGGATGAATTTATTCTTATTTATTGGAGCCATTTCTGATTCAAAGATGATTTTCTGGGCCGTGTGATCTGATGCGTAGTTCTGAATTATAACAGTTTCTAAATAATCATGATTAGTAAAAATATTATCAATGCAACTAGCAGAATTATAGGTTATTCTTGTATTTTCTAAGATCGTAGGAACCAAGTTAAACGAGTCCATAAGTGATAACAGTTCTGTTTTTGCTTTAGATTCTCTCAAAATATCTATATTGAAGTCCCCGGTTATGAAAATGGATTTATTAACATCAAAAATACTCACTAGTAGTTGTTCCATTTTCTCAAAAAATATTTTGATGTCACCTGAGGGTGGTCTATATATCGAGACAATTACACATACCGACTTGCCCAAACGACATTCTATCACTGCACACTCAAACACTCCTATGACTGCTAGGCTATTCACTTTTGATCTGATTTTGAACTGTAGTCCTCTTCTTACGTATATTGCTGTGCCTCCATGATGTCCCTTTTCTCGGCAACACCTTGCTGTGAGTATGAAATTTTCAATTCCTATTGTTTTCAGTTGGTCTTCAGATTTCCAATGCTCGGTGAAACATAGTACTTTGCATTCTAAATGGTCCGATAACATGGTATTTATAATATCTATGGATGTTCCTAAAGACTGTAAATTTTGGTGTATTATGCTGATGTGTTCATGTTTCTTCGAAATGCAACTTTTGTCCTCTTGGTTCCCCACTCCGCGTTTGTCAAGCCTTTTTATAAAAAAGAAGAATTGTAGTTGATATTATTTTTGAACCTTTCTAGCTTTGATTTATAAACTGGACAGTTTACATCTCGCGAAGAGTGATTATTTTCCTCATATTTCATTTTCTTGCAGTTTGGACAGCTTAGAGAATCTTCTTGGTTCAGGTTGCAATCTTTCCCTGCATGCTCGCCACCACATTTATGACAACATTCTTTCTCTGAGCAATATTTTGCCACGTGTCCAAAACCACTGCACTTGAAACACATTGCTAGGTTGAAGTGCTCGTGTACATGTACCTTCACTAAATCAAAGTTTATGCGTTCCTTTTTTAGAAACCATTTTGTAATGATTGGAGGTGCCTGAAGTATCCAGTTTTCTTTCCGCTGATTTCTGCATTGCTTTTTCCCAATTACTTTTATTTTAGTTTTCACGTCATATGTGAATTCCTCTTCAATTTCTTTATTCAGTCTTATAACTTCCTCTATGAAATCCTTATCAGCAAACCCCTTCTCTATGCCTGTTATTGTGAACATTGGATCGATGCTTTTGGACTCTCTAACTTTTATCTTCTTATTGTCTTGTAATGCCATCTTTAACTTTTCTTGTTGATTTGTGTTTCAGTTTCTCAAATAGTTTCAGATATCTTTCAATAAATCCAAAATTTCCAGATATTTCATTGACAGAATGTCACGACTTTTTATTTATTTCAGACTGACTTTTTTCCAATCAAAATAATACAGGGCATTGATAATAACAATAAATCAATAACGATTGAAAATATAACATTCTCCCCCCTGCTAGAGGAATTAGTTTTCTTCTAGCTCAAGACGACATATCTTAGTAACTGGGCGTCGGTATTCTGAGTTAGCAGTTCTAACGTTGACGACTCTGATCCGGCCATCTGGGCCTGGATATGTAGCAGTGATTCTTCCCAATTTCCACTTGTACCTTGGTGCTTGATCATCTACTAATATCACAACATCGTCTACTGCTACGGGTTTCTCATCATTGGTCCATTTGCTACGCTTGGTGAGCGTTGGTAGATATTCCTTTACCCACCGTGTCCAAAATGCATCTATTAACTCACGAGTTTTCTTCCATTCTCGTTTCAAACCATCTGAATTGGGATTCATAGAAACTAAAGTTTCATCTAGACTTGATGATCCCATAAGGAAATGGTTCGGTGTGAGTGCTTCTAAGTCTGCTGGATCCGAAGAAACTCTGGTTAAAGGACGGGAATTGACAATTTTTTCTGACTCTGCTAAAAATGTTAATAGTGTTTCCTCTTTCAGTGATTGTTCGGTGAGAACTTTCCCAATGATTTTTTTCACAGAGCCAATGAGTCTTTCCCAGACTCCTCCCATATGAGCTGCTGTAGGAGGATTGAACTTGAAGTTTATTCCTCTTGACGACATCTTATCAACTATCTTGGTCTTATCCAAGTTTCTAGCTGCTTGTTGTAGTTCCTTGGCTGCTCCACGTAGATTAGTTCCATTGTCACAATAAATCGTTCCAGGTTGTCCTCTTCGTGCAGCCATACGCATTATTGCCATTATGGTGGAATCAGTGTTGAGAGAGTGAGCCAGTTCTAAATGAATTGCTCGAACTGCAAAACACGTAAAAATCACTCCCCATCGTTTCTCCTTCCTTCTTCCAATTTTTACATACATCGGACCAAAATAGTCCATTCCGATGTTCACAAATGGTCTGATCTCTCTTCGTAGTCTGGTTTCTGGAAGTTGGCCCATCAGGGGTGGAATCGCCTTGCATCTTCGAATTTTGCATATCAAGCATTTCGATATAACTGATTTTACAGCTGCTCTACCTTTTAAAATCCAGTATTTCTGTCTTATCTCGTTCAAAATGAGCTCAACTCCCCCATGCAGATATTTCTCATGATAATGGTATATCAATAATTTGGTAAATTCATGTTTTGGACACAAAATTATTGGCTGTCGAGTATTTTCATGCACACATTGCGCCAAATTGATACGTCCATACAGTACCAAAATTCCATTCTTGAGTTCAGGGCATAAAGATATCAGCTTGCTTCGCCTTTCTAACAGTTTTCCTTTTTCCAAATTACTTATTTCTTCCGGAAAACTTTGTTGTTGAGCATACTTTATCCAAATCATTTCTGCATATTCTAACTCATCCACTGTCAATTCAGATGTATTTTTTTCTAGCCCTCTTCTTCTGTTCTTCAAGTTCTCTATGAATCTAAAACACCAAGAAGTAGTTCGGATCAACCTCATCAATTTCGAGAAGTTCTGTATATTTGGCAAATAGTGTTCATAATTTGTTATGACTAAGCAAATTTCTTTCATTTTCAGCTCATTTTCCCCGTCTTCGATTAATGTTGAGGACATATCATCTTCAACTGGCCAAGAAATGTTGTCTTTCCTCAGGAAATGCGGACCGTTGAACCATTCGTGTGAAACGACCATGTCACGTCTTATGGGAGTCAACCTTGTTGCTTCGTCAGCTACATTGAACTCAGTTGGCACCCATTTCCAATCTTCTGTCCTAGTTCGCTCTTGAATCTCGCCTATCCGATGAGAAACGAACTGTTTGTAGTTTCGACCATCGGCTCTGATCCACTTGAGTACGCACCTTGAGTCTGACCAGAAAAAAGCTCGATCAATGGTGATTTCTAACTCATGTTTAATTGTCTGTGCCAATCTACTTCCCATAACGGCGGCCTGTAGTTCCAGTCGAGGAATCGATAATGGTTTCAAGGGAGCTACTCTTGTTTTAGCTGCGATCAACGAAACATCAATTCTCTCACTTCCAATCACTCGTAGGTAACTGACTGCAGCGAAGGCTTTCTCGCTGCTGTCACAAAATGTATGGATTTCAATACTACGAGCTCTCGGGATATTCAAACTGTAGCATCTCGGAACTCTAATTTCAGTTACTCTTTTGATGTCTTCTATCCAATTGTTCCATGAAACTAGTAGATCTTCAGGTAGTTGGTCGTCCCAGCTGGCTTTGGAACGCCATATGTCTTGCATCAGTATCTTCCCTCTGATAGTGAGCGTAGATATCAGACCAAGAGGATCAAAAACTGACATTACGTACTTAAGAACAATTCTCTTGGTTGGTTTCACATTCTCCAAGTCCTTGAAATTTAGTTTGAATGAAAATTCATCATTCGATGGTTTCCACCAAAGTCCAAGTATCCTGTGACAAGAAGAATCATCAATATTTTTTGATTCAACCAATAATGATTCCTTGTCTAGTTTTTCACGAACAAGTTGTGAATTCGACATCCAGCCTACTACTTCAAATCCAGCTTTTCTCTGAACTTTACATACCTCTTCTATAGTTTGAAGAGCTTCTTCTTCGGAATCTTTAGAATCAAGGTAATCGTCAACATAAAATTTATTCTCAATGGCTGATCGTATTTCAGGATCTGTGGCAAATTTTCTGGCATTATAATTTTTAACAAATTGTGCACATACAGGGGAACAGGTAGAGCCAAAAGTCATAACTAACATTTCATAGACATCTGGCTTCCTATCATAATTCAAATCTCGCCAAAGGAAACGCTGAGAACACCTGTCTTGTTTTCGAATTTCAACTTGGTGAAACATTTCCCGTATGTCCCCACAAAATCCAAACTGTCGCTGTCTAAACTTCCATAATATCGCTACCAACGACTGGAGAAGATCTGGGCCTGACAATAAACTGTCATTCAGGCTAACGCCGTTGGATTTGGAAGCTGCATCAAAAACGAGTCGAATCTTGTTTGGTTTGTTTGGGTTTTTCACGGCGAAATGGGGAAGATACCAGGTGCGGGGTGTTCGGATGTCTGCCTCCATAGGTGTCAACTTTCTTACATATCCTTTGTCCACATAAGCTTTTATTTTTTGGCAATACTCTCTTGCATAATCTTCATTTAGTCTACATTTCTTCTCTACACACCTCAGCCTTTGTAGTGCCCTAAATTCACTATCTGGTAAAATGGTATGTTCATTCTTCCACAACAGACCTATTTCATATCTCTGTCCAGTATATCTTATTGTGTCGTTCATTTGTTCTAAAGCTAGAGAGTCTTCCATTGACTGTTTGCCAGGTGTAACTAAAACTCCAAAGGATTCCGTAGAAAATGATTCCTTGATTATTTCTTGTAGCTCTTCATCTGCTGATTTCTTCTCGCAAATGTGTAAGGTATGAGCTTTGAATGGTTTTTCGTTTTTTATAAAACTAGGTCCATGAAGAGACCATCCCAATAGACATCTACTAGCTACTGGTGAATCTTCTGGTCCACTACGAATTTGTCTAGCAACAATCAGATGTATATTATCTTGGCCTATTAGGATAACTGGCTTTTCATCTTCAACGTCTTGTATAGGAATATTTTTGAGATGAGGGAATCTTTTCCAATCTGACATTTTGACAGTTTGTTTCGGGAGTGATAAATTTGTCATTGTTCGTACACCTTTCAAGAAGAAATATGTATTTTTATCATTATAGGACTTTGAAACCTTGATATTTAGTCGCATCGACTTCTCTTGCATAGATATATCATCGTGCGTCCACTGCAGACAAAGAGATTCAGATGGTCCATCCAAGCCCAATGTTACTGCTACAGATGTATCCAATAAAGTCACTGTAGAAGCCTCATCACATAGAGCTAGGACGGTCAATTCACCATTTGGACCATATAGCTTAATAGGCAGTACTCGTAAAATGATTTTGTTTCGATCATAATTTACAGTACACACTGTTTCAGGGTCACAACAAGCAGATGCCTCGTTCTTGTATATCTCTTGGTTCGTATTTTCTCTATCTTTATGTAGAAGTGGATGATGTGTGAGTTTGCAACCGTTTCTGCCGCATTCTTTCTTGTTTCTGCATTTGAACTTCTGATGTCTTCTTCTAAGGCAGGAAAAACATAGCTTCTTCTCTGTTACAACTCTCCATCTTACATCTATATCATCAGATTTCATTTTGGGACAAAATTTGTCATGAGCTATTTCTTCGCAGTATGAACATAAGTTTCGGCTCTCCGATATATTGAATACTCTCTCTGGTTTTTTATTTTCATAGGTTCTTGGATATCCAAATTTTTCAAACTTGCTCGGAGTACTTACGTAACATGCTGCACTCGATATCTCTCCCAACCAAGATGCAAAATCTTCCATGTTCACATGACCTTTTCTATGTCTGACAATTTCTCCCCAGCCGAGTTTCAACATTTCTGGCAATTTGCTTAGGAGTTCTTTAATCAGTTGTGGGTTTTCTAGATAACTGTTAGATTGCAAAGTTTTCATTATAGATACCATATTGTTCACTTCCGCGGAAAACTGAATCAATTTTTCTAAATTATTGTCTCTTACAGATGGTATATTTCTGATTCTAGAAATCATCGTTTCTATAATAAACTCAGGTCGTCCAAAACGAGTTTCCAAAGTTTGAATAACTAGGTCTACATTTTCTGCTGTGAGCAGCATTCCAGCTACTACTGACTTAGCTTCACCTTTCAGATGCCTTTGTAACTTCAACATGATCTCTTCATTACTATAGTCACACACTGTACATAGATTTCTCAGTTGTTTATAAAACAATGGCCACTCCTGGGGATTCCCATCAAAATATGGAAAATCCCTCTCCATGGCTTGGCGTATGTGAAATTTGTCTGAATAATCCTTCTGTGTTTTTCCAGGACTGGCTGCAACGGATTTAACAACATTTGAAATCGCCTCACAAAGTAATTTAATGTCATCATTGTGAGATCTTATCGGTTGTTCATCATTTTGAAAAATTGCATTACTGGTTTCTGAAAGATGGGGTATTTTATTCACCCACTCAGTGACGGCATTTGAATTGTCAGGGTCCTCTTGTCTTCCTCTTCTAGATGCTAAACTGTAACTGGTTTCAGATCTTTCTTCATTATCCTCTTCAATTTCTGCCAATTCAGCTTTCTCAATATCTTCTTGCATCCTTAGAAGTCGTAAACTATTTTCAATTTCTCTTTGTCTCTCTTCAAGTTCAAACCTGACTCGTCTGCTTTCTTCTTCAAGCTTTTGTCTTTTCCTTTCGGTCTCTAAAGCAATCTTTCTCTTGTCTATGCTAATATTACTTTTCGAAGAACGCTTTGTTCGTTGAGTGATCTCTGATCTAGTTTCAGAATTTCTAGTTTGTCTTATTGAAACTGTCCTATTTTCTTCAGAGATCTCCTCATCTATTTGATTTTCTCTGGGATCTGAGATTTTTTCTCCAATTTCTTCATTTCTCGGTTCAACAGGAGTGTTCGCATCTATAGCACTTTGTCTCAACGAGTTAGCAAACTGTCTGGGCCACTCGTACTCGGTCGAAAGAAGTCTATTCGTACCAGCACCAATTCGCGTAGTTCTCCGTTCTCCGTCCATATCGTGATCACGTCGGGGTCACCAAAATGTTTCAGTTTCTCAAATAGTTTCAGATATCTTTCAATAAATCCAAAATTTCCAGATATTTCATTGACAGAATGTCACGACTTTTTATTTATTTCAGACTGACTTTTTTCCAATCAAAATAATACAGGGCATTGATAATAACAATAAATCAATAACGATTGAAAATATAACAATTTGTATTATAACTTTCAATGACTACAGTTCCACTTCTCAATGGTCGTACACTCTTGAAACCCCCTTCCGTATCTTTTACCCTTATTTCTTTCCTGAGTTGTTCGATTGCTTTTTGCGAATCTGTGATATCTTCCACATTTATAAAGGTTTCGTGTTTTCTCGTATTTGGAGGTGGTGTTCTCCACTTATCCGGTACAGTCATGTTTGACTCTGTTGCATTTTCATCCCTGCTCGTGTATGGCGTGCGTATTGCATTTGCATATGTTTTTTGTTTTCTCATTGTGTATTGTGCTTTAGTATTCAACTCTGGAAATTTGATTTCATTGTCTAATTCGCGCGTCACACACATCTGTTGCAATTTTTCTAGTTTCATTTTCTCCAGACTCAAATGTAAGATAGCGTTTTCTTTTTCTAGACTTCCAACTTTGTGCACAATTAATGTCAGAAGTTTGCTGATAGTGTTTCCAGCTTCTCTTACGCTTTCTTGATCTTTTTTGGAAAAAATCACTTCTCCTTCCATTTCTCTACTTGTTGCTTCATTGATTTTCTCAATTTCTGAAAATAATCTGAGAATTGCAGTTTCACTAAAAATAGTTTCTTGTGCGTATTCTGCTGGTTCTACCAATGCGACTTCTTTTTGTGTTGAAATTTCATCTCTCAATTTTTCTGTTATATTCTCCGACTGTGGACTTGCTTCAGATCTCGGACTTTTATTGACATTTTCTGTTTCTGGTTCATCATTCTCCAGATTAGTATTATTAGCAGATGGTGGAGATCTCACTATTGTATTCTTGGGCTGAAATACTTCGTCATAGAAACTCTTTTCTAGACATCCGATTTCTGAACTATTAATTCCCTGTGTATTGAAGCCACCCTGTAGTTCACTATCGCTATCGGCAATACTGCTTTTTGTTGGATCGTTGCTATCAGTAGTCGTTTTTAATTGCTCGACACTTTTTATGTCCGGATTTGTTTCCAGTGTTGATGATTTAACCGAATGACTCCTAGTTAGACGCATATTCAAACTCTTATCTTTTGATCTTTTATTTTGTGCCTTGACTTCGAAACCATCACTCGTAGAACTCATTTTTTCCGATAGATTTCACAACCGTATATCACTAGTTTTACTCGATTCGAATCGGAGCTTAAAGAAACACGTCTTGCTCGCAGTAACGCTTACTTTGTATTTTAGCCTCTACCATTGAAATTCAAGGGTGTTCCATTAGGAAAATCATAAGTTTGAGTCGTAAGTATTCAAAATCACACCTCGCAAAAAAAATTTAGTGCACCCCCCGATTGTGGGATAAGATTTTAATCCTACATTTTGGCTGAAAAACTTCGTAGATATAGAGGAGGTTCAAAAAGTATAAATTCTCAAAATCGGAATCAAAATCGCCCTGTATCTCATAAACGGGAACAATTATGTAAAATCTGATTAGACCATCTTCAGTTCCACAAAAAAATTGCACATCAGGTTCGCGAATACCGCAAGGTTCTATCTCCAAAGGTATCTGAGATCCCGTTTAAGAATCGAGAACTGGACACTTATTAGTACATGTCTTAGAATTCCCTCAAGATTACACCACCTATGTCTCGTTGATTTGAGGAAACAAGGGAATAAATCATTGACTATTCTCAACAACTAGAAATCCTTCTCTCTTTCGCACCCAAAAACCTCATACCTGCTTCAACTATCAATGAATCACCCCTCAATTGTTTCGTCGCATTGAAATAGTCAATTTGTATCACCAATTAGAATTCTTATTGATTTTCCAGACAGTATGATATCTCATTTCTTGGGAATAAATAGCATGTGATCTGGAAAGTAGACGATCACTTCTCACCCAGTTAACACAGGATATCTTATGGATATCCATTTCAAGTCCTATTCAAGGCGGGATATCCGTGGACATAAAATGAATATTCATAAGATATCCGATCGCGGATGTACTCAAGATATCCGAAACAAAAGTCCTGATAATACGTCCATAGGATATCCATAAGATACAGAGACAAAAGATCAATACCTAGAAATTTCAAATCAAGTATATACAATGAATGAAATGATAAATAAATGAAGGAAGATCCAAAAAAGTAACACTTGTGCGTGGGTCTTCCAAAAGATAGCACTTATTGTGATGCACTATCTGCTATTATTATTAATTCGGTTTTCAAAAACAGCGCGAGGTGGCGTAACGTCTCGAATTGTCCAAGATTTATTTATGAATCATCGATTCTACCAACCTTGGAAAAGTCAAATAATGTCAATCTGTTCTCATATTCAATCAATTTGAAGTGAATTTGTAAGTGATTCCTACGAATTCGTCCGAAATTGATGATGCATAAAAACTGACAACTACATTATTCGAACGCAGTGTGACGTGAGTGCTTCAAAATTTTTGTGATTTTTTCTATATATAGGGTATACTATCTCTTATCCATATCCAGAGTTGATACCTTATGGATATCCATAATGACTATTTTTAAGACGTCCAAAAAGGTCACTGTCACATCCTATGAACGTCCATAGAATATACCAGAGCCTTTTTCGGATATCTTATGGACATCCACAATATCCATGATGGATATCCATAGTATATCCATAAGATGTACTTGTGCTATCTGGGTATTCACTAGGTAAAGCTGACTCATACCCCGTTCCTTCTTCATTACATGATAAACTCCTCAAATCAAATGATATTTCGAGGATTTTGGTTTTTACATAAGTATCAAACTCTCAAAATCATTGTGAGTTTTGTCTGTGAGAAGGATTCCGAGAGAACATGTATCATGTACTCATGTTCGAGAGGTAAATCTCCTTGGAAGTCTGGTGTACACTCCGTTGGAAGTCTTTGGAATTCTTTGGAATTCTTTGGATGTCTTTGAAAGTCTTTGGAAGTCTTTGGATGTCTTTGGTAGTCTTTGGATGTCTCTGGAAGTCTTTGGATGTCTTTGGAAGTCTGTGGAAGTCTTTGGAAGTCTTTGGGAGTCTTTGGAAGTATTTGGAAGTCTCTGGATGTCTTTGGAAGTCTTTGTTAATTGAAAGTCTGGTGTACACATTTCATCTGGAGACTTACCCCTCGCCTCGTTGTCAGCCTATCAAACAATTAATTTCCTTATATGAGACATCCAAAACAGGTAATCATATTGCATGATGGAGAAAATGCGTTTCATTATCGATTCTCTAGTACAATTTGTCATTCATTTGTCAATTGTCACCAATGATGCTTTTTATTAATCCATCATGTTTGCGTGTCTTCGTCATTCATATTTGAGAAAATTCCTGAAAGCACAAGGAAGGAATTACCATAATGTCATTCAAGGTACTAACGACATTAAAAATCGATCATTGCTGCCTACACAATGACTCCATTAACTTCAATTGTCCATGTTATAAAAACTATATTACGGTCGTTCACGTGTATATTGCCCTATGAAAAACGGTTTTTGTTGAACGTCTATAAACTGCATTAGGATATCATCAATTATTGTGGTGAACCAGAGTAAAACTCTAAATATTATGCCGCTATGACAATTTGTGAATTTGCAATAAAGAAACCTTCAATTCCATTTTGTTGATACAACAGGTCACTATTCACGAACAGAAATTGAGATTATGCCAATGAAATATAATATATATAATAATAATAATAATAAATGCCTCAATTTCCATGATAACCTACAGTCTAACAACAGTTCTTACAACAGTTCGGAAAACTCAAGGGGGAGTTCACTACTTAGTGCTCTTCCACTCAACCCTTCTCATGTTCAATCAAATAATTTACAATAATTGTCATTCTCGACATACTAACCTAATCTAAAACTATACCTGAACGGTAAACGTTAGAGGAGATTAGAAAATGAGACAAGGTGATGATAATATCAATAATAGTAATAATTATAATAATAACGATAATAAAAATATTGAAAAAAAGAAAATAATTGAACATTATTCATACATCCTGTTCTAGAATACTGTTCCCACATATGGGGTTCAGCACCAAAACATACGCTGATGCTCTTAGATTCCATCCAGAGAAGAGCCATCCGCCTGGTGGGTGACGCCACACTCACCCACTCTTTGACATCATTGGAACACCGTTGAAAGGTTGGCGACCTTTCACTTTTCTATCGATACGTCCACGGGAAATGTGCTTCGGAAATCTCTGCTATCATCCCTCCACTAGCAATACCAGTGAGACGAACTAGACAAGCCCAGTCAGCACATCCTTTCGTTGTCAACCTCGAAAGATGTCGAACAGCACTTTATCAAAACTCCTTCATCCATAGAACGGCTAGGCTCTGGAATTCATTGCCTGAGGAAGTATTCCTAACAACATATAACCTACAGAAGTTCAAAAAAAATTCCAATACCTTCCTCCTATCCCTATCCTTCCTAGGAACGCACGATGTTCTTTGAACATTATAGGGATTCCCTTTCGGGCGCTCTAAGCGATAAAAAAAAACATGTATATATAAATGTGTATAGGAAAGTAACGCATCTGAACACCATTATCCAGGAAACATTAGTTGATTTTTCAAATGTGACGTAATCGCTCGCTTGAATTTAGGCAAATTGAAATACTCATAGTGAGATGGCAAGGCGTTATATAACTTGTAGATGTTGAATCTGAAACCTCTTCCGAAAAACTTTGTACTATGAGTTGGAAATGTGAGCAAGTTCATAGATCTAATGTTGACTCTGTGAACATCACTTCGATAATTAATCTTTTTTGCTAGGTAAGGAGGTTGTTGCGTTGTGATTATGTTATGGTACAAACATAGAGATAAAACTTCTCGACGTTCCTTCATATTCAGCCATCCCAATTCACGCAGCTTGTGAATAACCCTATCATATTTCCTGATTCCGTTTATGAATCTGACGCAAGAGTTTTCAACACGTTGGATTTTGCTAACTGTGTCTTGGTCCAAACAAGGTCCATAAATAGGGGCACAAAAAGAGAGCTGTGAAAGTACTAGTGTCTCGCACAACATTTTTTTCGTGCTCCTACGCCCCTACACAAATTCTGCCTGTGGGGATACAACAATCTCAATGCGCTGCATAGGAGCTTTGTATACGCATATTGCAGAGTTCTCATCAGCAGTAGGTATCTACTGAAGACTACGATAGTGTTGGCATCGTTGAAGGCCAACTTCATTGTTTCGAATTCGAATTCAGACTCTCATCGTAAATATAAACCTATATTGTTTCCATCGATCTCGAATATGATTATATTCATTAGGATGAAACAATTTTCCCCCTTTTTTTTTTTTATCGCTTGGAGCGCAAATGTGTTCTACACTATTCCGAATATGTATTTGTGTAGCTTCATGAATCTTCAGATATATTCCATTAACCCTTAACTACTAACGTTCCAAAATCCAAATATATAAAGTTGTCACTAACTAAACGTCACATAGACGGGACTATTTGAATGTCCATATAAATTCAAATTTTTTCATTTTATTTTTATGAGCTATTCAAACACGTTCTCTACATATTTTTCGAAGAGAAAATGATGTACAGAATTGAGATAAAAATATAAATTTCAGTGGCGATCAAAATTTAATAGAGGAGTACCTTATGATAAAAAATTTCGACATTGATCTATAGAAATACTTGAATAAAATTGAAATACTGAAATTATCGATGATATTATTGTCATTCTGAACACAGTTTAGAGTCGTAATAAAATATGACACAAAACTAAGTCATGAACATGCAAATTGAAAAAAATGACAATGTCTGTATATCTAGATATTGACGCAATCATACGTATTATAGGCGAAATTGGACTTTTTATATTTCTAGAACTTAACCATATACATAGATCAACTTCAGGGTACTGAATGAGTGCTAGTTGGACATAAATCACGTAGTAGGACAATGGCCGATATTGAAAATCAGTGGTGATCCAACAAATCGGATGCTGATACGCCGTCTCTGAGACGTATGATTAGTAGTTGAGGGTTAAAATAATATTGTCCTTTCAGAGCCTCCAGAAATTTCACCACAATCACCCTGTAGGTATGCTGATTTGTTCTCAACTTACGTGCTAATGACGGTCGGAAATGTATCGCTCGTTGGTAGCTCAGGATTGCTTCGTTGAGCTGATTGCTTCTTTGAAGCAACACTCCTCTGGAAAATAAAATAAGAATATTGAGATCAGGGTGGTTTCACTTATTCAAATAGACATCACGAATTCATTATTTCACATTATACCGAGCATTATACATAGAGAACCATGGTGGTGGTGGTGGACTCAAGTAACTGAGAGTGCTAGAATCGACATTGCTATATAGTCAAAGAGAATTCCTCCTGTTCCTATGTTTTGTATTCTGTTGACTAGTCTCTTAACATAAGCATAGAGAGATTCGTATTTTCACTTTGTGATATCCTTCCAATTCCAATTTTCTCGATATGAGAAGGTTCTGCTGTGAATCGCTTCAGATTGAATCCACAGTTTATATCAATTTTGCATAAACTTTGGCCAACTGGCATTAAAAGGAAATATGCAGATAACTTTCGAGCGATATTATATTACGGCGCTGTTACCAGCAAAAGAGATTACTGGAAGTTTTGGAATTATGGGCTCTCAGAATGGCGTTGAACCTTGTGATGGATAAGGAAATTCATTTCCAAGAAGGTTAACGAGAAGGAGTAAGATCTCAGAAACGTTGCTTTCAATAAACAAGGAGAATGAACTGCCTTCTCTCTTTTGAATATATTTCTTCTACTCACAACTAGAATGGCATCTAGCGTATGAATATGTGTACCACGCTAAATGATTGATTAATCACGAATTGACGATCTATGATTCATTCAAAAAATTGAACACGTTACCATGGCAACACGATTCCATTATTACTTCACCATGCCAACAAAATTTTTTGAACACTCCTTCAGTCGTTTGGGTTCTGTCTGGTATGTCATCTGTAGGAACTGTCAACTGTCCTTCTCGAAATTTGTTGCAATCAGAATTATTCGAACAATTTCGGTCAGAATCAGAATTTTCCATTCTCCGAAAGTAAAGTCGACGAGAATGTTTGACAACGAAAGGATGTGCTGACTGCTCTTCGATCCGAGAAATTGCAAAACGAGACTTCGTCATGATGATAGAAGATAAAAACATCAAAATAAATTGGTTTGATAGCAAATTGGAACAAATGAGAATTGATCTTAGAAATAAGCAAAATCTGTGGATGACAACAGGTGATACATGTCTGAAAAAGGAGTATAATAAGTTCAAATGTAAATATAAGAAAGCTATTAAGGAAGCAAAGTCAAACTCATATAACAATTTGATTTTGATGAGTGACAATGTCAGTAAAACCACATGGTCTATCATAAACAATTTTAACAAAAAATCTGATAAAACTTTACAAAACAGTAAATTAACAGCAAATGAATTAAATAATTTCTCTGCCGACATAATCGATAAATTAATTGCAAAAATTCCTTCATCATGTAAAAATGGGTCAGATCTTTTGAATATATCAAGTAAATGCTCAGTATTCTTAAGACCAACAAATGCAACAGAAGTCTCCAGCGTGATTTCTTCACTTAAAAACTCCAAAAGCATGGACCCTTACAATATTTGTCCAACAATGATAAAGATTGTTGATGATTTGATAACTGAACCCATAATTCATTCAATAAATATCTGTTTCTCGAATGGAGAATTTCCAGATTTTTTAAAGCTCTGCAGAGCCACACCAATCCACAAACAAGGTAATATAAATGATTGTAATAATTACAGGTTTATTACTATAACGCCTGTATTGTCTAAAATCATCGAAATCATTTTAAAAGAGAGGCTCATAAATTATCTAGAAGGAGGAGGATACATTAGTGAAAGGCAATATGGATTCAGAAAGTTGCATTCAACCACTCAAGCTGTAACAGACATTATACATATAGTAGCAAAAAATAAAGACTTGGGTATAGAAACTAGAGCTATGTTATGCGACCTATCAAAAGCTTTCGATAGTGTATGCCATGACATGCTTCTAAATAAGTTAGAAAAATATGGGATAAGAGGTTCAGCAATAAACTTGCTGAAATCATTCTTAACTGGTAGAAGGCAATATATTGTTCACAATAATATTACATCTGATATACAGCTGATCAAACATGGTGTTCCACAAGGTTCGGTGTTGGGTCCGCTGCTGTTCATTTTATACATAAATGATCTACCATTATATGTGGACATAGCGGATACTTTTCTTTACGCAGATGACGCAACATTTTTAATTAAAACAACAAATACTACTACTACATTTGAAGAGCTATCAAATGAAACAAAAGAAAAATATGAACAATACTTCAATGCCAATGTATTATGTCTGAATAAAGACAAGACTAAAATTATAGATTTCAACAAAAGAACGAATAATGATAACGAGAATAATGTGCGTTTACTGGGTTTTCATATAGACAGCAATCTCAGCTGGAAAACACAAATTACAGAAATAAATAAGAAACTGTCCAAAGGTCGTTTTGCTCTGAGGAGATTGAGAAGCGTGGTAAGTAAAGATGTTCTTAAAATAGCATATTTCGGTTTGATACAAAGTCATTTACAATATGGGATATTATTATGGGGTTCAGCATCATCAGCACATGATGTTTTCATATCCCAGAAGAAAATAATCAGAGAGATGGTTAGAGCTAACTTTAGAGATCATGCGAAACCTATTTTCATTGATTTAGAGATTCTCACGGTACCATGTTTATATATACTGGAAGCTATCTTATACGTACACAAAAATAAAGAGAAATATACTACGGGGGCACTGATACATGATTATAATACTAAAAGCAAAGAGGTCATTAGAACAGCGAAAATGAAATTAGTAAAAACAGAAAAACAAACTGAAGTACTATACGGTAAAATTTACAATACGCTTCCAAAAGAATGGAAAAACTATCCAATAAAAAAATTGAAATTTGTGGTGAAGCAGTCTCTTTTAAGCCAAGCATTTTACTCAATAAATGAGGTTTTTGATGTAGGATGGTCAATTGTTTAAATAAAACAAGGCACAAATGAAATTGTTTTGAATTGAATTTTATACTTATGTGTTGTTCACGAAAAGGTGCTGATTTTATAGAAATTTTAATCTTAGTTATAAGTTTTTAATCTTTGAATTTGAGCCTGTATTGGGTATGAGTGCATACCTTTTATATTATGTTAATCTTTTGCCATTGTTGACTTGTCTAAACAAATTATGTGTATTGTTTCTCTTTTGCGGTGTACATGAATTTGTAATATTGAGACCAATAAATATCTATCTATCTATCTATCTATCTATGATGTGACACTTCATAATAAATATCACTATAGCGACACAGAGGAAATTATGTTTCATCTTATTAATTTCATTCAATCAATTATTGAGAAAACACATCATTTTGACTGTGTCGTGTCATTTCTTGTTCGACCACAGTGGTGATGTGATTGACCAGGATGGTCAATGGTTGACTCGACTACCATCAAAAGTTGAAGTAATAACTTTGTGGGCATGTTTGAAACGTTACCGGTATTCCCAAACAGCTGGTTGGTCAGACTGATGGTCATACCTCGGATCAGGCTTCATAAAGTGACGACCACATTGCAATTTAACACTCATTCTATTATAACCCTGTAGGAATTCTATCTGAAATCACTGAAATTTCATAGTGCCACGACAAACTGCTCATACAGGGTAGGGCATTAGTGTGTCGGCTTGATTGCTCGTGTTCTATGATAGCTAGACACTTGATTTAGGAAAGATTGTGGATGAGACAACAAGATCAATAACTATGAATTATTGACGCATATACTAGGCGCACCAAAATAATCGTAGTGATTTTTTTAAATTGTAAAAATCTTATCGTTTGTAAAGTTTTTGCATAATTCTAGTGGGTCGGGATAATTTTTTTTGAATGGAGGGTCCAGTATATGAACACATTTTTTGAAGCATCCCTGTGACCTTCAAACACTCCTATAATATCGTTGACAATATTTCGATCTCAGTTTTTGATTTTTTTGTCTAGATACTGTTATCTGCAGATACATATACCGATACAATCACTGTCGTCACAATGAAATCATTATAAAATTCAAGAGGAGATTATCCTGATATCATTTGAGGCAATGTATAAAATTTCTGGAGATTTTTGATGCCCTAAAAATAATACATGTTTGCTGAAAATCATGTTTCGATTCGGAACTTTTCGAACTGATTTTTCTCGAGTTTTTTAAATAGTACACCCTATATTTTTTTGGTACTTGAAGTGAATTCAAAACATCCATATTGATATTGGTGACGATTTCTGAATTATTGAACAGGTTTGCCATTCTCATCGATACACATTCTTATCGGTTATTGAAACAACAAGTCCAATAATTATAATAATTTATTAAACCAGTTTTTTCATCGAAAGAATCGATACTTGAATGAGAGCGAACAAAATTAGTCTCACAGAGTGAAGAAGGACAAAATTTCTATTTCTCAAATATTCCACTCATACCACAATGAAAAAAACAACTGGGTAATAATTCACAATTGAACTTCTGACATGAAATTATGCTGAATGGGAATTTTGTTCTTTTTCACTTCGTGAATGTCTATAGCATAAATGAACTATCTATTTCTGTTGGCTTTGATTCTGGTATCAATTCTCTCAATAAAAAGTTTTATTCACTAATTTATTAATTGGATTGATGTTCAAATAACAGATAAGAATGTGTATCAATGATAATGACCAACCTATGATTTTCAAAGTTTGATAATTCAAATATGGTTACGAATATCGATATGAATGATGAGATGAAAGATGTTCGTGTTTTTATTTCGAATCAAAATATATGGAGTGTTCAATATCAAAAATTCGAGAAAAATCACTTCGAAAAGGTCCGAATTGAAAAATCATGTTTAGCCATTTTGCGAGCCTCAGAAATCAATAGCTTTGATATCATCAAAATATAGTCAACGAAAATATATATATGGAGAGCATTCCTTGCAAATAATTGATCGCGACTCTCTAGACTTCTAGACTCTTTTCGGTGGGTCGTGTATTATATGCAACAATACTTTCTAGTTATGGTCCTTGTTGTCTCATTTACATTCGATTTCGAATCAAGCTTCTATCTATCATAGAACTTGAGTAATCAGGCTCAGACGCACTAATGTGAAAACCGATTCTAAATTGGTAAGGAAACTCGTGAGTTATTGTACTTTGTGGATTCGAATTTTAATGTTGACCAGTGTATTTCCTGTTCGTATGATCCATACATTCTGATGAAGAGGCACTTCAAATTTCCTCATGAGCCAATCGAATCGATTAGTGGTGGAGGAATGAATATACCGTTGGGAACAAAGATTCACTCCTAATCTATCAGTCATTAACCGTCAGCGATCGAGCATCGATCCATCATCCGAAGATATATCAGCGCAGACAGCTTCGTGGAAATTACACAAAAGCCCAATAAAATATATCGCTATCAAACTATAAGAGATGATCAAGTATGGAAGATTTCGTGAAACGAGTTTATCTGTGCGTATATCGATGGATCGCCGTCACAGCCAGCTGGATTCATCGATTCACGACAAATAATTCGGAATATATAGTAGGAGAGCAAGCTGCAAGTTCCGATCATCAGCTGCCCCAAGTAGCACACATATATTGGGACAATATCGGTGCAATATTACGAAAATATCGGCAAAATATTGTGAAAGTAATATTGGCGAGAAAAAAAATGTGAACATTCGGCGATATTGGTACAATATCAGTTTCCAAATGTGGGTAGAATATTCTCATATCAATATTGGTCGAATATTCGTAGAGTTATATCGGACACAAAATGTAAAATCAATATTGGCGAGAAATTAATGGTGAACATTCGGCAATATTGGTGTAATATATGGAAATATTGGTGAATCATTGAAAATCATCATGAAGGTATGTTGTCTCAGAAATATTGGTAGAATATTCTCATACCAATATTGCTGGAATATTCGTGAAGTTATATTGGTCACAAAATGTGATATCAATATTGCTGATAAATGGACAGTGAACATTTGACAATACTGGTGCAATATTGGTTGGAAATATTGGTGCATTATTGAAAATCAATATGTAGCTATGTTGTCTTCAGAATATTGGTAAAATATTTTCATACCAATATTTGCGAGTTATTCGCATCAGGAATAATCACAAAGGTCAGCCCAGCCGGAGTGCAATAGGAGGGCCTTGCCCTGGGGAAGCCGCCTTGTTGATCACGGATAACCCCTACTCCAGGTTATAATACTTTACAATCGTCTAAAGCCAATATTTATATTCTCTCGTCTGATCGGCAATGGAAGTACGTTACCAATGATTTATAGCGCCATCTATCGACATCGGTTTGGGAGTGCGTAATATGGAATAAATATCGGAATTTCGATATCGATATGTATTCTCAAAACAATATGTGAACAATATTGCTCACATGATATAGTGAATCACATATCAGCCAATATGAGATGATATTATCTTCTGAATATGGCTAGAAAACTATTCACCCGATATGCAATTGAACTTGAAAATACAATATTGTTTTTCTCTTCTATGTCCGATATAATATATATATTGAATTGCCGTTATTGATATTGATATTTGAATCATTGAAAACCCCTTCAGAATCGACATGGGGAGAATGTTCAAATTGCGATATTGGTTATGATTGTTGGAAACAATATGTATACGATATTTTCCGCATGATATCAATCGATATAGGTAAATTCGATGTTCCAAATATTGTTGAAACAATATTCATCCAATTTGCCGTTGAATCCGATTACACAATATTGTATATCCGCTTCAGAATCGACATGGGGAGAATGTTTGAATTGCGATATTGGTTATAGTTGTTGAAAACAATATGTGTGCGATATCTTCCGCATGATATGGATAGAAAGATATTAATCAAGATAGGTGAATATGATATTTCGAATATTGTTGAAACAATATTCAACCAATATGCCGTCGAACTCAAATACACAATATTGCACAACCGCTTCAGAATCAACATGGAGACAATATTCAAATCGCGATATTGGTTATAAATGTAAGAAGCAAATTGTATACGATATCTTCCGCATGATATAGATAAAATGATATCAATCAAGATGGGTGAATATAATGTTTCAAATATTGTTAAAACAATATCCAACCGATATGCCGTTAAACTTGAATATACAATATTGCATAACCGCTTCAGAATCGACATGGGAAGAATGTTCAAATTGCAATATTGGTTGTATATGTCGGGAACAATATGTATACGATATTGTTGTATCGACATTCGTAAAACAATATCATATAACATTCATAGATATGTTTTTCAACACATTGTTAACGAATTTAACAACCAATATTGCTCCAATATTGTAGCTGACAATCCATATTCAGCTCAGGTTGAACCAATATTCCACCAATATTATCATTCCAATATCGTTTGTCCAATATATTCTCATATTGGACCTATATTATTTTTCACATGTACGATATATCTATATCGGCCCAATATGGAATCGGGTTCCAGCCAATATGATGTGCTACCTGGGGCATTTCTTTACAAATTAATGCATAACCAAATCGATTGCTCTGTACTTCTCAATCAAATACATTTTCTTATTCCAAGAATAAACAGTAGACAATCAAGCATGTGCTACAATGTTGAAGACAGACAGAAGAAGAATTATGCTGAAATCTCCAATCTTTATTATGTATGATGACTTCAACGAAATTTCTCATTATGTGATATATAAATCATGACTCACTAAGAGACGTGATTGATAAATTGTCGTGGATTTTACAAAGATCAAGGTTTCTGGGAGTTACCATTCAATTGGAATCGGATGGCTAATATATCATTTGATTATCAAATCCCTAAATTGAGTGCAAAAATCGCACAGGAGAGTGCCATTTTTCAATCATTTTGCTATCTCAGGATATTGATTGGTGCAGGTGTCGTTTTATAAATCGTCTTTTTGTTTGTGATGTGGAGAAAGTTTCACATTTCATTTCTCTTGACAGATCATAAGATGTCACTCTCCATTAACTTCTTTCTTTCCACGAGAAAAAAGTTAGTATCTTTTTCCCCGGATATATAAATTCCTATACTGTTGATGGCTTCCGTTGTGATAGTTTCAAAAAAATGAGACAATAATACCGTCTCCGAAGAAGAATTGCAAGTACTTTTATCTTTCATTCCAGTTAGCGGTTAGTTTAAGTTCGCAATATTTGAAAATCAAATCACAAAATCAGACTGACAGATATTTGATTACTTCAAAAATATGACAAAGATGCCTACAGACGAGCTGTCGTGTCTTTATGGATTAAAACAAACGCAACATTGAGCAGCGCTGCTGCCGCGCGTACGGTCGTTTGGATGATATGCCGAAAGCGTTTTTATAACTTTGAGCGGTCTCAGACCGTTCTGTCAAGTGCGATTGGACACACGAGAAGCAGTTTTTGAGCGGTGTAATACAAACATTGTTGTCAGCTTGACCGATCCATGATGGCTTTCATTGATTGTGAAAAATTGATACGTTGCAAAATACCTCATCGGTATCGTGTGAAAATACAAAAACGTAAACTGTCACAGTGGTTCCAATAATAAATAAAAAAAAATCCCACTAGTTAAAGCAACATTGATTGCAGCACTCGACAGAAACGCAGCTCGTTTCGAAAAAAAACAGAAAAATAAAAAACCTTTCCGAAGACGATGATAAGTCATTTCTTTTTTCGCTCTCGCCCAGGCTGAAGTTGGTTTCAACGCATCGGAAACCGTCTGTGAGAATGGAAATAATGCAATTCATCAAATATATACCTAATCCAACCCCTAATCCAAGTCGTAGTATGTGTTCCAAACATGCAATACCAATATACACCTCAATTTCATCATATCTATATCATCAACAACAGGCACATACACAACAACCGATCATTCAGCCACAGCCAAGTTCAGCCTAAATCACAAATGACATTTTCACAACTTCCACGCGAAACAACATCAACACCTTTGGTATCTCCTTCAGAATAAGTACAGTCTTATATAAAACTTTTCTCACCCGAAGATTCTAGATACAATGAATTTCAAAGTTTGTAACGTTCATGCATTTTAATGATGAAAATTTAGAATTGAGTTTCTCTCACCTCAGCGTTATCACCAGTTTTACTTCTGGTGAAGTACTTCTTCTCATTGCCAAATCATGCTAATTGATTTGATTCTTTATCAGAGTCAGACGTTCATAAAACGAATCTTTTGACATTCGCACAGAATCTAAGAATTTATCGTCATCCCTTTTGATCGCATCATTTAATAAAATATGAAACAAAGTTTTCTCAGTTCGTTCCTTGACAGTTGGGGGTACCTACACACATACGCCTGTTTCTTTTTTTCTTCCAACGACATTAAATTAGTCCTACTAATGTTGAGAATTCCTTCTCAAAATCAGACTCCATACCGTTCAGACACTATTGCGAATTTGAACAGGAACTGACAACACCACATTGTTTTCGTTTGGCGTGCCGCATTAGCAACGACCCGTGTGTCTTCATACATTCGGCTGTGTGTCTTCACCCTAAAATATACTACTTTGTTTACTTGTATAATGAATAACAATTTTTACACGTCTCTGATAGTTATAACATTATATACGTTATCAGACTGTCGATATTTGCAGTTGGCTCTTGGACTATAATGGCGACGATCTCATTCCAGTGAGCTCGGCATCATTTCATTCATTATGGATGGAAGAGTGATCGGTTCATATTGTTTCCACATGGATAGAAAATCCTGGATGATGAATGTGACATAGCTCTCAAAGGATATAATGCCTATATCCGAAACAGACTTTGGTTATACGAATTCAACATAATATGAATGGATCAAATTGAAACATAGGAGAATATGGGAATATAAAAATATAGAACCCTGAGCAAGCTTACAGGCAATGGATATATTCCTAGTTCCACTAGGTTATTATGCGGATGAGCAGGTATAAGGAAATAATCCCTCTATCTCTTGTAAAATTCAACTAGACTGATAATAATCTGCTCCTTAGTTGGCGATGGAGATGAATGTGCTTCAGACTATGATTTGTTCAGATATCAAAATTGTAGAAATGAATCATGATATTCTCAGATGTAATGTAAATTTTACTATTTACAGGCCGCATTTCCGATTCGATGTCTTAAATTGAATTGAATAACAAACCAAATAGTGAGTATATTTTTCTATCAATTTCAACAAAAACCACAATCATTTTCATTGGATAACATATAGTTAGCCTCAAGGAATATTTTTTTGACCAAAAAATGAATCAAAATGTGTTTGATAAATCCTTTCATATTTTTTCTTCAAAATTTTATTCGAATAACAACTATGTTGCAGGGTATAACATAAAGTTATATTATTTATGTTGTAGCAATCAAGTGGCAAAGCTCTGAAGGTAGGATCTAGAGATCGCGACACACAATGTATAGCGCTGCCATCTATAGTACAGACCCCTACGTCTATACGCTACAGAATGGTACTAAAAGTAAACCACTCTCCTGACAGATTGCACTACCTGACATATTTGAGTGGAATTCTTCCACCACCTATTCAACTTCTGGATCTAATGACTAAGAGATCCAGGATGAACAGAGTTGCCCCAATTGTCAGCAGGAGCGAGACAGTACTATTTCGACCCACTAGGTCTTATCAGCCGCTCTCGGTCTGCTGACAACTGAGACAACTCTACGCTTCAGGTATATCACCCAGTTCGAAGACGCAGGGTATAACATGGAATTATAGTCATGTTGTAGCCATCTAGTGGCAAAGCACTGAGGTAGGATCCAGAGATCGCGACACAGACTGTATGGCGCTGCCATCTATAGTCACACGTACAGACCCCTACGTCTATACGCTACAGAATGGTACTACAAGTAAACCACTCTGCTGACAGATGGCACTGCCTGACATACTCGAGTGGAATATTTCCATCACCTATTAAACTGCTAGATCTCATAACTAAGAGATCCAGGATACAGAGTTGTACTCCTTAGAGCTTTGCTACCTCAGAGCTCTGCCACTAGATGGCTCCAACATGACTAGAACTTCATGTTATACCCTGCATCTTCGAAACGGGTGATATACCCGAAGCGTAGAGTTGTCCCAGTTGTCAGCAGAGCGAGAGCGGCTGATGAGACCTGGTGGGTCGAAACAGTATACTGTCCCGCTCCTGCTGACAATTGGGCCAACTCTGTTCCATCCTGGATCTCTCAGTCATGAGATCTAGGAACAACTATATTGTTGAATACCATCAAGAGGTGAAAAAGTATCATGTTATTTGTCATCTTCTTGTAGTGTTCTTATTCTCGTTTGTTTTCTGTTTTGAATAGGATCGAAATTGACGGTATATTTCCTTATGAAGGATGTGATGATTATTCAGTAATAGAATATAGGTAGTCGCTCAGTTCATTTCATTAATCAATTTCACAGTTCTTCGAATTGACTGTGCCGTTGGTTGATGAAAATCCATAGTGAATGTTATGAACTTCATAAGCGATTCCCACAAACTTAGTAGCTTCTGCAAGTGAAATAATTTTTTTCATTTCAAATGAAGGAGCTTTGTGTTAGCGAAACATGTTGTGTCAGTTTGAAGGAGTTCATTTCCATTTGCATTTCCATTTCATTTCCACACTATAGAATGACGAGAACCATGGATGATCATATCAATTCCAAACGATCTCCAAATAAACGAGTTTCATTCCAATAACGCAATGAAGGTAATTCGTCCTCTTTTCTTTGAGAGTAATTAGTTCATGCTTATCATGCACGAATAAATGCCTACCTTGTGTTGATCATTCTACAATCGCTATAAACATAGTAAGCCTTTTAATTTCGCCTGAGTCCGTGCGAGTAGCAGTGAGCAGAACAGAGTTTCGCAGGCGTAATCCTCATAAAAGATGTTCAAAGTGCTCATTTATTGCATCATAACGTTGCTTTGCCACTCGCGTAAGCAAGCGCGTAGGTCTCCGAATCATGTAAATTCAATTTCCACTTGGCACGACAATTTTGCGCCCTATTAGCAGGTATGTTTTGATAACCTGTTTAAATGCCACGCAAAGTTGTACAGGTAGATGATAGGTGATTAAATATTGCTCCTTCTTACTATTGATAGAGCACGAAATGAAGAGAAAATATCAGATGTATCGATGCAAGTTGTAAGAGAACATGAGTTTAACTCAACCAGTGCAACATGAATCTTGAGAGGTATATCAGAGCTTTTGCACTCCTGACTTTGCAGAATGAGTAACATCAATGAACATTAGCGAAACCATTGGTGACATAGCAGGAAGCGTGACATTATGGAATCAACCACAGGTTAACAAACATACTTCGTATTCTGAAATTGTCCGGCTGAGCTTTGTGGTTGAATTTTTGATTACCATCAATAAGTAGGCAGCACCTTATCGACAATGAGATAGGTTACTCTCAATTGATTGTTCATTGTGATGGAATGATAGATATCAGAAGATCATTGAAGATATCCATGAATGACAAGGACGCCTTTAGCCTTCCGGAGCTTGCGATCATTATTTGGGAATGGACTCTCGCCGCTGACTCACAGTCTGCAGCCTTAAATTTTCATTTCGATGAATATTATATAGAATTCATTGTCTGAAAAGTTAATTTCTACATACTCCAAGTCTCTATTCATCGAACACAATGGTATTGGCATTTCAACAGAACTATTCGCTATAAAATATGGAACATTGAAATTGAAAACACGAAGACAAATAACAGTTGATGCTATTAAGACACATTTGTCTGGAGAAGGTCTATTTTTTCCTCATTGCAGAATGAGCAACGTCGAAAAAACTGCGTACGAAAATCCAAACTGAAAGTTCGCGGTCGTTCTTCACGATACCAAGACGAAGACTGATCAGTCTTGATCTTGGTCTTGATAGTCTTGGTCTTGAATCAAAATGCGTCTGAAAATTTGAATTATTGAATTCAAATATCCAACAGTTTATATGCATATAATAGGAATTTCGTATTTCTCAGTCTTTGAAATTGTCAATTCGTGCGTATTAAGTGAGCGAAATACATTTTCTTCTTCTTCTGAAACCCAAATAGCAAACAGGCCGACGTGCGATAGGCCAGAAGAAAAGTTTAGAAGGGTCGAGAAAAATTTTATATCCAATCCAAATAGGTTACGTTTGTATTGAATCTTCAACAGTAAGAGGTATGGACCACTGTGACCTTACTACATACACCTATTTGTTGTAAACTTTGAAAATGCGATACTGGATTTGTAAAATGTATTTTGGATTCTGAGTGAACAAAAATCAAGATACTCACCATATGACAAATAAATACTGAAATAATTACGATTTCCATCAGATTCTCCTCAATATTGAATACATCAGAGTTCATTATTTTTCTTTCGAGACGAAGACCAAGACTATTGAGAAAGAGCCTTGGTCTTGGTCTTGGTCTCGGAAGTCAAGTCTAGGTCTTGGTCTTGGGAACATTTATTGAGTCTTGGTCTTGCTTTTGTATCAAGACCAAGATGAGACGAAGACTGGACTCTTGGTCTAGTGAAGCCCTAGCTTGCGTGCAGACTCTTAGTTCGCAGTGACTATTACTTGGCGATAAACAAATACACCAACGCACAAAAAATGGGTACTGACTGTCAGAACTGTCAGAGCGCTCGCGATTGTGAGTTATTCAGAATTGCAGCGCCACCGGTTGACGACTTTTGAAATTTACGACAAAATAAGATTGTTGCCGAGTGAAAGTCCGCACACGAGCTGCTGAAAGTTGAAGTTTACACAAACACGATAGGCTCAAACCTAACTAACTAAACAACATCATCCTTGTGGAACAAATACCTAGATTCTTCATATCAAACATACTGACAAATCAAACCAACAAGCAGCAAATGTATCCACATTGATCGCTCAAGAAATTTTTTATTTCTTGTTCGATTTTGCTGAGATTTGGACTTTAAACTAATGTTTCGGAATGTTAGCCTCATTTGAAGTTGTCAAGACCCCTTTTTTCTCTTCGTTGCATGATTAAGCTGGAAACTTTTCTTAGAAACTGAGTTATGAAATTTTGAATACCAATGATAGGATTTTTTGGATGTATGACAAATTGATTTTCATCATACAGGATGTGGAAAGAAATTTCGAATTAAGGAAATCTAATCACAAATCTGCGATTGATTGGAGGTCTCTAAGAAAAAACGGGTTTTTATCGTTCAAGTTTGAACCCTTTGATCAGGTGGAAGCATTGAGAAGAAATATTCTCAAATAAATTATGATCATGAAAAAATTAATGAGAAAGTGGATATATTCTTATTCTCTATGTGATGAAAATATCAATTCTTTCTTGGTTTATTCAAAAAAGAACAAGAACTTACCTGGTTATATGCCACGACGAACATTGATATAATATATCTTTTGAATTCAGTTAGAATTTGCATCCTCCCTCAGATGGGAATATGTATTTGCACATAACATCATTCTGAATATCTTACAGAAAACAACTACTTTCCTGGCTATTTGCCACGTCGAATATTGAATTTCATTTGTTGAACATCAAAAATAATAATAATGATAATAATACATCATATTATTCATCAGATTTGATTGTGAATTCTCAATTTTGAAGAATTTCAATTTTCCATGCTCTCTTCATGGATTTTCAACAGATATAATTCAGTTCGTCCTGGCAAATAGCGAGAAAAATAGTTGTTTTCTGTTAAATATTCAGAATGATGTTAGGTATTTGCAAATACATATTTCAATCTGAAGGAGAATGCGGAGTCTAACCTTTAAAAGATTTAGTTTTCGAATTCTTATCGTGTGTTTTCAATATATAGATATAATTCAAGGTTCGTCGTGGCATATCACCAGGAAAGTAGTTGTTCTCTGTTGAATAAATCAAGTAAGAATTGCTTTTGATGATCACATAGAGGAAACGAATTCTTAATGTATTTCTTTATATGTATATCTATTTTCTCCTTTTCTTTGAGTTCATGATTCATCTGAGAATATTCCTTCTCAATGAAACGATAGTACAAATGTTGGTGTTGAATCGATTCAATGGTAATTCCTGAAGTCTAGTATTGTAATAGACTCCATCATATTTCTTAGAGTGTAGGGATTGAAGTAACGGGGATGAAAAATAGCAGACAAATCTTTTCCTCCCGAATCAGAAATCGATGGGCCATGCATTTCTCATGATTCCCATTTCAAAACCATAAAATCGGGGAGTAAATTTTTCGTTAGACCACCTTGTATGTGAATTTATGAGGCGCGAAAATCCGGTGCGATAAGCGACCTCGTTTGGAACGCTGAGAAAAATTCGCCTCTCGTCGTCCTCGCTAATCTTCCGAGATAACACCGAGATTATGGGCAAAGGAGTCAACGGTTACTACTATCGGGATGCTGCCCCGAAGAGAAAAACTCGGCTGCCAATAAAATCGACAAGTATCAATAAAATTTCGCTTTCCTCGGAAAGTGTGATGCCGGATATAAAACACTTAGCTCGAAATTCAAATGGGAGATAAAACTTTATTATTCTTAGCGTTGAAGAAAATCCTGCAGAGCAAACATTCTAGCATAGGATAATTCATTTTGAGACGAAAATAAGATGACGATCAATGGAGGATAATTAAACAGGAATTCAAAGAGGTTTTGGTCTATACATTGGATCTAATTTGTACATGAGAATGAATGAAATCTTAATTATTCCAGATTTCTTTGGGATTTTCTCTCCTGGTCCCTATGAAATAATAGTAGATTGTTTTATTAGGATCAAAAGTGACACTTTGTTTGACAAGCGAATTTTGCATTTGCGAGGCGGAGCGTTTAGCGATATTTTTATTAATCAATCTTGAATTGAGATTTTTTTTTTCAGATTTCAGTAGTGAATACCATCTTCTATCTAAATCAACTGAACAGGAAGCAATTGTGATGATGTCTAAGTTCAGGAGAATGCAAGCAGCTTCCATTGTTCTCTTCTGTTTGTTATCTTCTTTTCCAATGATTTATGTTGTCCATCGTCAGCAAGGAAATGTTCAGCTAGTTTCGATTCGTCGATACGCCTTTTCTTTATATTGTATTAATTGTAGTAGATGATGATTTGAATGTATAACAAAATGACTTATTAAACAGTAAAGTAAAACCTTCAGAATCATCAACACAACTTCTCAAGGTGATTATTGTTATTAGATTTTAGTTTATAATATAAGCAATGTAAACATATTAATTAGGACACATAGGTAGGCAGAGTAAAGATCAATCTTTTAGAAGCATATACTAATAAGAAATGAATGAGAACACTGCTATTCACTGTATGAATGATGTGAATAAAAGATTTCTTATTTGGCTAATATAATACTTACTGGATGATACATTGTTGGGAGAACCTAAGTTATTTCATCATCCTTCGTCCTTACTTATCTCTTGATTCCACCTGTACAAAACATTCTACAAACACAAGGTATACTGTAAATACAATTTCTTGACGATTATTCTTCATTTTTCGGTTTTGTTTGAGAATCGATCTCATTGTATCTTCAGTTTCTTACACAGATTCCACTTGAAATTTATCGTTATTGATGATTGATTTTGTTCTGGTGGATCTTGTTTGTTTTCAATTTGATGAATCGTCTTATCGACAAAATTATTTGGATAGGAGTTGAGTTGGAGAACATTTTTAATGTGGTAGACTTCGTTATCGAAAATTTGTTGGTCAGATGAAATTGATTCGACTCTATCATGGAGTGATTTGATTATTCCTTTCTTAATACTTTTCTGATGATTTGATTGAAAGTTCGGGTATCTGTTAGTATGGGTCTTTTCACGATATACACTTGTAACAAAGATGTGATTAGATTCAATTTCCAAAGTGAACTTCATGGTTGGTTCGTCATTGTTCACATAATCCAGAAAAACATCTAGCTCCATAAGGTTATGTGGCCAAATTATAAATATACCTGATAGGAAAATTCATCAAACACTGTGACATTCTGAGGTAACTCATCTGATTTGTCCTGACTACACGTATAGCGAAATAGTATTCATATTTTCATTTTATGGAAACGAGAAGAGAAAATCCCAAAAAGGTCTGGAATAATGAATGTACCATCTCCTCAATCAACCCACAGACAGTAGGTATTCAAAGAAATCTTGAATTTTAATTTTCTTTTTATCATCCTTGTTTCGGCAATGACCCAATGCTTTGTTCTCTATTTCACTTCACTCTTCTATACTCTTCTCTAAGGTACTCTACTTTTGTTGCCTTTATAACCCTTGATTACTCGCGCTAATAAATTCGAACTTTTTCCGGCACGGTGTCTTTTGTACACCACCATGAATTCGACTTGTTTTTTGGTGAAACAAAAACGTATGCTTTCCTAACCCCGCACAAGTTTCGACTTATTGGGAGTTGGATCCAGTGCTGGGTCCAACGAGGAAATGCAATTAAAACAAAAAAAGTCACTCTGTTTTTAGTGCGTCCACATAATACACAACTAACGTGTTTGTATACAATATTGAATACTTAGATAATTTACCCTATTTCTCACGCAGTGTATGGTATTCTAGGCACCAACGGGCACCAACGTGACAACGCGTCAAAATTTACGTACAAATACACACACAAAACTGATCTATATCACATCCCAGACATGTTAGACATAGGTTAGGTGGGAGTCTAGAGCAACAAAAAAAATTCTACGTTCGATGATAGCAAGCAATTTGCCGCTGGTGTACAAAATACACCAGTGCGAGTAATTAAGGGTTAAGGAGAGTTGAACCCCCGAGCATTTTTTTTGTTATTGAACGATATAGCTCTCGATGAACAAAAGAAATATTCGAGACTTCCATCATTCGTCAGCTTGTTAGATACATATTTATGTATTCAATTTGTTAGTGAATTTTTGCATCAAAATAGGTCATAACCAATAGAACCAATCTCTTCAAATTGATAAGTTGATAGATTCAATCATTCGAATACAAAATGGAATATGATGATTAAATATCAAAATATTGCGGATGAGTCATAAAAATCTCAAGAAACCTCAAGAACACATATTTAATATCTCCTCAAGTCATCCCTTATCAATGAATTCGATACGCCCTCAATGAAACCACACCCCTACATGTTATGCACCGCATCCATAATATCATCTTTTCCCAATCGGCACCCCAACAACATTTATCAAAATCGAGAGCGAAGATGTATGAAATTACTACCCTCCAGAGACGTTCCGGCCTCATATATATAATCAAAGGGAGATCCCGAATGACTTCAGCGCTAGAAAATCCAGATACCTAAATCACCATTAGCTGCATCAGGGGTGAATACAGGACGAACCCTCTGAGGTACACGTAATGGAGAAATACTGTTATGGAAAATGAAAAATAATGGCTGAAGACGGCTTGAACAATACACCTGTCTAGGATTCTATTATGAATTTATTCTCATTTTCAATCATTAACTAACTGAGTGAAAGATGTTTGGCGAGTAGAACTGATAGGTAGAAGTATGAATAAAGTTGTGGAATAATGTGGAAAATTCTCTACTTTTGATATTTCAGAAGAAAAGACCCAATCAGTACCAGACTTGCCAAATTTCAAATCAATCGAATGATTGGATGTGGGTTTTCTTGCAAGTTTCGATTTCAAACAGACACCAGGATTTATGTAAAACTGAGTAGAAGCTTTTCATGTAATACATATTACAAACAGAGTAATAGACGAAATGGAGATAGTTTCGTTCATTCCTGCTTGGCTGCACTATTTGCCAACGTCAGTATACAGGTGAGAATCTGTGGAATGTATGACTTCTGTAATTTGAAAAGTAAATCCATAAAACGACCTGAAGAAAAATCTCTGAGACTTGAATGTAGGTCTTAACTACGTATTCACGTAGTGGGATAATAAATATATATGCCTAAAAGACGCCTGAAAGATGTTCTTTGACTGATTGGGAATAGCTACCAAGCTGAGCTCAGAATTAAAATTATACAGGGTGTTTCATTACTAATTGGAAATATTTCAACCATAGAATCCCGAACCCAAAATATGAAGATTTTACCCAAATCACCTAGATGAAATATGTCTCCTGTCTGAGTTACATAAGGTGTTCTATTGAAGAAATTTGAAATGTTTATTACCTAGTTCTTCAAAACTATTTGACGTATCACTTTCATATTCAGAGAAAAGTGTAGGTATTATACATCTAACTGAATTTTGTGAAATGAACTTTTCTAGCTATCACCAGAGGCGTACGAAAAGGGTAAGTGACTGGTTCATTCTTCCCAAATTCTACCCCACTGGCGGAATTGCAATTTGATCAGAATTCTCCGATTCCCCAATACCTTCTTCGTAAATATTGTACTCCTTCTTCATAGCGATAAAGTCATTATTTTTCGAGATATTTCAAGTTAAACATGATGCAGCACAATTATTTTGATGTGTATCAATAATGGCGATATTTTGGATCAATGGACTGCACATGGAAACATAACAGACGGGAGCTGTTACAGGGCGTTTTACATTTTTTTATATATTACATAACTAAAGAGCCTGTAACAGCTCCTGTCTGTTATATGATTATGTTTTTATTGTTAATATGGATTGAAGTTTCATTTTATTGATGAATTCATTCCATTGATCCAAAATATTGACGAAATTAATGCACATTGAGATCAAGATGATTGTGCAGATTTATGTTTAACTTAAATATCTCGAAAAATAATGACTTTATGGCCATGGAGAAGGAGCACAATATCTACTTTCAAATTGTTAGGGAATCGAAAATTTGGGATAGAATTGCAATTCCGTCAGTGGCGTAGAATTTGGGAAGGATCAACCAGTTAATTGCCCCTGTCGTACGCCTCTGGTAATAGCTAAAAAAGTTTATTTCACATAATTCAGTTGGGTGTATGATACCTACACTTCCCTCTGAATATGAAAGTGATATGTCAAATAGTCTTGAAGATCTGGGCAAATCAAGAGACATATTTTATCTAGGTGATTTGGGTTAAATCTTCATATTTTGAGTTCGGGATTCTATGGTTGAAATATTTCCAATTAGTAATGAAACACCCTGTATATGTATACCTATAGGCTTCGAGTCTGTTGGTCCCTTCATATAATGTTGGAGTGGTATCAATGTCCTTATGATGGAATATAATTATCATTGTATCAGTGGAATATTTAGGCAGCGTATATATTGACAAGTGAAAAAGATAGAATGTTGAGATTGAGAACATTTAACTAGTTTATATTGCCCTCGTTCCTGGATGAAGTATAAATCACAGAAAGAATCAGAATGAAGGCAATTGTTGAAGAAACATTCATCACTATCCCATCCATCAGAAGCTTCAGCGCCCGGAATCTAATTTAAAACAAACATTAGCTTTTTGTATAAGTCGTGAAATATGTCTGTGCTCCCTTTCTTTCAGTCACTATATCACAGAGACAACTGGAATCACATTCCGGAAATATTCTCTAAAACGAATTCACATAAATAATAGATATATCCGAACGTAAACAAAATCTTTTTCAATACGCTCACTGTCAGCCGAAACACATTTTTCAATTTTCTGTTTGTTTTCTTTCCACTCCTCTCACCCCTCACGAGTAAATGGAATATTTAATTTACGATGCTGCGGTCTTTTCTCTCGCAGTTCTCCGCGTTTTCTCATATTCAAGATCTGGAAAGCACTCGAAGACGAATGGTATTTCACCTATAGACAATTTTGTGGAAAACGAGATTCGTGATTGGATTCCAAATCACATAGAAGATTCAAATAAACCGAGAATCTCAAGACAATGATTGAAGTTAGATATGGTGCGCGTATTCGGCCATCATTACGTATTGGAAATTTCAGAAGAATCACTCGACCGCCTACTATGATTTCTCTGTCACAACGATCGAGACGTTGATTCTACATTTTTCCGCTAGATGGTGATGCTACTATTGCTGCTGTGACGAGTGGAAAATTCGAAAAATCTGCGACAATTTCAAAACTGACAGATGTCATAATAGTGCAATGTCGCCATCTATTAGAAGATCGATGGAACCATTGCTCTCGCTGTTCTCGAGAGGTAGAGTGCAATTTCTGAAACAAAAGCGCATCAGTAATTACACCATATCTTACTTCCATCATTCCCAAGACTAAGAGATTTTAGGTGAATTTCTAGAAACACTGTTAGCAGTGTCTACTGTCTAGCATCTAGCTAGTACCCACTGAACAAGTTTGGAAGCAAGGTTGCAGCAATTACTGAAACATACGTTCAGCAATATTGCACATGTAACGTTCCAGCAATGTCACAGCAACATATAATATAGCTGTAGGGCAACATCATCGAACTTTACCTTCGCAATATTGCTGAACGTACGTAATTGCTTCAACGTTACATCAACATAGTTTTTAACTTGGCTTAGTGGGAAGCCACACCAATTCCATGTTCTGTGCGTATTTTCGGAACAACTTCGAAGGAAAAGTGAGGAACGTACGCGCCTACAGATGAAAAGGAACCACGTTCAAATCCCACTCCCATTGTGGAGGTATAAGAATTTATTTCATTGTTGTCAACTCCCAAAGCCAAAGTGGAATCAGTGTCACTAGGCGACCGTTTAGCAGTATTGTTCTACTGTTCTTTCTTGTCCCTGTGTATTGGCACAGTAAATTCAAAATTGCCAAAAATGCTACTAATCTACCTACTGTCGGCACCTTCGATGTTCTTTACTGCGCAACTCGCAACTAAACTGACTTCATAAAACAAAGTGCTGACAATTGTGATGCACTTTTTGATTGGTCAGACCTCTGATATGGAGTTGCATCCACCTGTATATTGTTTCCTCCATTCGGTTCTACGTAGAATGACTTCATTATTGAGTGACGACAATTGTGGTAGACTTTATGATTAGTCAGACCTTCCATATGTAGGTGCATCCACCTTTAACCTGTCTTTTTTTCTATACAATTACCATACTACTCATTCTATTTCACTTTGTCAATGCTGTCTCTATGATTTGCTCTTAGGACACAAAACATCCAACAATCAGACGAAGGACTCAATACGTCAGTATGATCAGATCTTCAGCTGATGTAATACAGACTATTTCGGCGTGCTAAGTCTCATCAGTTGCACTAGGCCCAGTGACAATCGATTCATATAATGGAGATAATTTCGATTCATTATATGATGCAAAGCTCGAACTGGGGAGGAAGACGTTCTACACTTCAGATTATGTCATTCAAACTCTGTAGCATCAACAAACTTATAATCCAAAGAACTATTTTTTTGAAGATTCATCAACCGTTGTTTTCCAAGTAGCTATTCAATTCGTTTTCTCAAAACTACCATTACCAAAAAAATAGAGAATTCTTAAAGAACAACAACAAATATTTTACATCCATTCATGTAAAGTATATGTATACTGATGAGGTACAAAATACATTCTTCTTCAGTCAATCTGTATCAGTTTTTTAGTAAAAAGTTGATCCATCGAAAATTGTTGACTGCTATCAGTTTGAGTTTTATTCCAAATGGAAATTCAGAGTATTCAGAGAGGGTAGGTGGTATAGATTTGCCATCAATTACATACTATGCAACGTTCCTACATATATGCATCTTTCGAGTAATGATTTTTATGAGTTTTCAATATGTCCTAGACAATTATCTAGTTATTTTGTCCGCATGCAGCGGCGTCACCAATCAAATTCGAATTTTCATTGAAGATTGATGAGATTTCGGACGATTAGTGAATGGATGCAAATAGGGTTTTCTTGACATTTGCAAAAAAGTGAGAAACAATAAGAGGGCACGTGTGAAGATATACCACAGCACATGTGCAAGCCACGATTGTATGCAAAGTAGGTAATCGTAATACAGTGTTGCCACAACGTGAAAATATTTTGTACCAAATTTATCCGTGAATTGTACAACAATTCAACAAGAATGTACCAAAACCCAAAGGTTAGAAAAATTGCAATACCTATTTAAACCTCCTCTATCTATCCTCCAAAGATACGCACAATCTCCTCCAAACATTATAGGGATTTCAGTTCGTACTTTATGAAAGGAATCAGTGTCCATCTGCTGAACGCCATCAGGACAATTTCATAAAATAATAATTTTTTCATAGATGATTCGAAGGCCTTGTGATTTTATTGAAACTATGTGGGGCTGTTTTGAGAGTAACAGTTAGAATATTTTGTGAAAAATAATGCACATTTTTAGAATTAAGTGCCAACGTAGGTACTTTTCTTGAGAAAATGTACCATATCTGATACCACCTGTTGCAACCCTGGATACTACTGACTTCAAAAAAAATTCTGCAAATCAGCATTAGATAATGAGCGTATATCACAAAAAAAAATTTATTTTATAATTCGATAGAACTCACCCAAACTAGCTCACCACCGCAAACCATTTCTTGTTGTGAGCTCCCTACGTTTTATAAAAAAATATTGAAATCCCCGATTTTTCGGACCTCTGAAAACGAGGCGATGATGTGACGTCAAAACTCTAATACTGAAACAAGACTAATCCAGACAGAGATGAATGGTAGATGATTTCTGATAGAGTGAATTAGCGCGAGATCACAGTTGAAAGAATTAATATATCAGTTGCCTCAGTCTCCGTCGGGCATTTGGTATTTTCTTTTAACTATGACGAGATGAGGTTTTTACGTCATAAGAGGGTCCGTTTTCAGATGTTACTATTATTTATGTCCAAAAATAAAACATTCCAGTTAATTTTTCGATCGAATTATATGTCGTCAATCATTATTTATGTATGAAAGGATCATTATAAACATGGTTTGAGTTAAGAGTTCTACTGAGGTGTACACGCCCATTGTCTCAGTTAATAATTTCAGGAGTTCCTACACGAGGGTAGCGTATGCGAATTCTTCATGCGGTATAATTTTTCTCAAATGTCTAGAAGAATCAATTCGCTTGCATTTACTAATCGTTAAAAATCGTCACCTCTAAAAGAAAATTCAAATTAGATCGGTGACGCCGCTGCATGTGCTGAGTACAATTAGAAAATTATCTGGGACAGGTTGAAAACCCATGAAAATCAACAGATCCGTTCATTTGAAACATGCTGCAGAGAGTTTGCCATTAACAGCCAATCTCATATCAATCATTTGTTTTGGTCATTGACAAGAAGTGAAGAAAATGAATTCTTCGGGTCGAAAATAGCATACATCTTGAGTGAAAAAATGCAATAATAGGAAACTGACCCCAGAAGAAAGAAGTTAATCGATAACATTTAGGAAATAATGTATTTTCATTACAGTATTTCATATCGTTTAGGAGTATCTGTGTACTATGAGGAACCCCAAAAAACGAGTTCAACTACTTGTTCTCGGACAGAATCACCCCTAAGTATTTCATCGCGAATTCATTTTCGTGGTTTTCCATCTAACGAAAAGGGATCCTGTAGAGAATCGAATCACAGTATGTTGTGAGCATAGCACGCATGGTGATTTCTGATAGGGTTTATCAAATCCGAACGCGAGCTATCCCAGCGACTGGACCAAGCGGAAGAGGGGTTGGAAAAATCGCCTAAACGTCCGACACCGAAGATATTTTCTGCTCTGCTGGAGCAGAAATTCCTCGATGAAATCCTCATGGGACTGAGAGAATTATTCCATCACGATACATCAACAGAACTGATATCAAATGTCAGGAAAATTCTATTCTGGAATGGCCGACATCAACTTGCCTCATGAATGTAGAGCTAGAATTTGACAGACAAATTCTTCTCGCAGATTCTATCCCTCATTTTCAGGTCAAGCACAAGTTATAGTCTATTCTACAGAAAACCCCACTCAGGTTACCTAGGCTACCATCTGATTCCATGCTTATCACGGTATAATGAATATTTCTCGATATAATCAAATCTCGATGAAATCATCACCTCTTCTGCATTCTTTGATGCAGATTCTTGACGAAAATATCTCCTAATGAAAGTAAAATTTTCAGAAACGTATGAGATTTGTTCCATGGTTTACTAAGTTTATGTACTATTATAACCTTTGCCAATTTTTTTGCCAGTGCTTTCCTCCAAATCCTCCCCTTTCATTCTTTGATCATGTTAGCTGAAGAAATTAAAACTTTGATAATGATATTGATGCATGAATACTATATCTCAGAGTTGAATTGTTTAATGAGAATTTCGAGATCTCGAATTTGCGCAATCTGAAAAAAAAATCAATGAGAAGAAGGGTCTTGTAATACATCCTTCTGAAGCTCTTGAAGAATATTTCACAACCCTGAAATATAAAATCAGTAACTTCAACCAATACCAACTTCAACTACTAGAAAATAACGTAACATTTGATGGTTGCCTGAAAATAAACAAATTGAAATGGATATTGTATTCCAAAAAATTTGAGCACCACCACATTACTCCAGAGGAGTTAGGAACAATTTGGATAATATTTTCTACGGTCGTTGGATTGGCCTTCGAGGTCCTACAGCATATGACCAGCCCGCTCGCCAGATTTGACCCCTCAAGACTCATTCATAGGATGATTAGGAGAAGAAATTGTACGAAACTGCCCCTGCGTCAATATTGGCTAAACGATATACTACAGAGTATGATGAATATTTGTAGAAATATCAACAAACCGCCATCTTAAAACTTCCATCCGTTAATTTCACTCCAAAATATAGTATTACTGAGTACAACTCTCTTGAGTTCAATTTCTAAAAAAATGAAAGGAGAAGAAGGATATTGAAGAAAAGCACTGTATACATCAAAATAAAACAAAGTACTGATATACAATCTTTTTCCTGCAACCGACTCAAATGTCGTCCATTTTGATTTATCTGCGCTCTTGGAGTTGAAGTTTCAATAACTGACACGAAAATAGGTTTGTTGCTAGGCAAGACTTCTAGTTCCTAGGAGCTGAAAGTGAACCTCAACTCCTAGGAACTGACAAGGCTGTACTAGATTATAAAAAACATAGGTTAGTATTTATTATATTCAGAAAAAAACTCAAACACGATTACATTGTCAATTTGTGATATTTATTTCAAAACAGAATCCTTGAAAATTGTTTCAACCTGATCTGTTAATGAATTTACAATACTGTTTCAAATAAATGACTTCGAAGTAAGAGAAGAAGATAAAAAAAAGTGGGTGGTTTTGGGATTCGAACCCACAACCTTTGGCATATCAGTTCGTCACGCTGTGCATTGACATTATTAAATTATCCATACGAGTATGATAATCTTCACCACATGGATCATTCTCTGGATCGTATTCTTTCTGGCACGGCATCAACGTTTCTGGTAGTATTGAATTCGAAAACCAAAGTGTGAAGCAATGTTTTTATCTAATTGCTCACTCAAATGAGTCACATTGGTGGTTACTCCACTCATATTCTTTCTAGTTGGGTGTTAATTTTTTTGGTTGCAGAAAAAAAGGAAATGTGGTTCGCTCAGCTTAGCTAGGTACCTCTTCGCCTAGCAAACGTAAAATTTGCTTGTCAAACAAAATATCACTCTTGATCCTGATAAAACAGTCTGAGTGAGTCGTTCTTTTTGATTCATATTTTGAAAGCTTTGTTGATCAGATGTTGATACCGAAGTATCAATAAAAACAACTAACATATCAGTCTTCAGTACTGGGTTTTAGGATTGATCTACTCTTAGTAGCAATAACTTATAATGGTTAGGATTCATCCTGTTGAGAAACTCAAACAAGAGTACTTCACTATATATGTTCCTCGAGCCCATTCAAATTCAAAAGTTCCGGCAGTTACCTCTGGCTCAATAAAGAGTTCTCAACTGTTGCGGTAGCGACATATTAAAGGAGTTTCAATTAGAGGTCGTTGAGAAGTTGGGAACTTCGGCTGAGTATAATTTCTGTCTGCAAATTCTTATTTTGGGTATGCCGCGGAGACGGAAATTATGAAAGTTTGAAGTTGGCGAAGAAGGGAGTTTATTATTTTCCGCATTCCGCTCTCGTCAGCTTCCCCTTGTGATAGATGCTAGGAAATTCTCCATAACCTAGTTACTTGAATTCCTACGTAATAGGATGAACCACTCAACAGTGTAAGTATCTTCATGATGGTATTTCAAAGCTTTAGTCTTAGATAGTTAAGTCATTCTGATTTTAAATAACGACACAAAAAAGAACGAAATGAATTCAATGAGTCGAATCGAATAATCATCCTCAAGGAAAAAAAACGTTTCAACACTATGAAGAACTGCTTACTCTCTTGAAAATATACTAGGTGTATTGTATGCATAAGCTATGTATACACTGCGACCTAGTGATATTGTGCTTTTTTCTTTCGCTATACCAGATGGAGGTTGTCTTCTGTAGATATAGAAATTCCTCCAGTTCTATATCCCTCAGAATTTCCAGAGTATAAGGTGATTAAAAGTAGGGTTGCTCCTTCACCTCTATCATGTATGCTGCTTGGTTTGTTTTCTTTGGATATTGTACGGTAAGTGTATTGATAGAGTTTTTCCCCATCTCTCCACAGAACCCACATTCGTCTTCTTGTTCTTTGGCAATCTTCCTGAGATCTTCTCTCAAACAGCAGGGCTCTGTTAGAATTCTCGTTGAGTTCACGAATCTCATTTTTGTGCGTCGAAGCATTTGTGATGTTCTGTCCCCAGTATCATTTTAGCCTGTCTGAGACCAGGAAAATTTTCTATAGGTTGTGCCTTTTGGGATGAGAGTGAGACGGCAAACTATCGTGTCACGGTACTGCGTACCATAAGACATGCATATGTATATCATATGCACCAAAGCCGTGATGAAACTTAAGGAGTGATGAAACCAAAGGAGTAAGAAAACCAAAGAAGTGGGGAAACCAAAGGAGAGAGGAATCTGGAGAAGTGAGGAAACCAAAGAAGTGATGTTACCAAAGGAGTGAGGAAATCAAAGGAGTAAGGAAACCAAAGAAGTAAGGAAACTAGAGATGAAAGGAATCAGAAAGAGTAAGGAAACCGAATGAGTAAGGGAACCAAAGGAGGAAAGCAGCCAAGAGAGTGGGGGAATCGAAGAAAATAATTCGAAGAAGTATGGGAAAGGAATAAGGAATGAACCTAGAAGAAGAAGTAGTCCAAAGCATGGAGAAATCCGAAGACGAAAGTGATCCAAAGAAGAATGGAATCCAGAGAAGATGTTTTCCGTATTGTTCTGAAAATATTGGAAAAACTGTGGGTATTTCAGCTTCTTTTCTTGAAAATCAGTTCACTACTTGATTTTCTTCCACTCCATAATGTCCTGGAACCCATAGAAGGGCGACTGTATTCCTTTTGGCTAGCTGAATCATTCTTTCCAGGAATTCCCGAACCACTTTAGAGTTGCTCGATACAAACCTAGCTGCTTTATTGATGGAAAGGCTCGTATAGTTATACATTTTATGGTGCGTTTTTAGTGAACAGCAACATCTAGATGTAGGAAGAATAAAAAATGTATGCTCGAGTTCAAACTAATGGTCTGATCATTTCGCTTCAGTGTCAAATGATTGAGTCCAAGAAGGAAACACTTCATCATAATTCCACGTCTGCTTCTCTTGTGTGTTCATTGCCCTGACGTCAATTGATGATTGTACGAATTATGGAGAAGGCATCCCTAGAACAAAACCACGATTACTCTCCGCAGCATTTTCATCGGTATCCGCAGATTCCGGTTCGTATTCAGTAGGCATTCATTGAAGCGCTCTCGACACGTGATCGCCAACTTGATAGGATTAACAGCCCATCTGTAATGACACGGCACGATGCAAAGATCCAAAGACGTGCTCTTGGAGGCAGCGGTGCCGTATCGATTGTCTTTCCGCACTGTTGCCAACTCGAAAGAAGAAATCTTGAAAACTGATTGTTATGATAGCAGAGAGTATTTCATGTCATAGGGTATGAGTAATAAATTAGAGGCTGCTCATGGAATTTGAAGATAATTGAGTATGCCAAGGGTCATGAGAAACACAAAAATAGTTGAAGAATGCACGAAAAAAAATCCCTTTCATGTTCGAGCAATATTGTGCGTACCTATGAAGGATAGAGAGAGAAATGAGGTATCGGATTTTTCATGAACTATTGGAGAATATAAGTTCATGGAAATATTTCCTTACACGATGCATTTCAGAGCTTTGTCGTTCTATAGACAAACGGGTTTGAATAAAGTGCTGTTCGACTTGTTCGGAGGTTAACAACTTAAGGATATGCTGACTGAGTTCGTTTGACTGGTATTGCTAGTATTCAAAGAAAAGTGAAAGGTCGTTGCTCTTTTCACGGTGTTTCAATGATGTCAAAAAGACAGTGAGTCTGACATCACTCACATGAGGCGAATGACTTTTCTATGGATAAAATCCAAGAGCATCAGCGTATGTTTGGGTGCTGAAACCATTATGTGAGAACATAATTCTAGAACAGGCCGTATTTGTGCTTTTCAGATCATCATTAGAAGCTTTTGAGATGTGAAATAAGTAGCTTTTCGCCCAAAACAAAAACCCGAGATTTAGTGGAGCTGCTTTCGCGATGGATCTAACATGATAATCCCATGGGAGATTATTGCTGATGATACGGAGCATAGATATGTGGGCTTTGTAGAAATGGTGGTACAGGTACAGTCTGGAGTTTTGGAGGCGTTGAATTCGAGTAGGCTGTGATTATGAGAAGATGTTCATTGACCGAATTGACCTGCCTCCGCCATGAGTTTCTAGTTTCTTGGAATCTGTGAATATGATGAGTTCTTACTCCCAACAGATCATTGATAGGACTAGGAACAATTTTGGTGCCAAAATTGGTCCTTGTAGTACGCCGGAATTGATGGCGATGGTATCAATCAATACACTGCCCCCCACCACCACGTGACGTGATCTACATGAAAACAAAACTCGGTGAGAGTTACATATCTGAGCTATAAAGCCGTATGATGGTAGTTTGCGAAGGGGTTCTTGGTGCCAAACACGGTTCAATGATTTCTATATGTCAAACGCTACCGCTAGAGATCCTTTATGCTTTTCTGATGATGCTTGCCATATATGGGTAACGTAGGTAAGTATAGATCTCCAGTTGATCTTTGATGGCGAAAGCCATATTGTATATCATTAATGATTCCTGAGCTTTCCACCTATTCGATAAGCTTAACGTTGATGGATTTCTTCATCACTTTGAAGATAACTGATACCGGGGTCTTAGGCCTGTAGTTGTTTGGCAGGTTTTGGTTCCCTTTTTTGTGAATTCTTCCTAGCTATCTTCTAGCTATCTTCAAGCATGATGTAAAAAAAATACCCAACTTGTACGAGATGGCAAATAACTAGCAGAGAATGCTGGTGCACATTTTCTCAGGATAATGGGTGGAATTTCATGAGGACAGTTTCCTCATTCGTTTTGAGAACAGGCAAAATACGTCTCATAGTGTGTTGACGGTAGAAGATTTCAGGTATTCGACTTTTAACGGGTGGAATGTCTGGCGCTCCTTCTTCTTGGGAGTCAGAAGTAGACTTCGCTGCGACCATCTCCGCAAAGATATTTGCTTCCTCCTGCAATGTTGCTGTTGGCTTTGGAGAGTATTGGTAATAGGCTATTAGTGAAATCTCTCCCGACTGCTCCAGCGGGGATTCAGAAGTTGCTTTCTATTCTGGACAGTAATACATATTATATTATACCTGACTCATTAATTTTTGTGAGCAGAGTTACATCTTTTTTGTCATTTCGTATATTTTGTTCCAGAAGTAGAGGTATTTTTATCCAACCACTTATTTCAGGTTGATTCAGCAAAAATATTGGCATCAATATCACAGGAATATTGAATTACGAATTTGATCGATACTTATTGGTATTGAATCTTATATTCAATGATTTCTTCAGCACCATTTCAAGTAATACTCACATGGCATTCTGGAAGGCGTTATAGATCTGATCGAATTCTTATTATGGAATGAAAAATGACAGGCTCAATAGGTTTTCTGAAAGAAAGAAGAACACTTATTTTGGCCTGAACGAATCTCTTCTCATCTTGGCATCAGTCAGAGCGATCCAAAAACTATTTTCTTCAGTATATCATCGCAATCTCATATTGATGATTTCTCCTGGTATTTCGAGTATCATACAGTGATTATTTTGAATGATAAGATATATTAAGTGGGATACAATGTTTTTTGATCAAACCGTTGATGAGATCATGTTTTTACACCAGCCATCTACCGATTCTCTACTGTTATGACTCCTGTATTCTTTGTGAGTTTATGAAGCAAACAAGAGAACTCCGATGAAAGTGAGAGAGGCTCAGGAATAATGCTTTCTAAGGCACTATCACATTCGTCTCAGCATTATTATCAGTTATTGAAATTCACTGCTCAATTGATACATATCCGATCGAATAGAGTTTACTGAAATAAAGCTCAGAAAACCAAGAAATGTAATTGCAAAATGAAAATAATCAAACAATGGAAGACGACTAATCGTTAAATACTCCGAAACACATTTCCCCCTATCAATGTACCTATCGAGGATAACAACATCTTATATTGAGAAGGGATCAGAAATCACTCTCCTGCCAGAGATTGTGTTTTGTATCTCGTTCGATTATTCATTCCTGCCGTCCCCTGAACTTGATGAAAACCCTGAAGGTAGTAAACGGCCATTATCTGGCGGCACTACAAATCACCCCATCCTTTTCCTGCTACCAAGAAGTCAATATCGAATAACTATTACGGCGGTGGAGGCGATAATTTAGGAGCTGAATCGGTTTCCCCTAGGGGTGGATTAAGGGGTGAACTTGTGGAATTAGGTCCACGGACTCGGATGCTGCAAGGACTGAATCATGGACGTATAAAAAAGAAGGACACAGCAACTCTATACTTTCAGCATATAATGTTTTGAAGTCTTAGAGATGTAGGCAAGCGGGTTGAGGGAAATGGAAACGGTAACGATAGACTGTGCTATTTCCTCAAACGACAGCGGCGTGCGAAAATGAATTATAGTGATAGTAAATTTCGGAATCCAAAATGCAAAGGACGACTAAAAACTGAATACCAATCACTATATGACCGTTTATCAATCCGGGTCGCTATGGGTTATACCAAGTGAACATAACAAATACAGATTTGTGTTTTCACATATTGAATAATGGATTTTATATAACTGTGGTGTGGTGAACTGGTACGCAAAATAGATTATTTCTCCATATGGTACACCAACAAACCAACTATAAAGAGTGTCCCAAAATTGCTGGGACACAGAACTACTACGTGTAATGAGGTCAAAATAGATTCATATACACTATGTTATCTATTATTTTCACTTCTTCATCAACCACTTTTTTGACCCCCTGAAGAACAACTTTTTCTCTGATTAATTGATGATCACTCAATCCGATCAGTTTGGGAATCTATTTGATAACGATGCAGATGCAAAATACTGTCAACTATATCCTCATTCATAGCTAACAGTTTATGAAAAGGATAAGGATTATTACTAGACAATATGACTGATTATCATTTCATTTTTATTTTTGAAACTATAATACATTATATACTTGCTTCTATATGACATGTAATGCAAATAACACAGAAATGAAAAAATAGGTAATAAAAAATATAGAATTATAAGAGCTAGATAACTACAATTTCTATCACATCACAAATGTATATTAATAATGACAGACGCCTGTCAAACCGCAGCGCTAATATGAATCGTCGTCGAAAAAACTTTGATATCCACAAAAACGTGCATCCTTTTTTATTTCGATAAATATTGTTTTGATATGCCTATAACTGGATGGCAGTAGATTTTCTAACGTTTCCACAATTGTTTCTGATTCGACTGTCCTTATTATTCCCGAGGTTATCCTAATTCAAATTATACGCGTTAATAAACGTTTATAACGTTTTATTTTTCAAAATATTCCATGATTCTTGAACTCAAGAAATATTGACGATAATAATATAAGTTTATTCAAAAACGTTTACAAAATATAAATACATATACATATACAGATAGGTATTTTGAATAAACTGGGAAAAACCTTACGAAGTGAACCTTGTAGTAAGGATAAGAAACAAATGTAGATAGTTCAATGAATATTTAACAATATTAAATTATCACATGGGTAAAATTGTCTCATTAGGAAATGAGACATCATGTATATAATTCATGTATAGTGTACTGAGCATTTAATTCAATTCGCATAATTATTTATATTTATATATACTTATTCACAATTATTATTTATATGTCGAATTTTATTATTGAATGTTAATTATGAGAACCTCACCGTAACATTGCCGTATATTCTTGAATTTCTAGGTATATTGGAGCAGTCTGAAATGATATGAAATGATGATGATATGATATCCCACTGAAATTATGAAATTTCAATTTTTTACACATGCCAGACCCTCGTTAACATTGCAAATAAGGAATGTATCTTTCATCTCCTTTCATAAATGTCAATTCCTATGAATTCTGAGAGGCGCCACTCTCTGGACATAAATTGTTGCCATGCAAGGGTTTCATAGTCCCTAACTTTTCATGTTCATTTTTATTTTGAGTGAATGAATGAATCGATACATATTTGTGAAGATCTAATCTATGTTCCTGTCATCTCACTTTTTCGAAATTTGATTCAGTTTTTTCTGAAAAAAATCGCAAAATAACGTGTTTTTTGATGATTTTCAAAAATTTTTCCTCAAGAACCGAATCTAATTTCGAAAAAGTAAGACGGCAGGAACATTTATGAGATCTTCATGAATATGTACAATTTTTTTCATCCACTCAAAATGAAAAATGACCGTGAAAAATTAGGGACTACGAAACCCTTGCACGAGCCCTTGCATTATTGCTTTATATCAAAGTACAACTTCCTCTTGACAGAAAAGCATTGAAAAGGAATGTTCTCTGATAAATAATGTACGTTAAAAAATGGATATATACATATATGAAGTAATACATCGAGACTTCGCATTCTCTATTTGATGAAAATATCAATTGTTACGCCTATGAAACTCTAATTCAAACATGTAAACAAATAGTACTTACGAATGGAAGGTGAAATTTGGGTATTATAACTGTTTTTTTGCAAATCCAGCAGTGTAACACCATTATTAGTCTCTGTCTATCAACTTTTCACAAAGAAATATAGGAAAATCCACTCAAAAACAACGGAAACAATTAACTTCCTCAAACACATTAACACAATAAACGAACAACGCCGAACTCGCCGAAAGCACGAAACATCACGAAACGAGCCTGTTTTGCAGCGGCGTTGTCGGTTGTGTATAATCTCGGTAACCTTTACAAAATAACTTTGAAATAATGTTTAACGACAGTTTTATAATATTTGATTGTGACTATTTATGGACATATGATTTATTCCTTGAGTTCTATGAATTGGATCATAATGAACATCTAATTGAATAGATGATTACAAAAAAGGTAAGTAAAAATACTTGAGAGGATTAGACTGAGGTTAGGAATTATTAGCGACAGGACGTGACAACCTCCAATTCAACAACAGGTGATATGCTGTGACCGTATTCTCTGACTTCACATTACGATGTAAATAAATGGGTCCTTCTTTGTTTATACGTCCATGGACTGAATATTCACCGCAAACCATACATGTGTACCCAAGAAACAGAAAAACGAAACTAAGGCATAAACATTACATCATTTAGTTGATCAGTTACGTAACAAAAGAGGCGATGAGTAGATTCCATATTCATGGGTCAACACGTTACATCATGTCACATCACGTCTATGTAATACTGGTTATATCATTGTTACCTCAATGAGTAGTCAATGTGACGTCAGAATCAAGATAACATTTACGTCTCACTTATATAATTGCAAAATGACTATCATACCTCTATAAATATGAATAGAAAATAATGATCATACTAATTGATACTTCATTGAACAGAAAATACACTATAAAAAGTGAAAATTCACCAACCTACAGTATGATGTTCTCAGAAGTTGAGTCTGCCACTTCCAAAGTCCATCTTTGGCCAAACCAATATAATTCTTGAGCTCCAAATCCGTTTGAAAAAGTTGCTGCCAAACATCTCTCAAAATCATTTGATCTCCATATAACACTGCTGCTGCCTATGGATTCCATATTATTCAACTGAACTTCCAAGCAAATTTCAGAAATTGAGATAGCTCCATTCCTAATTCTCTCTCGCTGGTCAAAGAACAATAACAACAAAACATATAACAACGTTGACGCCATTTTATTTCCAACTCTAGGCGAGAGTCAGGAAAGTGACGAGACTCCTTTCCGACCTTCCGAGATATAGTATGAACATAATCATAGTTACGAGGATGTTATTCAATTGATATGTGGGAGTGTTATGTAGAAGTGATATCACTGTTATATGGAATATTGCTGTAAATTCAAGAGAAATAAGATCATGTAAGTTTTGATCTACACTTTACAGTACATTGACGTCAATTTGAGGAAATGAAGTTATGGTACATTCTTTATATGAAACTGACGGCATATGTATGTGAAAACTACGAATGAGTTCATTGGATATGAATGTTCGAAGTGACAATATCAGTTTCCTCTTTTATATTCTCTCTGAGAGAGACTGCCTTGTGATTTGAAGGGTTCCATTCTCAATTGAGATGAAATTATCCGAATAGATTGGCAAGAAAACAAATATAAGAACTCCACACGACCCGTTCTAAACAAATAACAAATTCCACGATGCGTTGAGGGTGAAGGCTATAAATTTCAGTCATCTAACGAATCCGGCAATTTTGTATTGCTCAATATATTGTTTACATCATAATAATTGATATTTTCGAATTTGAGTGGATACGAAAGAGATGTTATCATTCTCAAAATGAGAATAATGGATATACTATACCATAATAACGCGAGATGATTGAAATCATTATTAATAAACCAGGAACATTCTGCTCACATAGAATGCCTGATATTTGAATTATTGTTTCGAATTTCCTTGGTGTTTTTTTTTTCCGAACCTCAACTTCCATTTCTTCAATAAACACAAATTCACATCTACTTGTTTTTATCATTATTAAACACATCTTCCGTTTTTTCGTTGACCAGTTGACCTTAAAGAAAATTGGATTGATAATGTGGCTTTCCAGGGCGTAGCGTGAGCCATTTCGACCCTGGCTAACCTCTTCCGCTTCCACCGGGAATTTATTTTATTCGATACAGGATGTTCTGAGAGGCGTGAAGCTGAGATAAGCAATATCTTATGCCTATAATAAATAACCGGTAGTGATCTTTTGGCTGCCATCACTCCGAAAAAGAACTTGTTCGATAGAGATGAGAAAATCCTTAAGCTTGCGCAATCATTTGTGCTCATATTCAAATCAGTAGGTAACTGAACATGAACATACATGAACCTCTCAACGATCTCGAATGAGTTGTAGGTTCTTGCAGTTATCGTCAATTCAATTAAATTATCCATAAAGAATTATCGTAACAATTTATTGTTTTCATACACCTAGGTAGTACAGAATATATTCAATATACCAGGGCCCAAGATTATATCCCAAGGCTCAATCGAGGGGTAAAAGGTCCCTTGGTGATAAATGTCTTTACTATACCAAGATGAATATAAATTTCGTTTTCACCAATAGCAACTTATTTGAATCAATCGACGCTTTGCGTCTTGGTTCTAACTAATCTCACGACAGGAATGAATCACCTCCCACCTCGGTGTGTAATATACTATTTCTTGGTTTTCGAGATGAATACCAGAACTCATTCCGGTATTTCTCCATACGACTCGTTTATGATATGTGAGAATTAGGTATCATGTTCCGCTCGTTTCTACCTCATTTGTGTTGAGTTATTCACCGTAATAATCATGTTCACCAATTCGCAAGCATGATTTTTGTGGTCAATAACTTAACACGAATGAGGCTTTAACTTGCAAAACATGATCATCGTCATAATCAGAAACAAGGATGGAGAGGAGAACCAAAATGAATTTTGTTAGATATCTCGAAAACCAAGGAAGATTGTGAGAACATTGCAGTTAGTGAATAATGAGATGATTGATTTTTTCATTCATTGAAATATCAAAATATGGTGTGTCCTGTACTCCAGAGAAAGTTGTGGCACACTCGTATCAACTCAGCCCTATTTTGAATGCAAGATATCAAGATTGTAATATTTCATTTTGTTGAGATACTATCACAACGATTTCGATAGATACTGTAATACAATATCGAGAATATTGAATATAAATCTTTTTCCTGAATTTGAACCTGCTTCTTATATTTGTGGTATAAACCCCCTCAAATTGGTGACCCAGTATCGTGGCACAATCGTAACAACTCAGCCCTGTATTGAATGCAAGATATCAAGATTGTAATATTTTATTTTGTTGAGATACCATCACAACGATTTCGATAGATATTTTCATACAATATCGAGAATATTGAATATAATTTTTTTTTCTGAAAAGGAAATGCGAAATTCCCAATTCCCCGTATATCGATTGAATGGGTACGACATGTTTTCCATTCACATTCACTAATTTCAGAGCACTGCCTCTCAAGGATTTCGAAATATTGAAGAGAATCTGGAAATAAAATTGTTCATCAACGCCCTCTCACGGCTCAACGGTGCATTTTCGTATACAGGTAAGTGAATTTCAATCGGCCTAATTTGGTTTCTAGTGCACCCTGTAGAGTTCATGGTACGTTGTTGTGAGATACCTTGTGAACTAGTGTTTTTCAAGAGGCTGCATGAATGGATCATACGTTCATGGAAGATGAGATAGCGAGATTGTCAACAATGTTGCCGAATTCCAATTGAAAGCGGATAAGACCTTTTCAAGTTTCTGGTAGCTCTCAATATCCCAATCACGAACATATAAGAGATATCACACCCTGTATTCGTACGCGACAAGTGTCACACATCATCGCACGAGATCTGAGGAGGAAGCTGAGAAGTTCCTAGTAATTAGCAGCCAGGATCGGGTAGTTATAATACCGGAGGAGATGGCAAACTGATGAGGCTGCGAGGGATTAGAACAATCTGCTCCGGCAGAAGCCCTTCGGATTATACAATACATTAGAACAGAATATGAATTGAATATAATAGGAAGCCGAGCTGCAATTCAAATTCTCCCATTTCATAATCATGACGAAAGCTTAACGGTCTTTAGGCGTAATCTGCTGCCATCATGGCAGCGCACTCCTCTAATCGCTCTCGAGGAATACGCTACAGGCGCTTAAGGAATTGAGAACTTTCGAGACTTATCACTGTGTGTGATTATTGTTAGGAAATGATTATCTTTTTTCAAAGGAAGAAGTAAAGCTCAAATACATCTCCACACTGTGAATATAATTATGTCATACAGGGACATCTTATTAAACTAGGATGAAGAAACATCTCCACATGCCCAAAAATCGTTTGTCATTTCGTCAAAAATCTTACCAAACAATTGGTCTCAGGCTGGATGATATATTAGCTGGAGAGTACAAATTGTTGAGAAAATTGAAACAATTCGAAATGAAGATTGAATCTGTGATATTGACGATAGTCCCATATAGTATTGAAGAGTTCATTGATTATTGTTCAATGTCTATGTAGGTCTTTTATGTTTGTTTTGTTTCATACCATTTTATATATTTCTATCTGCGATTTCTGTATGAATTGTTTCATGACTTGTCCCATAACTTGAATCAGTTCTTTGAAAGTGGACCAATAAATCTATCTATTCATCTTTCTATTTCGGACTCATGAAGTGTAATCTTCAGCCTATGTTGGAGGTTCTAGAGAATTAAACAAGTGAAGACTTCATCAAAACAAAAATGAGTAAGTTACTTAGTCACCTAGTTAGTTACTCAGTAATTTGTATCAAGCCATCTCCCGTTTTTTTACATTACCCTCCACATCGGCTAACGATAGATTTTTATGAGTTCGAAACTCGTATATTCCACTCCACTTTGAGCTAATATGGTATAATGGACTTCTATCAGAGATTCTTATCTTTTTCGGAATTCCTCAGGGAATGTTAAACGCTCCAACAGCTATAATATTTATCAGACGCTTTTTTCAAATGCCAGATTGAGCGATTTCCAATCTTTGGCGGAAATATATAAAACTTCGTTATCCATTGGATCTAGAACACGAAGTGATTTGAATCCCCGTGACATTAGGTAGAACCAAACAATTCCCGATAATTCGCGAGAGAAATATGCAACTCGTAATCCTTTGGAAGTAGGACAATATTCTGTATAAAGTCAGAATCGTCCTAATATTTCCCGTGGGATTAGATGGTTTTAAATGCGAAATTGGCTGTTTCTGAATTTTGTCAGGAAAAACATACACCTCCAGTCATATCATTCGACGAAAGCTTTTTTTTCTCAATGCAAAATTAGGCATTTCTCGATTTTTGGCAAAAATAATATACAACTTCGTTATCCTTTGGATCTAGAACACCAATGTGTATAAATTCGGAATCCCGTGACATTAGGCAAAATTAAGCAAATCCCGAGTTTTGGTGGGAGTAATATGCAACTACGTTATCCTTTGGATCTAGGACGAATTTTCGTGTCATTTCACGTGCTTCTAGATGGTTTTCTATACACAATTGAGCAGTTTTTCAAACATAAATAGATCTTCAAAAATGGAAATCTACTTTTTCTGTCTACTAATCTACTCCTCTGTTATCACAGATAGCATTCCATCAATAAGCATTATCTACATGTTCATGATTTCCAAACAGGGTACTTCAGAATTGTCTATAAAAATATCGATGTTATTTCTATAGACCCCAATCGCAAATTCATGATTAGGTTTTCTCAATTCAGAATTCCTTTCAACGTCCTGTATGATGAATGTCAATTTATCATGCATCCAAAATGACCTTGTTTGTTAGGATATACCGAGATGAGTACTGCATAAGAGAGCAGAAGAATGTTTTGTTGACGAATCATGACGATATGAAATATTCGATCAGTTGAAACATTTCTCATCTCTGCATCCATTCTAAATAAACCTAGAATTTCAACAACAGCATCCAAAAACACGCCTCGCAATCGACTGCGCTCGCTGTCTTCGATAGTTTATATGGGAACTAGCAGCAGCCCAAATCCTATTAAGCCCTTTGCTGGCGATAACGGGTCAGCAATCCGGCCTGTTTCAGGCCATTAGATTGGTTCTGGCTCTATTACCGGACTTCACGCGCCGTCCAGCGTCGGTGGTGGATATCGGAAATGCTGTTAATTTGTCAGGTGGTGTATCTACGCACTCAGACAACCACTTTTGTGGAGTCAATAGTACTATTATTTTCACCAACTTTGACTGGGAATAACCAATATTCTCAGTGCAGCTCAATAGCTTAGTTGTATTACATGTTTTATAACCAAATCGATTTTTGAAACGCCTCGACACGTGTTTCGCTAACTATGTTAGCATCTTCAGGAGAAGATCAAAACTGATTTTTGATTATCAGTTTCAATCTTCTCCTGAAGATGCTAACATAGTTAGCGAAAGACGTGTCGAGGCGTTTCAAAAATCGGTTTGGTTAGTGGTGAAACAGTGTAGTGTATTAGTCTGGTGTGAGTTGTCTTAAGAACTTATTGAGACTATTTTTCCCCTCACCCCCACTGAGCTTGCTATTCATCTGGTGTTGTAGTGAGAAGGAGGTGAGAATGGATTAATTCTAGTATTTTTGTGTTTCTGTGCTGAAAATTGAAAGGTTATATTTTCATCTTGACATGCTTCCAGCTATGAAGTTTCAGTCTACAGGTCCATTCTTTCGAATACTCACTACAATAATATTTCTATGCTCCTCATCAATTAACATTTTGGTTGAACTATGTTGGGTTATGTTTTCTTCTCATGCCCTTTCTGACAGATATAAACGTTCTTTTTATTCAATCGATAACTCAGATCCATCTCACCTTCTTCAAACTCAATTGATCTCAGTAGTAAGAATGTAACTAGGTAGAAGAATATTGCTAATGTGTTGATACCGTGGATAGTGTGATAAAAGCTCTGCTGAGGTGTCAAACTTTTTCAGGTTTGTATCCATATTCTGATGTGTATTTCAGGAATGGAGAAAACTTGGCATTTTATTTGCTCACATTGATATTGTTTCAGAGGTTTATTGACATGCTCATCATATAATTGATTGCCAAAAAGATCTGAGCATTTTCACAGACAGTTCATGAAAATAAGCAAGTAAGAGTTCATTTCACTTTAACTTCCGTCTGCAAACATTTTCTATAAAAAATTCTAACACGAACAAAAATTTTCTCAATATTTCTGATTGGCACCAATTGCAAAAACATTCTGAGATGACAGTTAACAGTACCTACAATAATTGACAGGCAGGACAGGAGCCATGGTAATGTGTTCATGGAACTGTGTTGCCATAGTAACGTGTTTAATGATTAATAGATGCTTCAGCGTGGTAAATATCCGTAGGCTAAATGTCACACTATTTATGTGAGTAGAAAATGCATTATTCACATTCCATTCTTCTCTATCAAGTAGATTCCAGTTGTTGCCCTGATATTTTCTGTTGTCGATTGAAACAGTAATAAAGCAATATCATCTGTGTGTTCAGTAGACATTTCACAATGACCAAGACCAGTTTTCAAGACAAAATCTCTGATTCATGAATGAATGTGATTTTTATGTACCATTAGTCACATGTGAACTTTTTTTTTCAGGCACGATATGATGGTATTCGTTTGATTATAATTTGATAATCGCGTGCGAATTCTGAATTATAAACGCAAGATTTATTTAGATTGCTATTTTTATTCTTTGCTCATTCAAAAAGGTCAATAGTTTGTTCATTCGTTCCAGAATTTCAGAATATCCATAGCCACTATCATGATAGGAATATATTGCTTACCTACTTATTCAGTTTAACCTCTAAGACAATCTATTTCATACTTCGATCTGCATGAGGAATTTCATAGAATAACTATGATTGTATTGATGTAATGGGGTGTCTATATTCTAATTCGCATTCGCTTGCCGGTCGTGGGTTCGATCCCCGTCGACTGCAGAAATTTCTCTGATGGCCCAAGAAAGTGTTTGGGATCACACGTTAAAAGGTAAGGCCCCCGTCATTCCTTGCTCGCACAAGACTTTCGAAGACTTTTGAGGGTTGCTCGTATGGGAGCAACCGAATGACGGATAGAACAATTTTAGAACAACAACAACAAAATGGGGCTTTTCTCATACTGATAACGCAAAAACGTCGATGCAGAAAGAAGAAGGGGTGACCTTCTTCTTGTCCATGGATACTTTCTAGAAGAATGGTAGTCAGAGATCTTGTCTGATTTTATGTCACCAATAATAACAGTCAGGCGAACAGGACAATTCAAGTCAGCATTCCTTTCAATCATTAGCCTTGAGATTAGTTGGATCACTTTATAACAAAACCCCACTAGAACTGGAAAACACTATAGTTTTCTTCAGATACAAGAAATTACGAGCAACCAAATATTTAAAAAAAAAACATAGTTTTGATGACAATTCCGAAATTTCACACGTAGAGAATAGAGGAATGAAACTCAATCATTCCGTATCATTAGGAATCAGCAAACTGAAAAATTCTAACATTCTATACAATGATCAATTAGATCTCAATAGTTCACCACTGTTGAGGAACTAGTAACTTTTCTTCAATTTGTTAACGATTCAAATTATTCGCTCGCAAAGTATAGCATCAGGAGATCATACATAGCTGTCAGGTTGTCACATGACCTACGCAAACTCAACAGGTGTCTCAGCGCACTTTCGTCAAGGGTCTTGTCCAGCGAACGTGAGAAGAACGCGCTATGATCACAATTGATCATTTTGCTTGCATACCATAAAACTACGAACAATTTTACCTTCGGTCTCAACATTCAGTCTTCCGCCGTTAATCATTATATTTGAGTGTTGTATTGTGTACCCGGTCATGACAAACTCAGTGTTAAGTGAAGCTCACGTGGAGACCAGCATCTCCAAAGCTGCATCTTGAACGACCTAGAAACCTCAGCAAAACGGCCCTTTGCACTCCTAGCTTCACCCAGTCAACTAACAGCAGAATATCGACCACTCTGTAAGTCTCTGAGTGCTATACGCATTAATTCTGCGATATATTTTCAAGTCATTACCTTCCTGCCAAAAAATTCAATATTTTTTCAATCATCTCAAAGTTTTACGTCATTGCTATTTCTTCGTACCGCAACAACCATTGTTCAATTCGTTTCCTTAGTAGGTGATAATATGTATATTTACTATCAACCCTTTCAAGTTAATCCGTTACATCGTATGTGAATGAAGATATTGTGCCCTGTGTCAGCATGTCGTGTGACTGGGAGTTTTGTAGAAATATCATCTTTTGTGCATGAAATATCAGCGTTTGTGCATTGAATGTGCTTGGCAACCTGATTTCTGTACCAGGTGATTCGATAAGGGTGACGAGGTACTGTATCTCAGAAGCTAATTGTTTATAAAACACGCTCCTTAGCAAGGGCGGTGAGAACCTGAATGGAATAGATGAATATTCATTTTATTCACTTATCCTTCCTTTCTTGAACCAGACCTTTTGTTAGCAAAATTATCAGATCCTGAGAAATTGCATAATTTTGTCACTCCTATCGAATCACCTGATGCTGTCAAAAAGACGAATAATACTAACGGAGAAGAACATAATCAGATATCTAAGACTTTAGATAGTTTGAGAAAATTGGCTATCAAAGCTACTTCTTTACTCTCCAACCTACGATACAATTGGAAGTTGATGGCGAGTTCTGTAACAATAAGTTAACCGGTATTTTGATTGTCGAGTCGCATGGTCTTTTCTTTAGGGCGTTGACCGAATTCACTGAAATTTATATATTTTCAGCAATGCAATCTAGAAAACAAATAAATAGCTGTTCGCTATTTACGAGCAGCGAAATGCCGTGCATTCCAGATGATGTCAACCAATCCTGTCTGTCCATTTCCACGAGAAGTTCGCCGTTTACGATCGATACGGCATTTCGTGGCGCAACTCCGTTCCTAAAGGAACATTTACGAAATATCGGAGACTTATTTCATCAGAGACATTTCACCAAATTTCACCGATACGAAGCCATTTGTTGAGTAATCCAATTTTTATTGTTCAACCAACAAACGATCATTATATCTGTGATGAGCAGTAGATTGGAAATTTATTGATATTCACCAATGCTACTGCTACATGATGATGAGGATGAGGAGTGAATGTGTTCATATTGTGAATAGTTGGATAGAAAGCATGTTTCTATGAAGTGAACATGGAATGTGATTGCTATAAAGAAACGAGTGAATATAGATGATTTCGAGTTCCGAGGTCGAAATATCTATTGAATAGGATTATGATCTGAACTAGAAGATTATCCCAATTGGAGTCAGATAGCTTTTTAACATTGAGAACAGCTACACCTATAACTTGAAAATAAAATACACATGAATGCTCATCTTGGTACCATATAGAACACTGCTAGCTTCACTGAAAGTCTACAGCCGTCATTGAATCACCTTTTTAGTGAGGTCAGTAAGGCTTGGAGAGATATAATATGACATATATGTCGAGACTTACATTCTGATCGCAGATTTGTGATTGGGTTTTCTCAATTCAGAATTTCTTCTCACGTCCTGTATGATGAATATCAATTTATCATGAATTCAAAAATGAGAAGAATATTCCGATTAATTGTGATACTTCAATTAGTATTAAGATTTCAACCATTGATCTTGAGAACTGGAATTGAAAGAAAAAACCTGCTCTCAAGAATCGAAAAAAAAGATGGCCTCTAAGAAAGGACCTGAATCTTGCCATTTTGATCAATATATCCGCTAAAACTCATAGATTATTGTTGAAATTCCATAGATCTGTTTATTGAATGAAGGATATCATAGCAGGAAGTTCATTCAAAATAGGGATTCATAATTTCAATCTTCAATAATTGCACCATTTACAAGAACCACTATCCTTTTGGTATTGTCATTCATGCATGCTAAAGCCTTTCGGAGTTAAATGTGTTGAAAATGTGAATGCAAATCTGAATAATATTCACATTTTCTCTTCGCACTCCAATAAGCTTTGGCCTAATCAATGAAAATATGATTGTATGTTCAAGCTGTTTCTTTCATTTCAATCTTGAATTTTGGTAAACAGAATAGTTTTATGATGGCATTCGGAAGTGCATAATAGAATTCTGTTTGACGAGCACGGAATGATAGTTCGCAGCATGAACTGTAGGCAAATGCTGCAAATTATACGAGTAGAAAATCATGATTCATATCATGTGGGTCATACACAATACTTTTTTTACGGCTATTACAGATTGTTTGGCTTGTAAAGTCATCTGATTTTTCCATCTATTTGACAAAGCTGTCATTGCATAAAATTTTACGTGTCGTAGGAGATGACATGTTTGAGATAATGACACAATGAAGTCATCATGATATATCAGATACATGAATGCAATTAATGACATACAAAGTACCTTATTGATTTATCGAACACAGAACAACAAGAACGATATTGTGTTATAGCCGTAGAAAAAAATCATTGGAATGCTGACGAAGTCTTGATTTCCTCTGATATTATTTTTTCTGGAGTGGCATATTGATTTACTCCAATGATTGTATCAATTCATGTGTTGTTATGTGTTGTTAATATGCTCAAGACATTAAGCGAAACACAGATTTGAACTTTGTAATCTTTTACATGCATGTTTCCCAACACACCTTTCGCAATGTGATCGAAATAATAAAAATATATGATAATACTCACAGATTATAATGCACATCAGCCATGTTCGGCCTGTACTGTAAAGCTTTCCTGAACGCAGATTCAGCTTCATTTACTCTACCCTGGCTACTCAAAACGCTGCCAAGATTGCCGTATGCTGAAATGGAAATGATTATAATAGAATATTGGATCTATCAATAATTCCATGGGAATATAAATGAGTTTTCATCCTCAATTTGCTGACTTTGAATTTGTCAACTCAACTCTATGAATGCTTGATGATTGATTAGTTAAATATATTATCATTTCATGAGACATGACATCTTCCTCGACATCTTCCATTCAACCTCTCGAAGGATTCTGGAATCGATTGAATGGAATCCTATCATACAATTTCCAAAAATAATCAGCAAGTCGGATGAATCTCTGTAACAGACAGTAATGTAATCTCCAAAAGTTCCATTATCTGATGACAGAACAGTTATCAAAAACTAGTAATTTCTAAACGTTGATGGACACCGATGGATGAGCCCGTCGTTTTCTGTGCCCTTGGCTGGGACACTCATATTTTCGACGCCATATGTTGTCCTTGTTTTATTTGCATTTGAAAACAAGCACTAACGGGTTTGTCCGTTTATTTTACACGTAGAATATGGTGTGAAGTACGCCAGTCATATGAAAAAAGGGGTCCAGACAGGCAAAAAAATGCTCTTGTGCGCGGACTGCTAGAGGAAACGACGGTTCTGTTTTTTATGTGAAAAATGCGATGAAATGTTATGCGTTAATCTCACATGATATTTTTTTCCTAATATCCAAAATTCGTGCCTCAGTCCAGACACTCCATCAACATAGGTATCCGTCGACGTGATAATACTTACATGGCATGAATCATGGAATGAAAGTTGTGTTTTCATTACCATCATCACCATTTTTAATCTCAGTACCATTACTGTTAGTATAGATATATGGTTTTCAAACTCAAGTTGGCACTGTTGGAGCTACAAGGCAGTTGAATAGGCAAACTAGTTGTATTATTTCTGCTGATGCTACTATGATTGAAAACCATAATTTCCATCCTCCATTCAAAATTGACTAAGCCATGAATGATTTTTCAAATTTGTCATAGTAAATGTGTGAGTGGAGGACCGTCAAGGTATAACTTCTGCCTTACTCAGCAAAAAGTGAAAAGAAATCGTCGATAGCCTGCTTAGTCAATTTCAAATTTATGATGGGAGTTTATATACAGGGTATAATTTAATTCATAGCTATAAATATAGGATACGGTTCCTCAGCTTATTATCATCGAGCTAAAGGACGTTGAAAATGTATCATCTCTTCATTATTGATCTGAGAAACTTCCACAATGTAGAAGACTATCACGTTTATTAATACTTGTCAAAATAATATCCAAACGTAATCGATCAAATGTCATTATTTTGAATACAAAATATGGCTCCAGCCAACTAGTGCAAAATAATTTAGTTACACCACTATTGCATGAAATAGTACATTGTTTCATCAGGATCAAATGTGACACTTTGTTTGACAGGCGACAGTCAAACACAGTCACTTCTGGATCAAATGCAACATGCTTTTTTCTGTAGAAGAATGGAGAATGAATGAGGATATCAGAAATGACTTTTATTTCAAAAAAGCAAGGGCATACAATTATTTCACAAAAATCTCCAGTTTACATTCCATACGGACGCTATTGGTGGAAATCAATATACATGTTCTGCATCAAAATATGCCTATTGGTGCTTAGTAGGTGAATGTCGAATTTCATGGAAATATCTAGAACAGCATGTGAGAAAACTATTCTCCCTATATTTTTAGCCATCAATTCAATCACACCCTGTATTTCTGGTTCGTAATAAAATTTCCTATTGACCAAAAATATGGTCTTGTTTCGATTTCATCATCTTCATTATCATTTCATGTAACAATGATGCAAAAAAATTCAAATCCATCAATACTCCAAGAAACATGCGGAAATAAATGTTCGAAATAATGAAGTGGATTTCATCTGGCAAATGTGACTGCTGCTTTTTCGAATCCCTGCTTCTTTCGAGTCCATTCACTACAGTAATGTACCTAATCTTCAATACCATCAGAAAGTAGAGATTTCAACGAACAAAAACTCCTTCGACTCATTCAAAACAGCAGATATTTTGATGCCAGAATTGCCAGTTGAATATTGGTGTGCATTTTTATATTTGGGATATAAGGAGTTTCAACAAAATTTTGTTCAAAAACAATTTTTGTTATCGATGAGGAACCAAGAATTTGTTCATTTCAATTTTACGCATCTATTTCGAAGTTATAGGAGGAAAGTGTGGAAATATTTATTTTTCCTACAACTTTGCATCTCGATTCATTTCCAATAGGGCTTTTAGTTTCGCGGGAAATTGAAATGATCCGTTTTTCTTTCTCGCGAACACAACATCCACCACTTCTTGACCTAAGATCGCCCGTTATTCTCACTCTGATCTTTGTTTTATTATCTTTCTTTCCAAATGGGTTTCATCCTACTATGATTTTTATTTTACTTTCGAACATTTTCAAAGTCTTCAGCACTGATCTATTCGATACTCACCTTTAGGAGGATTAATTGCTACAGCAGCCCTATACAGCGCCTCCTCATCGTGCCACTCCCCATTCCTCAATACAGTCTTCGCCCCGAAGGCCACCAACACCAACACTAAACTCGCGACGAACACGCCCCGATACCGTCTCCACCTATCCCAGGCCGTCGCACCGGCCACGCCCACGAGTAGACACGCCCCTGCGCTTGGTAGGTATAGCACCCGCTCGGCCACAACAAACCCCACGTAGAAGAGAGCATTGGTGGCGGGCAGAAAAGGAAGCGCTAAGAACGCCATCGACAGCAAGATGACGCCACTGTGACTCAGAGTTCTGCTGCGCTTGGCGATCTGTTGCTTGCTCGTTATCTTGGTGTATGGTGAGGAGCAGAGGCAAGATTGGGGGTATGTTGTGTTGTTGTTGTTGCTCTGGCGACACATGGTGGAATGGAGGTCTGCGTTCCAAGGACACACGGTACAGTTGTGAGGGTCTTTGTTGAACACCAACACTTCACTGTTTCTCGGTGATGGGTCCAGTCGTCTGGGTTTCAGTCGCTTGACGCACCTGAATGAAAGAGAATAATTGATAGTTCATTGGGAGATCTCAAACTCTTTATAAATTTATACAATCATTGACCAGATGATCATCTGAATATTTCAGTGTGGGCAAGAAGTATTTAATGATAATGAAGAATGTGACACGTCGTCAAATGCACTAATCAAAATTAGTAACACACGATCACATAGAACACTTCTCTGACTACTGAACCTCTATACAACTTGTGATAGTATCGGATTATCGGCTGATATAATATGGTATTTATCTTGTAGTTCAATATGCTCTGTGTATGTTGTACATAGTCGACATGGTTAGGTGGGGGGATTACTATTCGACATATCATGTTTCAGAGATTGTTATCAATTTCAGTTTGACGACTTGATACATTGTTCATGAATGTTTGATCACCTTTTCCATGAAGCATGAATTGACTAGAGCTCAGATCATAACATGAAATAGATTATTTCGTATTCGAAGGCCAATCAATGGAGGTTTGGGAGTTTGTTATGTTAAATCTTATATTCGATTTATGAGGAAGCTTCAAGAGAAGATAGATTGCATGTCGCAAGATATTATCGCTTATATTATTGATTGCATGACTTCGTTCTTACTTCAGAGTTGTCGATGTGATGGAAAAATTCTCAATAATAAATTGAGTTAAGGTATTTCATGGGGAGTCAATCAAGTTTCTGAGAATTAAAAGCTTTACTGAGGATACTCGAAGTCAATCTCCAGCAAAAAGAAAATCCATGAGTATTCTCATCATATACAGCTTTCTGAACTTGCATACAATATGAGTCTGAAACTTATATATACGAATATGTTCTGAAAAAAAAAAGAGTTCATGTTCTAAAAAGGTATTCATTTTCAACAATCGATATAATTTTTTTTATGGCAAATTCGTATTTGTCTTGACACTTCTCAGTTCCCAGTGACTATTGGTGACGTTGGAAATCAAAGGAGTTATAGGATGTATTCATTTGTCAATCATGAATTTACTATTTCTATTCTCAGATTGCATCAGTGAATTGAACAGGAAGCAATGCTATTGTCTCCGTTCAGAAGAATGCTAGCAGATTTCTTGATTATTATTTGCTGGTTGTCATCTTCTTTTCAAATGATTTCAATATTATCCCACTCTGCTATATCATGTTATCCATCTTCAGTAAGAATATGTTCAGCTTGTATCGCCTTGTCGATATGTCTTTTCTTTATATTGTATTTATGTTCCTTTGTACTTACTGCAAGAGGTCTCTCGGTTTCACCTGTATACTTTGTGTTTGTGGAAAGTTCAATACAGGTGGAACCAAGAGACCTCTTTCAGTAAGGACGAAGGAACATAGATACAATATGAAGAAAAGACACATCGACAAATCGGAACTAGCTGAACATATCCTCACTGAAAATGGACAACATATTGCACAGTGGAATAATATTGAAATCATTGGAAAAAAAGACAACAACCAGAAGAGAAGAATCAAGGAATCTGCTTGCATTCTTCAGAACGGAGACAATAACATTGCGTCCTGTTCAGTTGATAAAGATAAAACATGGTATTCACTACTGAAATCGGGAAAGGAAAATGGTAAATTCGAGATTTGATTTGATTACCAACGTCACCAATTGTCACTGAAAACTGAGAAGTGTCAAAAAAAATACGAATTTGTCATACAAGAACTCTAATTTCTTGTTGAAAACGGGAGCAGATTCGTTCTCGAAACGTCCGAAGATAAGTTTAAAATTTTATATTTTTTCCATATACCTTTATTTCTCTTCTCCAAACCTTTTTCAATACAAATTGTCACTGACAAGCTAGTGAATATTTCTTTTAGGCTCTCCGATCGGAAAATTCTCCAAACCTTACTACACGTATATTGAGATAGTATTCATATTTTCATTTCATAGAGACGGGGAGAGAAAATCACAAAGAAAATATGTGGGATGATGAATGGACTTTGTTATTCGACGTAACACGTACAAGAAAAAAAAAGTTTTGTTGCCCCAACAATATAATTTTGGTGATTTTTTTTTGTTAAATTGAACACAATTTAGCGGAATTAACAAAATATATGTGCATTCCAAATAAGCCACCTATTCAAAGAGACAAAATATTTTTTGATTGAAATAGTTGATTACTTGAACAAAAGTTTCATGCCATTCAACAACATTCATAGTTGACATGAAACAAATTTTGTTGATCCGACTATTATCTCATTGTTCAATCAATCATATGCATTTTGTCTATTCGATAAAATTGAATTGATTTTGACAATGATTCAACTAAAAACAACATTATATTTTGTTGATTCAACACTTTACTATCAAGAAATATTTTGTTATTTCAAACAAATTACTTTGTCGAACAGAACCAACGAATACATTATTCAAATTATTATTTTATTGATATTATTGAATGATTATCTAGTCGCATTTTGCCACCAGGTGGCGTTTCTTCCAACTTTCCTATGCTCGCCTCGATTGGGGGGTAGATATACCTACCTAAAACATCTGTTTATATAATTATATTAGTCTTATGACGCTTATACAAGCTAATAGTCTTGAATCAACTGAGGAAATTGATCTTTAATTTCTCTCAGTTCTGAAATTCAGTTATTGGATTTTTTTTAATATCATTCAACAAAACATTTTGTCAATTATTCTAAATACAATTTGGTTGATCAAAGAATATATATTGCCATTTTAAAATATTCACTCTCTGAAAAACTGAAAAATTTTTCACTTGAATGGAATGATATAATTATTTCAATAAACAGAATCGTTTATAAGAGCAGATATTGTTTTATAGGAACAGAATGGTCTTTGTTTATTCAACCAACTCCTGCTGTTGATGAATTTCGAATTGAGAACTGACAAAAAACATTCGTTGTGGTGACAAAATATTTTGTCGTGGATATATGACACTCAGATTTTGTTGAATTTACAAAAATTCTGTAGTTTCAAACAATTTTTTTTTCTGTGTATCCAACTATATCTGAAGAAGCACTATCTTTTGGTTGCAATGACGCTTCCTAAAATACAACTGAAGGAGTTCTAATGTGAATATTCCCACTGATTTCTGCTCACCTCCTTATTACCCAAACCAGGGCCAAATAAAACGCCAAACTCGCCACGTTCCGCCTGTCCCTCAACCTGGTTATCTTCGGTATAGCGTCCATGCCCCAATCGAAGCTCAGCGTATCGGGGAACAGCAGCAGCCAGAAGTTGAAGACCGGCAGGTAGAGGAAGGTCAGCAACCTGGTGGAGAAGTCTTTGTCACGTGCTGTGGGGTTGTCGGCCGTGGAGAATTGGGGAGGGCGGGTTTGCAGTCTCAGGGCCAGCGTGATCGATAGGGCTGACGCGAGGATCAGCAGGCTGCGGATTTGTTTCTGGAATGATAGTTGACGATCAATTCTTGTTCTTTCTCATTTTTTCATTGAACAAATAGAGGATTCCCAAGAAAAATCGCAATTTTGTTTCCGAAAAAAAAAAAAAAAACTCTTTATTTATGGACTGATCCAATCGAATTAGATCTTGGGAATTCTCTCGAACTGAAGTTGTTGATATAGAAACTCAATTATTCCGAAGACGAACGATATGTGTTATTAGCGATAGAAAATAAGCGCACGCTATTGGAGTTTTTGACAGCTGTCAGAGCAAACTGTTTACTTTGTTCTCATTGGTTTACTTTTATTTTTTGTTGTGTTGTGGAGGGTTCAATTGTTGCCGTCAGATGGGGCCAATCACGAATAACAAATTTCGCTTGTCTTCGGAAAAATTGACAATTTTCATCAAATTTCTCATTTTGAGAGGATACAGCATGAATGTAATCTAAATACAATTTCCTGCCATCGAATGTTCGCCTGTGGGATAATTAGAACGCCAGGATTCACAAAAATGGAAGAACTTCAAGCTCATGAGGAGAATACACTATTATTATTATAATATATATGAAAAATGTTAGGGAAGAACATGTCTCTTGCTGATGAAATAGTTTTTATGTACCAGGGAATGAAAACTGTACTATATTCGAGTCTGATGGAAATTGAAAGCCAAAGCCTTAGCCGAGCCTAGCAATCAGGCGAGACAACAGACAGTTTTTCGACGAGGAACATTAAATTACATATTTTCGTCCACCCCAAATACTCATATTCACATCACGGCCCTATTCACACCTGAGATCTATCGGATTTCGTGAATTATTGATTTGATAACAGCAGATGACAGTTCCTGTCAACTCACTCAAGTTATTCAATACAAAACTGATAATATTAAGTGAAGTTACATTACCAGTTTTGTATTATATAACTGGTCATTTTCAACTCAGCTGTGTAACCTTTTTGCTAGATGTTGAGTAGGAATAATTTCCCTTTGTAGATTGACCTTGTTAGTACTATGACTGATGATGATCATTTCAATAGTCGAAACATGTCTCAATGAAAAGTAATGGAGTAGAATCGACTGCACATTCCACCAGTAAACTTGTGGAGAGGCCTTTGTGTTTTTTTCTCCACCTGATCATTCCCCTCCGCTTCGAGTATGGACTACTTCGGAAGATAAAACTTTCTTATCTGATTCTCAATGAAACTCTTTCACATATTGCACTTCTCAACTCAATGGACGACCATCGACTACCAAAGGTGTGTTTTTTAAGACTGCTCAGGCTCGATAACGTTGATTCTAAATACGACTGGGTGTTGCAAGTCGAATAATACTTTTCTTTTGCCGGAATGGTCGATCGTTGGCAACAATTTCTGCACAATTGTTCCAAGAAAGCGGTAATTAATCTTCTACATGATATATTCAACAATAAACTTCTGAGCATTGATTTAAGGAGTTTGAGCCAATCTTCATTTATAAAAGTCGCATTCTACGGGTAAATGTTCAAAATTACCTCGAAGCGCGCGTCCCCATATATATATAACTAGGATTACCCTCGATCGATTGGTGTATATAATGAATACTGAAGAAGAATGTACTGTTTGCAATCTCCACAGACCGAAATATTTGGAACACATTCTTTTCAAATGTCCAGTTTATGCTGGTACCAGGGATTGTCGTTTATTTCAAGACATTGAGTCTCCAGATGATTCAATAAATCTTCTTAGATGGTGGCCTAGCTGACTTGAAACTCCTAGTACAGGTTCTGTGTTGAATCTTAGATATCTTGTTGTGAATGGGTAATCTGCATATCAATGATCATTTCATTTTCTTCATTGGTAGATTGAATCAAGGTCACCCAGGAAGGAATTTCGTTTTCGTTTTAGCTAATAGTTTTCATGTATTCATTCATTACAGATTACCCAACCCTTATAATAACAATTGTGATTATTTTCAAACAATAAATCTATCTATCTATCTATCTGATATATGAAAGTAACGCACATCAAGAACTTTTTCAATGAATCATTCCATTTCGACCTGGAACTCAATCTCGTTCAATACCTCGATGTATGAGCGAAAGTAATTTTACCATCCGTTTTTTCCAACGACCACATAAGAAAGGGCAACGGAGGAATCGAAATAAAGTAAGAAATGCAATTTGGAGGAGCAGGCAGTTTGGAATTGATTTCCCGAAACTGGTGTGTCTGAATAATGGAAATGGGCCCCAGCCAAAATGACGTCGTATATTCGGAGACATATTCCGGACCGATCCGATTGAACGGTCTTCTAGCCATAAAAAGCGAAAAGTAGTAGATTCGTAAGACTCGTCAATAAGTGGTTAGTCAAAACAGAGAGATAAGTTAAAGGAAATATAATTCTATCGGGTGAATGAGGATTATGTTCTCCTGAGGAAGTTGAGCCATTCTAAGATTTCATGCTTCAATTTGAGATGATGAATATATATGAAATCAATATACTGTTCAGCTCCGGTTAACGATCCTCAAATTATTCCTTGTGAAATTAAATCAAGAGATCCTGGTAGTCCTTTGTTAATCAAAAATGAAATATTGACACTGCCATTTTTCCCTTCCAAGAACCTATTTGAACTATGGGTGGTGATTTATTGTCGTACTCTGTTTCACGAGAGGAAGGAATCCGTTTTGAAGAATCTACTAGTGCGGAGTGCGGGGCACAAACAACGAGGGTCAAAACTCGCGTTTTATCTTCAAGGCAGTTTTACCTTGGCTGATTTTCTTGACGGTTTCCACTATTTCATCGATAACAACACTTTTCGAATCTCTTTCGAAGATACCACAATGGAGGAATGCGGGACGTTGTACTTAAACTTCTTGCACGCAGAGGGCAGTCCATTCGATCCGCTACAAGCTCTGTAAGGAATATGCTACTGAAGAAAGCTTACTACTCGTTCAGAATCCCCCTAGTATTTTAGTATCATCTGAGAATTCAAGTTTTTGTTCTCTATTTTTTGCCAAACTTTTATTTCATCTAATTTCTTCATTGATATAAGTTCCAAAGATACTGAATTCTTTCTTACTGGTGATTCATTGCAGCAAGTATGCAATCAAGCCGCCAGTACTGCACAACAATTTGATCTTTGGTGTGCAGAGCACGGCTAACTCATGAATGAATTGAAAACACACGTAATGACGTTCTTACCAGAAACTGATAGTTGTCTTATTAGTATTGAGCAAGTTCCATCTACTAAGTTTCTAGGCATACTCCTTGACCACAAGCTGACTTGGGAGCTCCATATTATGTTTCTGTCAAAAAAACTAGGTACTGTTCCTTTCATAATTAGGCAACTGAGAAACACCGTGTCTCTTGACACCTTTGAAATAGCCTACTATGGACTGTCTCAAGTTTTGTGGAAATTCAAGCCACATTGATAGCTATTTGTGATACAAAAGAAAATTGTTAGAATTATGACAGAAGCACGTTCCTGCGAACCCTTCAAACCTATCTTCAAACAATTACGAATATCATCACTTCCATGTTTGTATATCATGCAAATCACATTGTATGTTCATAAACATGAAGCTGAACTTGTGAGGCACAACTCGATCAGTACAACACAAGAAATGCAGATAATTTGTATCCCCTGTTCTCAAGATTGACAGTCGGACAAAACTTACATATTTATCAAGGAACAAAATGTCACAACAAATTCAACAAGTTAATCAAACACAATATGAATACATGCGATCACCAAGCATTCGAAAACCTTCTATTTAATCACCTAGTCAAAAATGCATTTCTTCCAACAAATGAATTATTACTCTCATGTTAGTACTATGTGGATATATCAGGAATGTATCTCGTCACAAAAATGTACCTTCTATTGCAAGTTCTCCACTATCTGAAACGAATCATTTGATTTTGATTCGTATATTTTTTTCTCCTACCTTTACGGCCATGGACATTAGTCCTTCAGCCACACACTCATTATATATTGTGAATCTTATGGGTAATGAATTCTCTACTTAGTATACTAGGTATTTTCTACATTCTTGTGACAAGCCTGATAGTGTATGTTGTGCAATAGTATTGTTGTAATGGGGGAGACCACTGATTTTTCAAAATGACATTATTGTGAACTATATACTGAAAAACTACCGGCGAATTAATTTTGAATTTTGTCATTAATGCTAAGACGATGGAAAAAATAAATTAGAATATGTCCATTTCAAAACACACAATTCCTGAGCCATTTGAAATTTTGTCAATTCATTGGTGTGACTGGTGCGACGTCTTATTTCCAACACGCCTATTGTCCTTGAACTGACCAATCACACTGCAACACTGCAGAATGACGAGGTATCCGAGAGAGATAGCTATAGTTCGGGACTAATACGTCACGACTCCACCATCATATTTGGCTGTTTGAAATATCGAATGAAATATGCTGATTTCAAAACGATATAGATTCGATTTCCTTCAACTTCAACTCATAATATTGATTGTACATCAAATGTAAATCATGATTCGTCGATTGGAAGAGGTTTGCACGGATTTCTTCTCTCAGTGGTCTTCCCCATTGTCTACTCCTCATAGGTAAATAAAGTTTCATTCTATTCCATATTATAAACTGAAATACTCCCCTTCATGATAACTTTGTTACCATGTTACCTCTTTTATAGGTATTTGTTATCGATATAGTGCCACAACTCATTTTTTAAATAAAACACATCTCACAATAGTAGGCATATCAGACATGCTCAATGGAGCTTTGCACGTTATAATGAGTATTATAACTCGATTATAAGGTAAAAACTATTTCACATAAGAAGTCCATTGCATTTTTGTTTTCCATGAGTTCATGAAAGGATATTGGAAATATTGCACAACTTAAAATGGTCCTCCGAAGTTCTGGCAATTTTGAAGTAGGGGTGCGATATCTTCCTACATGAGCAAGGAAGGCGACAAAGTAAACTTATAATATTCACAAAGTGTCGCGAAATCGGGATATTGGTTGATCGTGCGCCAGGAAGTTGGTTGAATTTTATTTGCCATCGCGATCCCTCGCCTCCGGTTCGAAAACAGCAGAACCTCGACTCCTCCCAGCCTACTCTTCGTACACGGAGCGCAGGAAATTGATTCGCGCCGCGAGATATTGGAGTTGGCGCTGGAAATACACAATATTGGTTTAATTCAACCTCTGAGCGAGGCGAACGATAAAAAGTTATTTTGTGGGATCCATCCATTGGAATATTACTTCCTGCAGCAGAGTGATAAGGTATTTTCGCATTTTAAACGCCAAAAATACATGTTTCTAGATCATAGTACGAAGCATAGTTGATATTCAACGAATGATCCGAAACCACATTCTGATTGTGAATTATTGCCAAGGTAAGTAGTCATAGGGCACGAAAACAGAGGAGCCCTACATGTTGATGTTTAATATCTATCAATTGTTCTCTCAGAAGTTCTGCATTCTATACTGAACTCATCTTGAAACAATGTTTTTTTTGTTTTTTTCGAGAACTGTCGTGAAACTGTATCAGTCAATTCTAGTAGTTGAATAAATAAAACCAATATATTAGAATGTGCAATACCTATTCTATTCTTCTCCTTTCTAATAAATTGAGTTCATTTCAGGAGGAGATATTATATATGAGTAATTCTATGTAGAAACACTTAATGTGAATGATAAATTGAATGATGAAGGTTATGACGAAACGGATTTATAATAACACTGAATACAGCTGTTGCTGGAACAGGAAATGATTATGAAGATGTTGCCAACGATGAAGCATGAAAACTTTATCCCAAAAAAGAACAGTTCAGAATTTCCACAAGCGTAAAGGTTTTGAAATTCATATAGTCTGCCTCATCATTTTAAATTCACCTCTTTTTCTTTCAGTTTCATCGCGAACGATTTTTTTGATATACACAACTTCAGTATATTCTCAATCGGTCTCTGATACTAATTCGTGAAAAGATATGGAAACTGTACTGCAGCTATGAACCTTGGAATTGCATGCAACTCTTCATTTGAAACAGGTCAGATATCAAGGTGAGCATTTTCTTTGAATAGACTATTATTTGCAATATTCTGAATATCGGAAAACGAAAACAATTGTAAGTATTCTGACACATGAGAATGAATCGATTATAATGATAAGTAAATTATAGTCGGTAGGACCCTTGCATCATCACTGCATGGTGGAACATATTCGATATTAACGATATATCGAACTGTTTGCTCGTATAAATTCTAGGAAATGACTTAGTTGACGACTCTACACTCTAAGAGATTCGATGAAAATTGCGCTGACTTGACAACAGCGTCGTCGTATTTTCATTGCTTTCGCCATTTTTCGTGGACGTTTCATCTCTTGTGAACTCGAGAAGCAGCGGAATGAGAGACTGCTATTTCGTTGATGACAGAACATCATTATTCTAGAGTACCCTCGTCTCGGGAAAGACTTTCTGGAATATTTATGACGAAAACTCAAACCCACACAAGAAACTATGTATTATACATATACTACCATCCTTGAATGAGATACTGGTAGATGCGAAAACTGCGTTGGTTCGTGTAAGGTCAAAATGCAAATAAGATTCCTTCAATGGAAAAGTGAAATTTTCCAAGCAGAGCAAATGAAATATTATCAATCCGCCAAATAATATTCCAAACCATTTCGAGCTCATCACTTTATCAGGACGTTGTGAGAATGACTATCACTTTCAGTGTTCAATTACACTTCAATTTCACGTACGTTCAATCCAAACTCTACACGTAATATGGATCAGATGGCCATAGATCTCTCAATAATTCTTTTAATTATTCACGATGAATATACGATCCACATTTCTTTGACTGATTGGCCATTCATCATCCATTTGTGTCCATTCAACGATTCTCCTTCGCAGAGAATGCGATTGATTTTTGCACTCAACGTTCAATAACTTCATGAATTGAAATGGAAGCGGAAAGTGGACTTTGCTATAGTGGTATGAGTGTTTCCACCCCTAATGTTGTACGTGATATCGCTGTTATATCACTTTGGTTTTTCACGATGAAATATGGTGTGGAAGGCAATATTGCAGGCCATACTTGTAGCAATATTCGCTTCTCGAAAAGTTGCTACATGGTATAGCCAGCTGTACGTATGTGCGACGTCACATCTGGCTCCAATTAATAACGGATATACAGCAAAGTTTTGAAGCGTCGCCGGACGGAGTTAGTGCCATAACGACAACAAAACTTATGACGCACGGCAACTTGAGATGAAGAAAAATAACTATACTTTGGAAAATGGAGCCTGAGGTATACACAGGGAGTTGCAATCATGATGAAAATATCCCCATATTTTATGTATTCGGAAGAATACATGTTTGACTTCCTGTTGAAATATTTCCACACCAATATTGGTTGGGCATTTGTAGAAATTGTAGGGGTTATATTGGCAATGGAATGTGAAATCAATATTGGGGAGAAATGGAAAGTGTTCATCTGACAATATTTGTGCAATATTAGTTGGTAATATTGGTGGATCTCTGTCAATTATTATTCATTATGTTGCTATGTTTTCGTCCCTAGAAAATATTGGTTAAATATTTTTATACAAATATTGACGAGACATGCATTGTCGAGTGAATTGGCCTCGTCCTAGAGAAATCCTGAAGGAATTCTCGAAGAAATTTGTTTTTTTTTGTATGGAGCACTCACAGAAACGGGACATTTTCTTCAATCTTTGGAGTCTATGTGACATTTTTTTTCGTATTGTTCATTGGCATCTAGCGACACGGTTTGACGATAGTTTGGTGACTTCAGAGAATTGTTATTGCCTAATTGATTCATAATCTTTGGAAGAAGTCCATGGTAACTCAAAGTGGAGTGTGGTATAGTTCATAGATAAAGAAACCCAGAGTCATCTCCACAACATTGATTTGACGATCAGAGATCAATCACCCCCTCAGGGGCTCACAACTTGTGAGTACGGGAATGGTGAACCCGAGGTACCCTAGACTGATATTCACCATACTTCAACTTGTCTTGGGTGAAATCCTCTTCTCTCTTCCTTTTTCATTCTATCTATCGGTCTTTCTTGGCCAACTCCTCTTTTCCTCCTCCTCTCCAAGCCCAACCTCACCATCAAATGGTGTGGGATGGAGCATTTTGGGACCATCTTTGCTATCTCCGGGCTAGATGGGACAGTTTGTGGACATCTGTGGCAGGGATGGGGCGATTTGCTGATGTCTGTCTAGGTGGCCGAGGATTGGTCAACGGGGCTCTGGCAACCTTATCCAAGCTGTGGGAACCCGTGTTGATGGATGAATGCCACCGAGGTATGGTGTCGCTAACGGGGCCTCTGGGAAACAGGGCGACATCTCAGAGTAAGTAGCCTTAGCCCTGTGCAGGAGGCACCACAGGACTGGACCAACCACTTCCCCCGTCATTCGTAGGAGGAGGGAAACTTTTGGCCTTCTTCGTAGACGAGAACAGGGATCGGGAGAGCAATCTTCAGGAACCTGAACGAAAAGGGTCTTTCATATTGAAGTGACCCTTAAGAAGCACCGTGAGTCGTATATGGTAAAATTGATAACGGCATGTAGGTAAGATACAATGGGCCACTAGGTCCAAGTGTCGTCGGAGACTTCGGTCAGACGAGCCTACAAACGGGGTGGAATGTTTAGTGGGTATACCTGGAGTCAGGGGACTCCCACACTATCATATAGGAGATTGGACCCATATGGTGTCCATAAAGGATTTCAACCACCTCGATAAAGAAAAGAGATCAATCACATATAAGTACATGTTTCGTGCTTATACAAGCCCATCATCAGACGAATATAGGATTCAAGTTTACCATGGAAAAGAAAAAGTTGGGAAATTTCATTGCATTTCCATGTTGAACTTAACTTAATTCTTGTATATGGCTGGTGATGGTCTTATATTAGCCGAAATATGTGATTGACTGATCGTCAAATGAATGTTGTGACGATGACTTTCGGTTTCTTCATCTATGGATAATTGATTAATACTCTATGGAAGAGAATACCTTCAAGAAGTTCATCTCACTCGCTATCCTGTAAGTGCCCTCTGAGATGATGAACTAGATTATGATACAGTCAGGCAGCATAAACTATTCTCAAATTGCTTCCGCCACAATAAAAATACAAAAAAATATGTTTCGAGTATCACTAGGTCGACGTTTTATAGGTTTCTCTACAGAATCATGATTGCTGTGTGTGGTTGTGTGTATCATATCTCGTAATTATGACAATATATCATTCGGAGAGAGCCATATAATGCAGTAGGAAATGTTGGGGCAACTGTTCACCGAGAAGGCCCGAAACGGCCTATAATAAACGTGAAATATGGCTTCTGCACGAGACATGAAACAATTGAAATTTCCCCAATGAAATAGCGACGCAAGAAAAATATTGTCTATTTACTTGTTACGAGCTCTAACTTGCTTTTTATCACCCCATCTAACGTTCGCAGTATTATTGTCAGAAGTTGGAAAAGGCGGTTAGCATGAAGTCATAGAAAAATAAGATGTTTTTGATCACTCGATATACTTTTCGGAAATTGAAGAGATAAAAATTATTGCAGGTAAATCTCGGAGTTATAGGGGACCAAATAGAAAAGATTAGCATGGACCACGGGCCAGGAAAGTGCTTCGCGAAACCAAGACAAAGACTTGTCAGTCTTGGTGTTGGTTTCGAAATATAAATATAGCCTTGGTATTGATATTGATGTTTCAAGATCAAGACGAGAGTGGTCCAGTCTTCGTCTTTGTCTTCAAAATGCGTATAAAAATTTGAATTATACAATTCAAATATCCAACAGTTTATATGCATATTATAGGTATTCCGTATTTGACAGTCATTAAAATTGTCAATTTGTGAGTTAAAGTATGCGAAATAAATTCCTCCTCCTACCATGAGAATGTGTATTTTGAGAAACCTTGAATGCGAATAAATAAGACCCAAACAGCAAAATAATTCAAATTCAAACCGAATAACCTAACCTAACCTATTTGTTGTGGACTTTGAAACTGCAATTCGCGAAAATCATGAACCAATAGATGGCTCTATTAAACGTCAAATCAACGGCAAATTCCAAACTGAGGATAAACAGCAATAACATTGCCGTATGCACTCATTGCAAATTGGTTATTTCGAAATCATTTTGCATAATAGTGAATGATAAGTTGACTTCTTGAAATAAGTACTAGGTTTCCAGCATGGAAAAAATTACTTTTTGTGCAGAGAAATTGCCATTTTGATGTGGACGATGGTGGTATTCATCATTGATATCACACTACAATTCCACAGTTTTGGTCAGAATGGTCCACTCAACACTTTCATGGACTGGAATGGAACCATATAAGCAATCAGCTATTAAGTAAGACAATATGGTTTATGTATAAATAAATAATTGAATTCATCAAGAAATATCACTGGCTTTTATGAAGGAGATGGAATTCTAGTGACGGGGTTGGAAAAGAAGATATGGTTGGAGAGGCTGCTCAAAATGAACAATATCATCGATTTACATAAACAAGGATCTCCAGCAATTGAGGACTTGAAGTTATTCTCAAGATCGAATCATTGCAACCAACATTTATACAATGATTCTAATTGTGCTTCAGAAAATGTATATTATATTATTATAAGGTAGTTACTGATTTTCTCATTGTAAACAATAAGACTTCATGCAATAATTCGAGTTTTTTCATCAGGCAAAAATGAGGTCCTGGAATATGCTATGTTCAGATATTCCTCATCACTATGAAAACACTCAGACAGCATAATGGTAGACTGTTTTACTAGGATCAAAAGTGACACTTTGTTAGACAAGCGAATTTTGCATTTGCGAGGCGGAGCAGTTTTAATCTGCTCCTGAAGATGCTAACATAGTTAGCGAAACACGTGTCGAGGCGTTAAAAAATCGGTTTGGTTAGTGGTGAAACAGTGTAGTGAATGATAATAGTGATCATTTATTCCTCTTATTCCTCTCCATACTGGCATTCTACACTGTGTTCGACTTGACAATCAAATGAAGCTAAACAATATCGTTGTTTGAGATAAAAAAAAACTATTGCTTGCCGTGATTATTCAAAAACAAGTTACCAATGCCGAGAATAACGAATGAAATACAGATCGAATTTTGAAGGCTTTCCTGATCAAAACAAAAATTTCTTAACTGAGATGTTCATAATTCCAATACTAAACTATGATGAGGTGTATTTATATCTCCAGCATGGGTATGAAATGCAAAATCTGTCGAAATCGGAACCAAATCAGGTATGCATCTCAACCCAAATAACCAGCCGTCACAATGTTGTTTATTCTTGATGACGTCCAGTAGATAATTTTTAGTTCCTAGGAGCTAAAGTTCAACTTCAGCTCCTAGGAACTTAAATTCAACTTTAGCTCCTATGGGAACTGAATATGTTGTCTAGCAACATACCTATTTTTGTGTCAGTAATAGAAACGTCAATTCAAGAGATGATTTTGGTATCAAAATGGACGACTTTTGTGTCGGTTGCAGAAAAAATGAAAAACTTGAACGATTCATAGTTCAGTACTCTGATTTGATCTGGTATATGATTGTAGAGCTTCAAATTCAGTGAGTTTCTCTCAATAAAGTTTATAGAGTACCCAATATGTATTCAATCCCAAGCTCCCAGATTATAGAACAGTCATAAGGCATCCTATGGGGTTGTTCGAGAGTCAAAGCAGAATGCCACCCCAATTTATTTCAGATGTCCAATATACCGGCATGTCAAACGCGAGAGATCCATGGAGGATAACGAGCTTTTTGTTGTCAGACTTCGCTATTTACATGGGTCCTAATGCTCCCAGATAGAGCTTTCTTGCGATCCTGCCAGCCATTGTGCATACTAAAAAGCCTACAAATTATTTATAGCTCATTTCTTTATCGCAAAGATGAGAGACTTGGGAGAAAAAAATTAGGAGCCCTGGTTAGGCATCATGAGCAAGCAAATGAAATGAGCAAGAACATCCAATATTCAGTAGCAAACTGGAATTACCAAAATTATTTTGATGTCAGTTCGATGCCACTCTCCTTCAGTGAAGGAAATCTATCAGAATGAATATTGAGGCTTTGGGATTTTGAGGCAAAGCCGAAAAATGAAGAACAATCGTCAAATCATATTTACAGTATATCTTGTGTTTGTGGAAAATTTTATACAGGTGAAACCAAGAGACCTCTTTCAGTAAGGACGAAGGAACATAAGTACAATATAAAGAAAAGACACATCGATAAATCGAAACTAGCTGAACATATCCTTACTGAAGACAAACAGCATATGGCAGAGTGGAATAATATTAAAATCATTGGAAAAGAAGATGACAACCAGAAGAGAAAAATCAAGGAATCTGCTCGCATTCTTCAGAACGGAGACAATAGCATTGCTTCTTGTTCAGTAGATATTGACAGAACATGGTATTTACTACTGGAATCTGGACATGAAAATGGTGAATTCAAGATTAATTAATGAAAACATCCTGTAACTCATTTGATTGCCAACGTCACCAATTGTCACTGAGCGTCAAATGTCAAGACAAATACGAATTTGCCATACACAAAATCCATTTTTTGTTGAAAACGAAAGCAGATTCGGTCCCGAAACGGCCAAAGATAAGTGCAAATTCAATTTTTTTTTTCAATATACCTTTTTCTCTCTTTTCCAAACTTTTTTCAATACAAATTGTCACTGACAAGCTTGTGAATTTTTCTTTTAGGCTCTCTGAAGAAAACATTCTTTAAACGCAGTGACATTTTGGGACAAATCATCTGATTTTTCCTTACAACACGTATATTGAAATAATATATATTCATATTTTAATTCTATAGAAACGAGGAGAGAAAATCCCAAAAAATTTGGAATAATGAATGTCGAAAATATGCTAACGAAAAAGTTTGTGCAATATTTAATGTAATCCCAACCAGTATATGATACACTCCTGATTAAAATTTTGGAATGATTATCATCAGAGAAGTGTCTATTCTTGAAGAGAGTTTGTTTACACCTCGGTTTACACAGTTTTTTCGTTAGAGCAACTGAAAAAGTAAGTACCTACATAATATTGTCCTTGATCTATAGTGATTTCATAGTGGATTCGATGTGCTCTCAACTTGAGTTTTTCAGATGAATATTTGCACAATGAACTAAATAAATTATGGAACGAACTTTATAACGTTATGTCTATCTACTACTCCGACTCATTAGATTAGAAGCGCTTTAATTTGTTTTTGAATATATTTTTTACATTTTTCATTCGTTTTCATCCATAACGCAATTCAGCGTCATGCAAAAACAGATGCTAATTTATTTCGAAAGCGTGAGCGGTCGCTGATCGACGTCATCAAAAATAATGAAAAAAAAAACACACAATGATAATTTTCCTGACCCTACATTTCGAATAAATTACTCATCTAAAGCAATAACAAAAATCAACCACCCACAATCAGATGGTAGTGTCACAAGAAGTGGAACTTCGATATGGAAACCTTCACTAAACATGTTGGAAAAAAACTTTTCAATAAACGAGGTGCCATATAAACATGATCGTGGAAAACCGAAAAGCCGCGTTATCGTTCGAGATGTTGCCAAAAATTTCAATAAAATATTCGACCCAACTTAGTCGATTTTTGTGGAGCGTAGATCAACGACACGTGATCCTGACATATTAACACGTTCGGAGGGGTGAGTCAGTCGCGCAGCTGGAAATTTATCAGGTCTTGGCAGTTGCCGCGAAAATGGCAAAGAACGAACACGAGAAAATTAGAAAATGTGATTGACTCGAGGATAAAGAGGGTGATGCAATTACTCGAACCATACCTTCCATGCGGATGAAAGTTTTTATTATATGGAAATTCCAGTGCTATATACGTACAAGGTGGTCCAAGGAAAACTGGGATGGGCGAAAAATCAGTGTTACGATACCTCAATTGAAGATTTAATCAAGTATTATCCGACTCTTCGAATTCTGCGTCAAAATTTATCGATAACGAAATGAGAGATGAAATTATTACGAAAGCAATGTCAAATTCACCTCTAGAATATAATGTCTATCAGAGTAGGAAACGGAAATTATTTATTCCAAATGTTTGTAGACCAACTAGGCCTGTTCGTTTGTTATGCTCATGCTGCTGAAAAGTGATGCATGTGAGCAATATTTGATGTGCCTTCCTCAAGAGCAATTGATGTTTGGGTGTTCGTTCGACTGAAGCCAGTTGTCATAGATAACATAGAGCAGGATTTATTTGCTCCGCGAATTTTCAGGGAGCAGAAAAATCGAATCAAATTGATCAAGTTGGATGACAAATGAAATCGAAAGAAAAGGCAAGAAATCCAACGATAATGAATGAATATGGTAAAAAAGATTCAAATCGTTAACATTGCAGAGGTAATAGATGTGGATTCGGACATCATCCTCGAACAATGCCAATGGAGTTATCATGATAATAACATATCTTTCCATTTCTTTCAACACCAACGATCAAAAGAAACACCAAATCGAAATGCATTAGGAAATTATTCATATTATGTTACATTATATATGATTTCTGCCACTGCTTTCTGAATGTTTGAGTGGAGCAAGAGATTATTGCTCCTACTGGATCGTGAAAATCGAATCAGTGACGTCAGATTGTAACAGCCTCTATTTTTGTGGCCCTTACTTTGGTGCCTGTTCGGACAGAGACTACTCTAGGGGGGGGCTCGGGCGCCATTGTTCATGAGGAGGTTTACTCCAACTGCTCTGCACAAAGCTATTTCTGTACATAGGCCCATAGTAGCAACAGTGGAGACAGGCACAGGAGGTGTATCTACCTTGGTACCTACAGTATAAACCAGGAGCCAATACTATTGAATCGACCTGAAATCAGTAAGGAGCCAAGGGAGTGAAGGCTTTGATTACTAACCCTGTGTTCAACATGGAATACTGGTTGCTATTTTCATGCTGAATGATTACAGGAATCAAAGCAAATATCTCTGTCGAAAACGGGTCTCTGGTATTTTTAGGTTAGATCTAGAAAATTATTTATTCAAACTATCTCATTAAGCCTACCTGGAAAATAGGAAACACAGTTCCAAACGAATTCAACATATTCAATTCATATTCATCTTTCCTTTTCCTGCGATTTCCTCATCATCCAATATCGGAATTTCAGTGGGTTCATCCGTAAATATAAATTTCTGGATTCGTTACACAAGTCGGGTGAGTATCGGTATGAAAAACAACAGGAATGAAATGAATCTATGAACAGGATGAATAATAATGGTGGAAAATATTATACAAACTTACATGTGTGACAGGAAATTACTATATACAATACTATACATGGGCTGTGACTGAAACATGAGAGCACCAAGAGATCAGCAGGAGAACCAAGAGCTTGAAGAGCATATAGTGTAGAACGTGAAGCATGTAGCGTAGAGAGCGATCCTTCAGCTGTCTTCAATATTTATATTCCTCATCGACCTCGGTACAAGGACAGCTCGATCCTAGATTCTCATTGGTCGAAATCCTCAACTTTGCCTGCAGGAACTAGCATTCGAAAGCACATGTACTAGAAGTCACAAATATGCGAAAAAAGTAAGATTCAATCCCAAATAGGTACAGTAACAGAATCAACCACCCTTCAATTATATCATGAGTACAGGGTTGAAGAATATTGAAGTCTTTAAGGTTTTAATGATGTTCATCAGAGTTTACTCTCGGGAAAAGTTTTGGAAAGTCAGGAATCAAGGGAGGAATTACAAGTTTCGAGCTTTCGAACAAGTGAAATCTAACTCAGGTACTTAGATATTGATCAAAACCAGTCTAGTAATGAAGCTGGTCAAGAACACTTCATCACAAGATCACGTGATCTTCATGATTTTTCTCAGTTCATCCTGAATATTCAACCATCGATTTGACATGGTTGAAACTTTGTTGAACATACACAACGAACTGAGGTAAATCGAACAGATGTAGTGTGTCCACAAACTTTTTTGTGACAAAAAATGAAGAATCAAAACTTAAGTCTTGTATCCTACTCTGATAAGAATATTATTTTCGAGGTGAATTCGACATTTCCTCTTCCACTATATTTCATCTTTCATTTATTTATCGATGAAAATTCTGAGACTAAATCAGTGGGTCTACCATATGACTCAAGCATACATAAAGGTTTGAGTAGGTAATACTTAATGTGGTCCCACCCTGTATTATACACCACTGAATGGAAATCTGTGATAATTTCAGTTCCAATGCATTGGGCATGGTGAGTTCAGTTCTTGTACCGAATTGCATCATCATCATCAAGGAATATCATTTTCAGGAGCACCGTTTCAGAGGACCGTAGATCCCTTTGAAGACATTTTCATCGACTCGTGTTCATTTGAACTCCTTTTCCAATTCTTAGTCGTTGAAGCCGATGGTAAAGTTTGGCAGGCTGATATCGGGATACCCTGTGTAGAGTGAGATAATTTCTGAAATTCTCATCGAATCTCATAGGAAGTTGCATAAGTCTTTCCTCATGATACATCAGGTGTACCTGTATGAGCTGAAAGATCGCCCACAATTCAGAATAAAGTCTTCTTATCTCTCGAATTACACGACATGGAATTCCTATTTCGTCTGAGTTCAATAGACGTTACCCTGTGTTGGCTTCCATACTAGAGAACAAAGATCAAGTCATCCAGTCGTCCCTCGATCTTCTTTTAATGGCTTCTGTCGGAGAATTCTCCATTTTTCTTTCCCACAACATCGAATAATTTGTTCTCGAGGCATCTGCCTTCCTGCATACGAAACGACAAGGATCCATGAGGCGACAAAACCAGTGACAGGAAGAAGGGTCCAAGATTGAAAAATACATTCCCTGTCATCATTTATTCCCGTTTTTCATGAATCTGACATAATTATGTTTGAGTGATAGTGCCATCAGATTCCTGGAAAAAAGCCGAAGTGTTTATTTTATTTCACATCAATTTTTGGTTCAACTCGATGAAAATCACTGTCATTATCAATCCTTTCGAAGGCTACAAATTTTATTTTGTGGGCATAATATTCGTACAGAGAGGCGATGAATCATAAAGCAAAAACACATTTGCCTTGGATGTCCAGATGATACATAAGATGATTATATTATATAGTATTCAAAAAACTACTATACTCATACCCAATTTATCTATTGTTTCCTTGTACTGCTGAGCCACTGAACAGTCTCAAAAACTATAGCAGTTCTTCTAGTATCGTGTTCTGGGGTTTTAGTAACATGTAGTGTGTTCTGACAGGATATGGATAAGAATTTCTTTGTAGACCTCGCAAAATCGGAAGGTTGCACCTCAGGTAGCAATGTTCCCAAAGATTTTTGTCAGTTTTCGAATCTGAACTTGCTCAAGTTGAAGCAATCGTGATATTTTTTTAATTCATTACTCCTATATATCTCCTAAGATTTTTGTCAGTTTTCGAAAGTGAACTTGCTCAGGATGAAGCAATCTTGAAATTTTTGTTACTTCATTACTCCTAGATCCCTTCAGTAATTAAATGGAGTGCTGTCTAAACTTCTCTCTTCAGTCCCCAGTTCTGCTTACATTGTGCTGTTACTGTTACTTATATCATTTCGAGTCTCAGGAATGATGGTACAGCTCTTGTGGGGATTGTGAGTGTCAGATCAGACATTATGGATGCGAGAATATTTGAAACCCTTGTCAATATTCAGATAGTACTGTTTCCAATTCCTCCTGATGCTGAGCGAAGAAATGTGCCAAATAAGTGAATCAGAAATATCTATGACAACATAATGATATGATCAAATGCATCTACTGAATGGTTGAGCTTTGGTCGATCATGCTAAACAGAGATTATATCAAAGTTTCAATACATAATATGGTAACAAGAGAAGGTCCTGGCTCTTCATTCTGTTTTTCCTTTGGCTAGCCTTCCGGATTAAATCTTTGTATGAGATATAAAGAAATATCGACTTGATATTTCTCATTAACATGGTGCTGATGATGTGTCAAATTTACAAAACGGTATGGATATATTGAGGAAGAAGAGAGCTTTTAATTTCGCTTCTGAAGCAATTTTATTATTTCAATCGAAAGAAGCTGGACGGATATGTGTGTATCACGACAAATAGAACTGTTGATGAAAAGATTGTCAGCAATACAAAAATATCGGAATTGAGGAAAGAAACACTCAAGAATAAGAATTGGTCCATACAAATGGATGCATGGATTTCGGGAGAATGTAATTCAATATTCTATGTGGCATTATAGTCATGAAAGTAGTTGCATTTCGCCCATCATCTCCCATTATTGTAATTTACTTGGAAATTAGAAGTAATGACTTCGCTTTCTGCTATTTCGTTGTCGAAATAACGACAATTGGTCAATCAGTCACTTTCATTTTTCGAAGCAATTCTTTTCATCTGCTCTAGATGTCTCTACTGTGATGATATTATAGGGCAGCGTCTCTGAAATGAGCCGAATGGATTCATGTTCGGTCAGGTTCCGCTCAGTTGGCGGTCTAAGGACTGCTTGCTAGTAACTACCCTACACTGATGAGAACCAAGAATCCGAAACCGGTCTGTTCAGCGTTAATCTAGCTTCAATCTGAAATCAATTCGGCATGCAGGTTAGAAACACTTGCATAAGTATTCGTGTATATACGAATCGATTTATGGATTTGCGTTGCATTAGCTAGGAAAGTAACTAGTTGTTTTTCTTATCATCTTTCATCATGTTCATCTTACGAACATTCTTCTGTAAATCACTTCAAGTTTGTGCTTCTAATTGAATATAACAACTAACTGTATTCTATTTATCTCGTGTTTTACATATCCCTAGAAGAATTGACTTGCGTCTGCGGAGTCTGCGTCATAAATTGGAATATTGGTGAGGACTCCACGTAGTCCCGTGTCAGTCATATCAATGTTGCCGGACTGTGCAGATCTGTATCAACTTGAGGAAGAAGGTAGGTACTTCAATGATCTTGAACTGATGGGATAACTCAAAGAGGGGGAAGTTTATTTTTATGAATTCACATGGAGGAAACCTTCACTCTATAGGAAATAATTCTGTCAAAATTTGTTTGCAACAGTAAATGCCTCCACAGTTATTTTCAAGGAGGAGAGAAGATATACCTCTGCATAAAAAAGGACACTACGCTTTTTTAACTATCTAGCCTTAATCGGCGTAAATGAACCTTCTTCCTGGAAATTATATTCTTCGGAAAAGCACTCGAAAACACAGAATTGAAAAAAGCTGACGATCGCAGGCATTGAACCCGAGTCGCCGACGTGAGATCCAAACGCACAGTCAATCACGCCACGACTTGTTGTAACTGTAGTAGTTTGAGGAAGAAATTTAGCCGCTGTTCTTGCACTTGCTGCGCTGATTCATATTTGTTACCTCTTGTTTCTATATAGGCGCTAGTATTCGGATTCGAACGAAGAAGCGATAACTAGCAACGTCGCATTCCCCACACCATTTCAAAATGTATGGCAAGTGTACTCCCCAGACGCTGTGAAGAGTTTCTCCATTCTTCAGTTCCACCACTGTTGTTTGTTCATCGTCGTCAGATTCTTCACGCCATTACGTCTCTCTGCCGATAAATCGCATCGGAAGCGGGCGGAGCGGGCCGAGTCCCGTCTGATAAACATGTAAATACGCGGGCGGGTGCAGACACTTCATATTTATGTTTGCATCAAATTACGATCATTCATTAGCCAAAGAACGGAGGAAATTCGATTCGTGACGCTATCAGATGCCGCTGAAATACGACGGAGCTATTTAATTCGTTCGCGGAGGCATTCGCAGGAGCAGGATCGGACTTACTATAGGGTTTCCAATTTACGGGATGGGCATGCCATTTTGTGTCAATGACTGAAACCTAAAATCTGGGCTCTCAGAATTTTGGCGCTAATGTTTTTCTCGAATCGAACTGGTTTTCATCTTTTTGAGTAGATTATGAGGAGCCGTAAATTTTCGCATGAAACGAATGAAAATCCGGGGTTTATGAAGTAGCTCTCGTGATGGTTCCGACATTTTGTTAGTAGAAATGATGGTACCAGCCATTGTTTCATCAGGCATAATGAGTTCCGCTTTCCTATAGAAAATACAGGCCTCAGTTTTGGTGGCGTTGAATTTAACTACGTTGTTGGTTTCCTATAGGCTGTAGCAAGATCACCATTGACAGCGTTGAAATGCCTTTGTTCTTAGTTTGCTAAGAATAAATAGAAATATTAGCAGAGAACGGAGAATGTGGATTCTGAAAGGCTTCTTTAAATGAACCAGTAATTCAAAAACCAACAACTTTGATTTCAGAACACACCAAATCCGAGTCTCTGATTGAGACTATCTACCACTGATAATGAATATTATCTTCTAATGAGAATATTCCAGATAATTCTCTCTCAATGATGATACTTCCGAAACTCTCCTGTTACAGAAGTGGACTTAGATTGTTGACTAAATTTTGTATACTGGCTAATCAAAAATGGACTCAATTACACTTACATTCTGATCTTCTGATTTTTTTCATCTCACGAAGGGATATTCCTATAATGTTCGTGGAACATCGTGCGTACTGAGATAAAATCAGACTGTTGGGGCTGTCAGGGTTCATTATTTTATCTCGAAAATAATGCTAGGTATTTTTGTCACGACTACAAAGCCAAACTCAGGGAATAATTGACAGCAGTCCGATCCTCCCGAAAGTTCTGAATAGGCCCTAATTTCCTACAAACAAGGAAAGGATACTATAGCCCACCTTACAGCTGACTGTGAGGTAAATCCTAACCTCACAGGACAATTCCCACAATACTACCCCTGCCTAAGATTCCTAACTTCCTAGAAGATAGCTAATCTTAATACTAGAGCTGCTAAGCTTCCGTCAAACCCGCCCAGACCACCACGTCGGCGTTGCACCGGGTACTGGGGGTTCCCTATCGCCTAGTCCTATCAAGGCTGAAGGCCTCGTGAGTCCCTAAAGCTATCCTGCCCTAATTCCCGACGCGAACCGTGTGTCCCGCAGGTACACTAAAGGCGTTTAACGTCACCCTAGGGAAGTGCAATGCTTTCACCTCCTGGCTACTAACGTATCCCTAGAGTTAGACGGCACCAGAAGGCATTCCGGAAGCGGCAATTTGGCCGATATTTATCCCTATACGCGAAAAGCTCTTAGGCTCCGCCTACCGCGTTCTCGCAGTCTCTGCGCGCTGATTGGCTAATCCACAAATCACGCAGTTGGAACTAAAATTCTCACACTCTCTTAGGCTCCGCCTACAGCGTTTTTCATGAAATCTAGAAGCTTGGTTTAAAGTTTAAATGACTACAAACTTAACCATTTCTAGTTTATTTCATTCCTAATGAATGAAATGATAATTATTGATACTTTTAATAATTTTTAGAGTAGAAAGCCATGTTTGGTGACAGTATCCAGCAAGGATAGGAAGAGGAGGTAGGAGTTTGAGTTTTTCTTGAATAAGTTCTAAGTTCTTGGGAATACTACCATTGGCCAAGAATTCCAGAGCGTCGTCATTGCATAGACGAACGAGTTTTGATAGAGTTTTGAGTTTCTTCGATATTTCTCAAGATTAACGACGTAAGAATGTGCTGACTGGGCATGTCATGTTTGTCTGACTGGTATTGCTAGTGATGCAATTCTAGCAGAATTCTGAAATACATTTCTGATGAAAGTATAGAAGAGTGGAAGGTAGCCGACTTTTTCATGGTGTTCTAGTAGAGTCAAAGAGTTGGTGGGTGTGGCATCGACTCCTGAGTTCACAATGGTGGTAACGGTTTATTGAGTGTTGAAACGATTTGGAATGATTGAAATGTGATCCCTTGCCGAGATTATCCATCTCAAGGGCATTGTATCCAAGTGATGATGAAAACCTGCACCATTGTGGTTTCTTGATTTTATATACCTACCTACCCAGAAATGTCTCGATATCACTGTTTCTTAAATAATTCACGTATAGAACTGAATCATTCAAAATTGTCCCCTCACGGCACATGTGGTTACCTAGATAATCACAAAATTGTTTCGAGATGTTGAACTCAGCGATTTCATGACGATCGAAAGCAAGAAACATAATTCATTTCTAGTTTGGTCAAAACAGGTGCCTCAATTTTCCTTTCATCATAATTCTTTCTACTCATGGACTCGGATGTCACGGTGGTAACTATACCTGCCTCTCAGCTGCAGAGTCTGCTGACCAAAACCAAAAATGTGCGCCTGGCTTCTGTTCGTTGACTCCGATAATCATTTGTTTTGTCTTCCACCAACTGTTACCCATCTCCTGCACTTTTTTAACATGATGAGGGCCAAGAGCCAAAAACACGTGTCATTCCATAGAGTCCTCACGTGTGATTTGAAAAAACTGGCTCGTCAGTACGACAGCACTATGAAAATACGAAGATTTCAATTAAGAATCATCAATTTTGTTTCTGCCACTTCATGCTTGCTCCGGCCCTGTGTTGCTCCGGGTGCAAATTCCGGAATCCAGGAATGGGTCGGTTCGATATTAACTGGTGAAGGGTCAACATGCGAAATCAATTTCTTGGTTTGCGACAGTCAGAGTTCCGATATCGTCTCCGAGCATTAACACGGTCGCTGGAAATCTCGTAGCTCGGATTCAATGTGAGAGTTATTCCCATCGAATGGAACACGGAGAATGGATGGACTATTTGAGCGAAAACTTATTCGATTTATATTCCATTTATTTCTCTCATTGGAAGAAGTGATTCTCATATGTGACCTTACCAAGGCCTTCGATTGTGTCTCCCATGATATCCTCTCAGAAAAGTTTTATTCCCATGGAATTATAGGAATTATTAATTTTCTCAGAGTCGAGTCTGACTACAAATTGAAGAATTATAGGGTACATCAAGGCTCAGTACTTGGGCCTCTATTATTCTTCATCTATGTTAATTATATTTGTGAGTAATTGAATCAAAGCAAATACACTCAGTTTGCAGACGATCATTCATTACCTCAAAAAACTCAATAACAAGTATGTTAACCTGGATAGCAGTATTATAGAAGACAGGACTGGAGGATAGCTCTCAGCAAACAACTTGAGAATGCACAGAAATAAAACACAGAAATTACTTCTCCTAACAAAAACAACGTCTGGTATCAGCAATGAACCAGAAAATATTGTGAAGTTGTTAGAAATAACGAAAGATGACGAAGTAACTTGGAAAAGTCATATAAATAATCAATTGAGCAGCAGACTGAGGTGATTGAAAACTATCATCAATTTATCTTCAGTTAGAACTGTTTATTTTTCCATGTTTCACTCTAGAATGACCTCATCTTTTGGAGCATTTCAGCTCATGCCATAAATATTTTTTGACTTCACAAAAAAGACATCTCGAATCATGTATGAACATGGCAAACCATTCCTTATCAAATACGAAATATTGTTTTCTCCATCACTGTTTACAATCATCAAACGCTTATTGAGATACACAAAAATGTCGACAGTTTCATCACCTGTCAGTCAGATAAAGATTTTTTTAAATTTTTGTTCAGGACATGTGTATATCGAATTGGGGTGTTTGAATGCAAAACGTGGGGTAGTAGCAATCTTTAAGTATATTGTAAGGCTTAGGGCTGTTATGATAAATCCAAGTTTTCGACCACGAGGTACATGCGCTCGAACCGCCATCTTCGATTTTATGTACGAGCATAGGTCTTTTAGATGATTACTCAAAAACTGTGGCTTTCACGACAGGATAGGTTCAAGACAAAGTTGAAAAGGGCAGAAGTTTCTACATTTATGAGAAATTTTTTTGTAGGACACATGTTAGGAATTACAGCTCCGTGAGATTGCACTCTTTGAAAAAATAAGTAGGTATTGAATTCTGTTAAATGGCTGTGAATAACTGAAATGAATTTGAACAAATACAAATCATATTGAGATGATTTTCTGAGAAACACTACTTTAAATTTATATTAATAGGTTGCCCTTAACTTCAACAGAGAGGCAGCTGCTGTCTAGTAGGTATTGATAGGGGGTCATAAATAAATCTCATTGGAGAAGAAGAAAATGATCACCATTCTGGAGCAAACTGAGCTAGCATAGCTATTTTGTTGTTTGGAGATGTGCACATGAGTCTAGCCGAAGACGAAAGCCGTGTTATTTTCGGACGCACTCCGTCGCGAACCAAAATATCGTATATATAGTGGAAGAAGGGAATTATAGCGAGGTAATGCAATTGCAAAAAACAATCTATATTTGAAAAAATTCCCTTTTACACTGAATGTGCATAATGATCACGCAATGCTCCTTCCAGTCAGCTGTTCATAGTGGTTTTTATTTCATTAGTTACATTATTTTGTTATTGGCACCAAATTTCATTCGAATCTGATCATTATCCTTCGTAACTTCCATCAACAAATATGTGAATGATGAAAATAACATGAGAATAGGAATAGTGGAATGGGGAAATAACTTCAAAATTTCCATCCCTGATATCTCTCAGGCAATACTGAAAGTGAGGAAAACTAGACTTTCAATGAATCCATTACAACATACTCTAAAACTTTCCTGTGAATGGTCTTTACGTGAAATAAACCGGCTACGGACCAAAACTACGATCAGGACACCGACAATAACCTACTCGGATCATCAAAAAGTACCAAAATGTAGTAAAAATGAATTGTTGTAATGCTCTGAAATCAATATTAACTATTTCAGAATTCGAAAAACAGTGCGAAGTGATTACTTTTTGCCTTTAACTTTGTTCACAAAAGTATAGTACTGTTAATTGATACCTAACATCGAAGAGCCTCTCAATTTATTTCACATAATTTCTGCATTATTTTTCAAATAGTGGAAATTCACGGAGATGCAAGTTCTAACATGTTATGTGTTCTAGAATCAAATTTTGAAAAAATGGAATGTTGGAATTTCTTTCTTCTTCAAATTTGAATTGAACTCGTTTTGTCGTGTGAGCCACCGTTTTCGAGTTATTATCCAAGATGGCGGGTCAAGCGCATGCTCCTTGTGTTGGAAAACTCGAATTCATTCATAAGGGCCTCAAACCTGACCAAATCGCTACCACCTCACTGTCTGCATTCATGAAACCCCACTTACTGGACTATACCGGCCACAATAAACTCTACGGAAAATCAATAATTGCAAAATATTTCCTTGAAAAATGTTTTTTCCCGACTCAAGAATATTTGCAAACAATTTGTGATGACATAATTGATTTGAAATCTCTGGGTTCTGATTCTTCCATTCCTGATATTATTAGTCTAATATCTATATTTTACTTTATTCCAAATCATACTTATGGATGTTTGGTAGAATTCAGTCTATTTTGACTTATATGTATAATGTTGTATTAAAGCCATATCCATCTAACTTTCTATGAGGAATAGACTTTGCACTTGATTCGTTAATAAAGAACAAGAGTATCACTTTCGCTGTGCACTGTCGATTACCTGTCGGATCAATTAGCAGCAAAATATTTTCTGTTATTACCCACTGCATCAACCAGGGTGAACGTTTGAAGTGGTTTTATACAGAGAAGCAGCATCAATGAGTCTATTGTGCTTCCCCTTACAAAAGTGGAGTCATCCGATCCTCTTGAAATATGACCAGACTTTCACAGTGAGGGCTCCCAATTTCTCGAAACAAAGCTTGGCCATTTCTGCCTTCATCCCAATTGATGTTCTTTTTGAATTGTATTGAGACTATGCATATACATGAGTCAACTATTTATACATTTTTATCCATCATCTGACCTTGATTGACACATCATTCGAAAGGAATCACAGCAGCTGATTTTCCATTCATCTACAAGGAAGTAAGAACTCACGACCAAGGCAGGTCAACGCTGTCAATGAAGATATAGCTAGGTATTGTTGCCTGGCGAACGAACAACCTTGTTGAATTCAACGTCACCAAAATTCAGCCCTGCATTTCCTCTAGGAAGGCGGAACTCAGTATGCCTGATATATCAATGGTTAGTACCACCATTCCTAGAGAGTCCACTATATCTATGCCCGATATACCCAACCATCAACAATACTTCCTCATGGAAAAATCATGCCACATCCATCGCAAAATCTGCTTCGCACAAACCCTCGGACTCTTTTATTCCGTGCGAAAAACTACTTTTTTCTGCAAACGACACAAAATTCGTTAATTTTAATACAAAAATCAGCTCCTGAATTGACGTTTCAATCACTGACCTAAACATAGGTATATTGCTAGGCACCACATCTAGTTCCTAGAAGCTCTGAACGTTTGGTTTGATTTTTCCGTTGGGATATCTCTCTACGTTGGTTCTGATTTCTACGTTTGATTTGATTTCTACGTTGGGTTAGCTCTCTAAATTGGGTGAGCTCTCTTCGTTGGGTTCGATATTCACGTTGGGTTAGCTTTTAACGTTAGGTTAGCTCACTACGTTGGGTTTGATTTTTACGTTGGGCTAGCTCTTTACGTTGGGTTAGTTCTCTACGTTGGGTTTGACTTCTACGTTGGGTCAGCTCTCTACGTTGGGTTTGATTTTCACGTAGGGTAAGGTGTCTACGTTGGGTTCAATTTCTACGTTGGGTTTGATTTCTACGTTGGGTCAGCCCTCCATGTTGGGAATAAGCTACTAAACATTCACATGATCTGAAGAGCATATAGATACGGCCTCTAATAAAATTCTGTTACCACCGAAAAGACGAGAGGAATCGAAAAAGATTATGTCTGTTCAAGTCGCAGTATAATAATATGTATACATCAATAGTATCTCTTGAAACATTCTAATGGTGTGAGTACTATGTCAGATGCCAATAGCAGAATTGCTGAACACTAAATGATTCAACCAATGAATAAATAACTTGATTTCGATTCGGTTCATAATATCATGAATATGAAATGAATGGAACGACGTTTAATAACCTAGCATTCTGGAAATCGATTTCCACCGTTCTCTGACAGATTGATGATCATCGAAATAACATGCCATACATCATTGTATTCAATTCGCCATCACAAACTGATTTTTGAATCAGCACAGCATTTGTTGCATAGATAAATAATTATATTTTATAATATCAATGTTGATGTTTTTCCACAGCAGTATTTTATCCTGTTGGATTCAAATATAGATTTGTGTGTTGATATGAATGTATTGAGAATTATTTATTTCGAAATTAGTCCAATATTGATACTGTGCTGTAGTTGGTCTCGAAGTTTCAATCAAATTCAAATTCGCAGCAATGGCAATCGAATCTAGTATAGGTATTAATCATCAACGATTTGTCATGTTCATAGGTTGGCACTAGATTTTTTCCACCATAAGCTATAAAACCTATCGTTTTTCACTCCTTTCCGAGGCGTAAAGTGTATTTTTACTACCAAGGTAGTTTTCATCATTTTATTAACCAATATGGACATAGCCTTCTCTGTTTTAATTCATAAAAATTAACTGTTCTGATGCGAGATACGCATTAATCGCACTCGAATCTAGTAGGTATTGATCAATAACGACTTGTCATCATCCTCTCTTGTTCATGAATACTATACTATACTATACTATTATAATAAGAATTGAGTGCAGCCCACCTGTGCAGAGAAGAAGAAGAATAAGAATTGAAGATAATTGCTTTTATAGTGACAATAGGTTCATATTCCAGTTTGACAGAACTAAAATGATTGAAATGTATTGCTAGTGGTGAAACGAATATACACCTTGGTAGTAAATAATATACCACAGGACCTCATACCCCATGGCTGAAGCTCAGGAATATGATCTTGATCCCTGTGTATCACTGATTTTCTTCACTACCCTGGTGTATGAATATCTGATAATAATAAGAAGGGAAGAAGTGCTTTTATAGTGACAATACGTCCATATTTCAGTTCCACAAAACAATAGTGATTAAAATATAATACTATTGGTAGAAAAAATTCAATATACAATTTGGTAGTTGAGAATGATATCACCACGGTACCTGATATTCCTCAGCTGAAGCCTTGGGATATAAGTTTGGTCCATGGATAATAATGACATTCTCAAGGTAATACCTACTTGGTGTAAGTATAAATAACTATTCCTCCACCTTTCGAAATACTATCTTCATTACCTCATGTTCTACAATATAACCAAAATCCTCTCAAGGTCAATCGAGTAGGTGAATTGAATATATCAGAGAAGGTATTAATGTCGTGAAGGTATCTTTATGACAATACCAATACTGTCTGAATGTATGCTATACATGTCAAGTCTATAGGACTATGAGAATACAAACCTACACAAGAGAAAAATAGAAAAACTTACTTTGTTGAAGGGATAAGAGTACACCAAATCGTAGACAAAACACACCCCCAGCACAGTGATACCAGTTTCTTTGCTCAACATCGCAGCTAATGCTAGCAGAAGGCACAGGGCGAAATAGATCCACATCTTGGCATTGTTCTTCCAACAATACAGACATACAATCTCTTTTCTCCAACCGAAACTCACAACAGCCTTCTCTCTGCCATCGTCCACCATGTCTGACCAATTATTGCAACTGGTGATATTTTTTCTTAGGGTGTACACGAAGCGATGATATCGTTTCGGGTCAGATATCTTGCGGTATTTGGGGCAAGGAAGCGTATCTCTGCATCTTACATGGGAGATGTATGCTAGGAACGAGAGGAAGAAGAAATTGCACGCTGCCAAATCTGATCTGCCCACCACGCTGGCTACGGCTTCAGTATGAATGGGATGCGAAGCAAATATCAACCTGAAAAAAAAACAATCGTGATTTTATTTATCATAGATTAATGACTTCCAAATAACACCAGAATGAATATCTATAAGCTCTTTCACGATTTTTTTTTGTCTTAGAGCTTAAGAAAGGAAATGTCTATGGTGTTCAGAGAGCATCTTGCGTATCTAGGAAAGGTTGGTGTTGGTCAAAGAATTAATGAGGGTGGCATCACCCACCAGACAAATGGCTCTTCTCTGAATGAAATCTAGAAGCATCAGCGTATCTCTGAGTGCTGAACCCCATATTATGAGAGAACATCATTCTAAGACTAGCAGTATCTATGCATTTGTATGGGCTCCGTGGCCGAGTTTGTCTATGCGCTGAAATTCGCTAGATAGCCGTTCACGATGCAGAGGTACTGTCGGTTCGAATCCGGCTATCGGCTGAGCATTTTTCTTTTAAATGTGTGCTTCATGGTTGTAATCCTGGCAGTACCTCGATGCCCTAGAAGTGGTTCGGATTCCACTATAAGCTGTAGGTCCCGCTCTTCCTAACCCCGCACAAGTTTCGACTTCTGGGGAGTTGGTTTCCAACTTTGAAGTAGCGATATACAAATTTTACAGAAAAAAAAAATTTGGCCGTGGGCCCACCATGTACTCATGGCGTCGGTGTGGGGGTAGCCTCAGCTGATACCAGACACCACTGGTTATAAGCTTGAGGTCCCCACTTGTTATGGTAGCGAAACTAGATGATTCTGGTCGATATGGGTAGCTGGGCTTGCCCTGCGAAAACTGGAACTTTGGTGTACCTTGTGCCTTAGTTCGTCAAGGAGGGGGTAGCCCTAAGCGATCCTATCGCCAGACAACATAGGTAAAGCCGGGTCTTCTCCTGTGAACGAGGCAGAGGAACGTGTAAAAGTCCTCGAACGATTACTCATTCAACGGGACGAGAGGATTCGTGCCAACAACAGTCGACCTGATTTCGTCGTGAATTGTTGGTTTCCTGGGGATAAATGGAAATTCTAGATGAGAACGCAGTATGGAGAGTACTATCGTCCGCAAAGCTGCGGATAGAGCAAGTGGTTGCTCCCAACAGAAAGTAGGAACAATGCCAGAATTGATCTTTGTGGAAAGCCGAAATTAATGGTAATGGTATCAGACAATACTCTTTCTTCCACCATATGGAGCGATCTGCCTACAGAAAACTTGATGAAAGATGGCATAGCTGGGGTGGTGAGCCATATGATGGCAGTTCGTGAAGGAGTCTTTAGTACCAAGCACGGTTGAATGCCTTCGATATATTCAACGCTACACCAAGAGATTCCCCATGTTTTTCCCATAAAGCTTGCTATATATGGGTGACGTAGGCGAGTTGACTCCAGTTTATCTTTGGTGGCGAAATGCGTATAGTTTGTGGAGGAGTCCTTACTGTCGAACACGGTCGAATGCCTTCGATATATTATTATCCAACAGCTTGAGATTTTTCATGATTTTTTAGTGAAGCTTGCCATATATGGTTGACGTAGGCAAGTTGATCTCTAGTTGATATCAAGAGAAGTTATCTCTACGATATCTCAGTTCGCTCGAGTTTGAACTGCTTTTAATTCGGTCCATATCTCTCTCATTCAACAACCTCTGATTAACAGTCAACATAATTGCTGAAAGTAAATAGTGGCGTCAGTAAATAAGGGGTCACGGAACGAATTTCACTGCGAACCTGATTTATTTTCAGCAAGAATTCTCGTGAATTCTGGAATATATTTGATAATACAAATTCATAGAAAGATTTATGCAATACTATCCATCACCGACGTCACTGTGTGAGTTTTTGCCAATATAGTAAAATCTCATCAATCATGATATGTGTAAGGAAGATGAGAACCAAATTGGTATACCCCTGATGAAAGTATCACCCTGATGTATAGAGAGTTCAGGCGCTCTCGGGGTTCACAACCTCTTACATGTCATATGGGATTCATAAGTGAGTTGAATGAATCATTAGGACAAACATGGTATATGACGAGTAGTGATGAAAGAAGAGGTATGGAATAAACTGATAAAAGTGTTTTAATAAATACACAACATAGAGAATATAAGCACCTCCGTGATCAGTACATTCTATGTTGTGTATATATATCAACTGAAATAGCGTATCTTTTAGTTTTTTTTTTTTTTTGTAAGTACCTACCCACTTTCGACGGATCATGGTCTCCTCTTCCAAGAATCCCCAGATACTGATTTTTAATAAAATCGGATCGTGATTACAAAATTCGTCCGTCATATATTGTATCCGCCATATTGAGTTTTCCAATTTCGAATCAAAATCTCTGACTCCGAAACCTCCCAGATACCAATTTTGAATAGAGTCAGTTCAAAGGAATACAAAACTCATTCAACACATTGAATTTGCCATTTCGAATTTTCAAACTTTGACGAAAGAATCATAATATCTGATCCCGAAAACCCACAGATACAAATTTTGAGTTGAGTCAAATCATAGTTACATAACTCGTCCGCCATATTGGATCCGCCATCTTGAATTAACAAATCTTGACGATAGATTTTTTTAACCGCTTGGAGTGCACAAAAGGAAATCCCTATAATGTTCAAAGAATATCGTGCGTTCCTAGGGAGGATAGGAATAGGAGGTAGGTATTGGAATTTTTCTTGAACTTCTGGAGATTATAATATGTAGTTGTTGTTGTTGTTTTTTTTTTTTACTGAAATGAGATTTTGTCCTATTTCCTTATCATTCTGTATATTCCACAATTGTGCTTATTTCGTCTTTCATTGTCCTCCACAAAACATGAGAACAGTTCTTCCCAATAGTATGCTCAAGTGGAGTTCTAGAGAAAAAATTCAAGAAATGCATGACTTTCGAAAAAAATTGTAATCTTTGTTTCAATGGCCAATGAAAGAGAAATCACGAAAACGTCCCGAGACGAGGTCCCAGTGTATCATAATATGACTGATTGATGATGATTTTTGATCAGAAAAAAATTCCTCGAGTTCTGACAGCATTGGAAATGTAGACCATAGTGTGATGATTCCACTTTACACCCTGTGTACGTTTTGTTCTGCGGACTTTTTCAGAGTGTTCTCATTGAAGACGATGAAACATCTCATCTGATTTCGAAAACCGCATGAAGATTGGTCAATTTTTTCAAAAAATACAGGTCCATTTAGTGCGGTGAGAACTTTATGTTGGATACTTCAGAAGGACATTATCGCAATGTTATTCCAACAATATCACGAAACTTATATCTGAAAAATATTTTTTTCTACTCCCGTATGTGAATTACTAACTTCACACATCGATAAAAATGTGTAAAGCTTCATTTCACGAATCGATGTGTGAAGTGCCATGCTTTTCTTATGGGATTTATTTCACGCACCGGTGCCATAAGAGTCAATACAAACTCACACACCGGTCGCTGGTCTAGGTAGCACTAATTTTGTAGAGAAAGACAAAGTAAATGTACATTTTGGCAATTTACAAAATTGCAATATAACTGTTCATAATAATTATTATTGTAATGAAGAAAATTAGTCAAATTTTTCTTTAATTCAATCTCTAAGTGAAAGGTCGTAAAAAAAGTATAGTGTGCACCACGTCCGTGAAGACTTTTTTACACTCGTGCGGATTGTGAAACTCGCCTGCGGCTCGTTCCACAAACTTCCACACTAGCGTAAAAAAGTATACTTCACGCACTAGATACACAATATACTATTGTTATGCATCATGTTTAGTGGGATGCTACTCACCCTGATATGGTAGCACCGACATTGGCCTTGCTTCTGGGCAACACTAGCCTAGCGCAGCGGATCAACAAGGCCGTGGCCAGACAATGCAGCAGCACGTTGACCAGGTGGTAGCCCCAAGGTCTGAACCCGCCCAGCAGGTGGTTCAGGCGGAAGGTGAGTACGCATAGCGGCCGGTACGAGCCGTGCGAGCCGCTGTCGCTGAGAGGCGTGCCCCAGAAGTCGTTCTGGAGGAGGCGCAGCCAGGGGGTTTTCGGTAGGAGGTCGGGGTTGCTCAGGATGGCGCGTCTGGAAAGCGAGAGAGGTTTACAAGTTTATTTGAGGTATGAGAAATACAATCTGATAATTAATGATTTGTTCGAAAAAATGGTCTCCATTGCTTTGAAAGCACAATTCGATCCGATATTACAGAGACCATTTCAGAAGATACGCAAACAGTTTGAATATCGGATGTACTTTTACTCACAAAACATTGATGCTTATTTTGTGTGATTCATAAAGTGATCAGTTCTATTAATATAATTTTTGTCTTCATCATATTGAATAACAATTCAAAAATACGTGAGGTTCAGTACTGCAATTTTCAAAAAAGGAAATTGAGAATAAATATAACCCATCTGGAATCACATAAGGAATTCAAATATAGCATAATAATTGAGGTTGTCATTCGGAATGAAGTGTTAGTTGCCTTCACAGCGAAGGAGTTGCATGTAATTTAATAACGAAAACTTCAGATGTCGTCCTTCAGGATATTTTATTTGATGTGTATATATATACTTGAATGATTTGGTGTGGCTATCTATTTTGTGTTGGAGTGGTAAGTGATTGAATAGGCTTTGACCAATATACGTGAAGCATCGTTGTCCAATAGACTTTTGGACTCTTGGTAAGATATTCTCATTATCACGAAATCGAGTTTGATATAAATATTTTTGAGTTTGGTCAATTATATTGTTTCTAAATGAATATAACAAAGAATTTTTATAAAAGAGTTTTTTCAAATCGAGTAATTCTGAATCTCTGAATAATAAATCTGTGGGGAACTGTACATTGAGTTTGTATATTATTTTCATAATTCTCTTTTATATCATATTATATTGCTAGTAATGAAAACAATTCAATATACACCTTGGTAGTGAACAATATCATTACCATCAGACATTATACCCCTCGGCTTAAGCCTCAGGATATCTTGGTCTCTAGGTAACAATGATATTCTTTATTACCTTGGCATATAAATAACTTTTTCTACAAACGTCAAAAAATGACAAGGTTCGCGCATCGACAACAAATTGCGAAGTGACACTTTTTTTCAGTTTCCTACGTTACAATGATACCTTGCACAAAACAATGCGCGAAGTAAAACAGTGCACTGAGAAAAACTGGTTAATTAAAACGTCTAGTTGTTATTTTTTTAGTACCGATAATTAAAAATATTTGGAATTTTATTAACAATGACAACGTATCCTTATTTCCTACAAATGACTTTTCTATTTTTCGCCAATTATTTGTCATCAATAAAAATACTATTTGTGACAGAATTATCACAGTGTTGTCTATTCAGTCAATTAAAATTTCATATTGGGGTTAAAAAACCTCATTCTGGGGTTACTAACAACAGCTGACTATTTGCCACAACTGATGACACATTTATCGTAAAAGGTTTATTATTATTCATAGCAGAAATTGTTTAGCAATAACTAATAATTTTAGTTGTACTGCGTCGTTCGGGACTGCCTCGCGTCTCTTCGGGACCCACCGGCAAAAATTGCATCTTGCATCTGTTTGTCTTTCTGTTTCATCATTTGAACTTGTATCTTAATAGTGGATAGATCGCACGGTCGTCGAGCTTGGACAAAATAAATAAAATAATAATTGTCTAGTGTAGTCGGGAGCGTCGTGTTCTTGCTGGTTCACTGCTCTGTGTGTTTTCAAATCACTGTTTTATGTTTTTTTTGCACTTCGCGCTGAGCCATTTGGCATTTGGTTGGCAAAATAATAGTTCGCAGTTTACCATCGTTATCTGTGCGTCACTAGTTATCAGGTTTAGGTACCCATTCACAATTCAGTTCAGTTTATGATAGGCGACGGTGAGAAACGTCCAACCGACGTCACGTGTACACGGTGTAAATTTATGATTCCCTCTCTTTTTGCTGAGCTGTGGCCTGTGGCACTTACGGTGTGTGGTGTATTCCTGTTCACGATTCCATTGGAAATTGGAAGGAAAATGGCATACAAACTGTTAATATTAGAATGGGACCTTGATTTTAATTGATATAAGACTATTAAGTTGCCAGAATAACTAAATAATATTTCAAACGTTACTAAATCACTTTTAATAGTAACTAGATTCCATTTCAGTCACAATTAAATATTTAATTTGCAACAACACACTCACTATTAACGTCAGAAGAAATGAGTAATTGCCCCAACTGGGATAATTTGTTGTGATAACAAACATATATTGAAACAGTACTAACAATCTAATTGTCATAACTATGTATCTTGATTGTGGCAAATAAAACTTGGTATTATTCCTCAAAAAGGCTTATTAGTTACCACAACAACGTCGTAGATGACTCAACTAAACTTTTCATTTGAGGCAAATAGGCGTTTCCAGAAAAACAGAATTAGTTATGGCAACAACTAATGCTTGCTGTCCCCTATCGTACTAAAAAAATTTTCTGTAGTTACTAATTTTTTAGTAACGGCTACAAATTTTTTCCCTCAGTGTGCGCGAAGTACCTACTTCGCGCACTGTTATGTAAAATATATGAGATAATTATATTTCAACTTAATGGTCCACAATCGAGCAAACATCCACGAAATCATTCATTACTGAATGTTCGATAAATAACTTCGTTTCATCTCTTGGAGCGCACGAAAGGAAATTCCTATTATGTTCGTGGAACTTCGTGCGTACCTAGGGAGGATCGGGGGAGGTCATTAAAGCCTGTTCAACACTATTTTTTATATCAAGCTGAGCATATCTCCACTTTAGAACAATATTTTTTGAGGTTTGTAGAAAAAATGTTGTTTGCAACTCGAGCGCGAAATACTTTGGTCATCTCGACTATTTTTTTAACTCGGCTACGCCTCGTTGAAAAAATCAGATCTCGATCACCAAAGTAGCATTTCGCGCTCTAGATACAAAAATAACTAATCATTGAATGATTCATTATCTCTATTGTTATTTTTCACTAGGAAAATACGTATTATCACATAGGTGTCTTAGGTGATTTCTCGTTTCCACACAGTCATCACTCACAGTTCACCGACTTTAAGACACTTCCTTGCGTTATTTGTCAATTCAGGAAAAATGAAACTTCATTATTTCATTTTCACGATGTCCATGCCTATATCGATTGTAAGCTCTCGAATAAAAAATATTCCTACTACATTCTGCAATGATCAAGATTTATCACCAAATAATGATGAATAATAGTGTTGTCCATAAATGATATAAATCTAAATATATAACATCATTCTCGATTTTCTCTCATGGACTCATGAACGGAATTTGAATGTTGTGAAGATAAATTTTATAGCTGTTACTATGATACTCTACTCTGGTGTGATCATAGACTTCTATACCCGGAATAAATGAGTTTAGTTTCATATTTCCTTTACTCCATTATGTGACCATTTCATGAGAACGCAATTTTCGTCCTGTGGAAAGCACAAAAAAGTAATTCTGCTTGCATGCCTCATTCGTGTTTACCGTCACGAAAAGTATGAAACATTTGGGACCAGAATTAAGCAACGAAATTACGGCATAATTTTCTCAACAAGTCTCGACTTTCCCAGTCCGAGTCGGTTTCCATTTCGAATTCATTAATTCATTTAAGCTTTCGAGCGAGTCGAACGGGCGATGTTGTGCGTCATCTTTATGGGTGAAATTCGAACGAAGTTTGCTCAGTCGGTGGCTACATAGTTTCTAAATGGGTTGTTCCTGTAATGGAAATTAGAAGTAGAATCGTTGGAGCTGAAGGGAAACATAAGTGAAACTGTTGTTGATTCCGAAATGCTTCAAATTAGCGAATGAGAGTGTTATGAATAATAAATAACTATGACATTTCTACCACTTCAAAATTACAGTGAGGTTTTGTAGACAGTGGTTAGCTAATCGAATTCTTTACTATGTACTCAAAATAGTCCAAGAGCCAGCTGCAAATTTCGACAGTAATCTGATAACGAAATGATATACAGGGTGTTTCAAGAAACCCTAAAACCCCCTTGCTACCCTAACAACACAGGGATGTCCTAGGTACGTCCCTTTTTTGTCCCGCGGTACAAGGACATGATTGGGGCATCCAGGGGATGTCGCGCAGTCGTTGTTTAGTGAACATCCAGCCCGGTACATCCCTAGGTATTCGTGTCCCTGGAATATCTGATATCCATTCACATCAGAGTCATTGAATTTCATCAAAGTATTGAGTAGCATTTTTTTGAAAATGTTCGTTTTTCTTTCGGAAAATAATCGAAATGAAAATGAAGAATAAAGTTTCAGAACTTCTTAAGAAATTACCATTTTTCGCAAACAGAAATCGTACATGCATAATGTCCCTCATTTTTTAACACCCAAGAATGATATGATAATTATACCCAAATCCTAACAAAGTTGTATTTATTCAGGTTCTTGTAGTTAAGTCCTGTTTATAAATCTGTTTAGTACATAAATCTTCAGGAGGCTCAATAGCCAATGGAGTAAGATGCGTGTTCAATCCGTACTCGACACACATTTTTTTTCTTTTGTCGAAGAGATGTCCCTGGGATATCCTGGGATATCCTTGGGACGTCCTAGGGATATTCATTCTTTGTACTTGGTACATTACAGGGACGTACCAGGAGTACATCCCTAGGATGCCTCTTTTTGTGGAAAGCGGATGTCCCTGGGACGTCCCTAATCTGTACCATGTCCCGACACAGGATATCCCAGGGACGTCCTCGTAGAAAATGAAGGACGTCCATGGGACGTCCCTGGGACGTATTCGTGTTGTTAGGGTAGGGGAGGTAGAACATTGCAAAATAAGTTGGGTTTGCTCAGTGAGAAAAGTCGTAACGGCATCCGTTTTCATGATACAAAGTGCTGAAAAAATTATTTGTTTACACATTTTTCACGATTGTTCCTACTGGCAACATTGTAATGAAATTTTGTAAGGATGTTTCTTGAAATCTGACACAACGCATGAATTTGTTTTTATATCTGACTCTCATAGAGGGCGCTACTTACACGGTTCGTACCGAGTAGTTTTGAACATCATTCAATTTTACGCCAAAAAGGTAGTGAATACTCGATACTATGTTCCATTTTCGGAATATTTCGATTTGAAAATAATGGAGTAGTAATGATTCTGGTATAAAATGAATTTTATTGAGTTCAATTACCTATTCATTCAGGTTCAAAAACAATAAAATTATTCTTGCGCTGAAGTTATTGATAGAATGAAGAATCATAGGTAGAAATTTAAGAGATATTTGACTAGAAACATGAAATATCGAATCAGTTAGAGTAAGTGTTCAAAATGTCCTACGTTTCGAGGAATACATGATTCGATATTCTTTTTTTAAGAATGTATTATTCTTCTGAACAGTTGAGGATCAGCTGTTAGGTCATTTAAGTGATGTTCAATTAGGTCTCACAACTCTTGACGTGAATTTACCTATGTAGCATAGACTTTCTGCTCAAAATATACAACAAAACTGTATAATCCATGTTCTTTGTCTGTTTCGATGTTATTCTTGTGATTCATTGTTGAATCAATGAGTTTTGCATCAGAAATGTATTGTTGTGTTCGGTTTTCAATAAATAGGTGATAATTTTTCATAATACTCACTCTAATACATAGCTTTATACCAGCAACAGTTAACACTTCATCATTTTTAAATCGAAATATTCCGAAAACGGAACACAGTATCGAGTTTCACCAAGAGTACCTTTTTGGTGTGAAATTGAATGATTTGGGTTAGAGAATCACACATTGCCAAGGGAGGTGTTCTCCGATGCACATAACCTCCAGATATTCAAGAAGAACACCAATTCCTACCTCATTTCCCTTGGATCTTTCGATGTTCTCTGAACATTAAAGGATATCCCTTTTCGTGAGAACCAGAACATTTGAAAAAATATTAGTAGTGATTCTTTCTATAAGGTTGTCCAAAACACTGAATGATATTTCTTGAAGTGATAACTATATTCAGTCTCGCAATTGAAAACTACCATTCAAATTCGTTGAAACCTGAAATGAGTAATATGTTTTCATCAATTCTAGGAATACCTCTTGTAGAAACTGAACAATTCGATTAGATTCGACAATATGTTGCATTATAAACTATTTGATTTTCGAAAATTAATTCACTCGCGCATAGTGGCTATTGCAACTCAGAATATTACGGCAATAAAGCGATTCTCATCTTCTTGTGCGCATCGAATAACTATTCCATGTTTTTTTGTTTATATTATATGAAATGACTTCTATGACCGACGGAGGATAGGAAGATTCAATATTCATCAAGGATAAACTTCCTTTATGTAATCCTGAAATGAGTAGTGTTGATGAAATTGCAAGAGTATACGCTTTTATCAGGTCACTAGAATGATTGAATATTTCATAAGCTGGATGACGATGCTTTTAATCAAAATGAATTCCTTTATGTGTGAGACGAGAAGCACTTCAGGAAATTCGTAAACTCCTACTAGCGACGCACTTAACATCCAATCCATGCACTTTGAAGTTCATGAAATCAGTTTCATACAGTAGCTGCTCGTTATCCTTCCAACAGAGGAGGATGAATGAGGAATATCTAAACTGCTCAACACATGGAACGTAAAATCGCATTTTTTCGATCAAATTTGAATTATCATAACTTTCGATTACCTCAACCGATTTTCAATTATCTCTCAGTTTCTGAAAGCTCGTTTCATTGACCATCGATTTCATGGATATGACTTCCTCATCTTCTCTGGATGAGATTCTACAGGATGATGATCAAAGCTGTGCATTTCCACAGGCAATGAATTCCAGAGCCTACCCGTTCTATGAATGAAGGAGTCTTGATAAAGTGCTGAGTGGAAATAAATTTCTTATACTAACGTAAGTCCTAACAAGGCACTGCCGGTCGAAAGGACTTCTTATAGGGAGAGTTCGACTTAGAAGAGGAAGACGAATGCAGGTTCTGTGGGAAAGCGGAGACCACTTCTATCGACATATTTAGGTAATATGCCACCTTACAGAATCTGAGGGTAAGAAACATAGGAGCACACATTGAAGAGGAGGAGGAGGAGCTACCCTACCAGGAACTACCCCAAATCTTGAACATTTCTGAGCGATATGAGACAAGAGGAATTGCCTGAGCTACGAAGACAAACCTCATCGTCAATAGCAAAAGAAGGAAGCAGAATATTTTTTTCGGGTCGCAGTGTATCTCTTCTTCATGCATGTTATACAATACAATCCTCAGCAACTTCAACTTGAAAATTTCTATATGTATATCCGTACTGTGCAGTGAAAAAACCTTCAATGAACACACACTCCAGCAATGTTCAAATATTCGTTTCCTCAATGCCTCTCGAGTATCATCTATTGAAAATTGTCGGTTCCTGTGAGGTGCAATAGAAAAATATTTCAAATTTGAATTCATGAAGATACAACACAGCGAACAATAATTTCTTGTAATGAATATAACGAAAAAAAATTATTAGATAGAAACTTCCACAATTAAAACAGCAAAAGTTTTTATCCGACATTTTTAGTCATTTTGAATCTACGATCAATCAAATGATAAATACTAGGTATTTATCCTTACAAGAACATAAAATAGACTCATTCCATCCTCGAAACGAGTTCAATCGTCAGTTTTTTAGGTTATGACAGTAATTCATAAAATATTACTACGAGGTGATAAAAGACAATAACAACAATTATCTCTTGGTTTCGTGAATATTAATTATTATTCCAGTTTCTCAACTAGTTTCTATAGTATCTCTCTAGTAGATCATTTATTCGACATCAGATTTTCAATAATTATTAGACAGGGTGAGTTATTCTCTCGATAACTGAACATAGAAAAATAATGATATTCTGGTCCTGATATTAATTCCGTTTAGAAGGCTACTTGTTGAAGCATTCGAGTTTAATTCATGTTTCAAATTGAAACTCAATCGGCTGATATTAGTATTCAATGTGGCAGATTGAATTTTTCAACAAAATCCATTAATCGCTCTGTATGTCAGCAACGAAGCGGTTTTGAATATTTGTATATGGCATTTTGCAATCATATTGTCAGTCCCTATAACACCATAAGTTTTGTCAGTTTTATCTCGGGATACCCTGTATAAAGAGTCAAATAGTTACCAGACCAACCACGTATATATCCCAATATAATGAAGTTTCGTGTTGCCTTATTGTAACCATTAAGTCGTTGATTAAAATGTTGATGTAAGCCACTACCAAGGCAGCCAGGTATTTAATTCATCATAAATAGTGATTAACGGCTTTTGATCAAACGTTGTGTGCTGCCAGCTCGTTTAATTGAAATAACATTTGTTATTCGATATAACACACAGTGACACGCAATGAAATATGCAACGTCGTTTCCAAATGCACACGCTATCCTCATTCCACGATAGGAAATTCCCTTCCGAATTTATACCCATCAGAGCAACTCTATATCCTTCTACATACAGAGTGATGAAGAAGACATATTACAGCAGCCTGTATTTTTTTTTCTCCAAATGACATGCAGATAATGTGTACTTTCTCTGCAGAGGAAGTACTGCTTGGACAGAAAAATGTTGTTGCTATAATGCAACGTGTTCCAATAAGTAATAATTCCAAGCCACTCGGCACTTAATGAAAATTGATAATGACTTACGGTGAACACAAAATGATGAATCAGTTGGACTTTGCGTGCAATGCCGACGAATTTGGAGAGAAAAATGATATGTTTCACATGGCAGATGAGCAGATTCAATGTGCCTTGGCTGGTTTCCTAGACTCGACAACGCCTTGGCTATGAAACGCCAGCCGAAGCATTCAATCTTGTGCTGTTTCGCCTAAACTGAGGAAACTTGGCCAAGTAGATGGTTTTCTTGAAGAATAGGTAGTCGATTGTGACAAGAACATTTTGACCAACGGTAGGAAACTTGGAGTAGGCGAATAAATATTTCTGAAGCATTGTTTCTGCTGTAAGTGATCAGGGCACTTGTTGGTATAAACCAAATCTGTAGGGATTTTGAGGTCGCCAATTGTGAGTGAACATCGAATTTGTGCTAGGTTAGTGGATACTCACCGTTATCAAATTATTTTCCTCAGACTGAATCACTTGCTCTGAGCGAACTCATTGATTAAGATGTTCTATCAAGTCGATTGGTGCAGGTGACAGCTCACCTGTCTATACATCTTTCAGCCCTTTTGACATCTCCGATATGCTATTCAGGTGCCCACGGCCACTCCCACTATCGAAGGTTTCATTATGATGTTAGCTCCTGTGAAGTATACATGTGTTGTCGATAGAACAATTGGAATTCCAAGTCATGCAATTTTTATATCATTTCTCTCAAGCAGGTCTCTCCAGGTAGTGGTCGACGGAGTTTCATCTGACTCTCTTATCATGAATGCTGGTGTTCCGCAAGGATCAATTCTAGCACCAACACTATTTCTACTTCATATCAACGATTTGTTGGAAGCAACTTCATGTCCAGTACACAGCTTCGCGGATGATAGTACCCTCCATACCGCCTTCTCCTTCAGGGCTTCAATACCAGCAAGGCAAATCCAAAGCTAACGAGGGAGAAATGTTGACAACATAAATTCGGACTTGGCAACAATTCTCGAATGAGGATCCAATAACTTGGTAGATTTCAATGCAAACAAAACACAAGCATGCCTTTCTTCTAGAAAAGCCGATCTCACTGTGCTCATCATAAGCTTGTCAGAAGTAAACATACCTTTGAAGACATCCATCTCGATGCTTCGTAATACTATCAGCAATAAACTTTCTTAGAAAAATCACGTGAGTTCATTTGCTAAAAGTGCATCCTAAAAACTTGGTTTTCTGTTTCGGGCCAGGAGCTATTCCACTTCCTGTGAGCTGCTTATTATCCTTATCTCTAAGGCACAGATCCGACCTGTCCTGAAATACTGTTCCCATATTTGGATTGCAGCACCCACACATACCCTGAATCTATTGGATTCTGTCCAAAAGAGGGCAAATCGTCTCGTGGGTGATGCATCGGTCACAAACAGAAGAGTTGTCGATCTGGCTCTTTTTCATAGATATTTTCATGGACGATCCTCTTCTGAATTATCAACAATTATTGTTCTTTCCTTGACAGTCCCGGCGAAATTAGCCCATCGAGCTGAAGCTTCGCACCCCTTCATGGTCAAGTTGGAGACCTGCAGAACATCTTCTTCCAAAAACTTGTTCATCCAACGAACAGCGAGGCTCTGAAACACATTTCCAAGGGAGGTGTTCCCCGAGGCATATAACCTCCATAAATTCAAGAAGAACACCAATTTCTACCTTATTTACCTTGGTCTTTACGATGTTCCCTGAAAATTACAGGAACCAGAACATGAAAAAAACGAATATTTGATTCGTGAAGCTTCTCCGTTTGTGTGCCGCGCTCTGAGTTGTGAGGTATCGACTTTTCGATCTGTTATTCTTTTGAAGAAGATAATGAAATACATAACTCTCTCAGAACAGGACATAACTAAGATTTACTAGATTATGAGTCGAGCACAGGTTGAGTGTAAGATTAGCTTCATAGCTTAACTTCGCCTGGTGCACATACCATCTATGTCCCAAATTACTATGTTATATTTTTTCGAGGAAATAAAAACGAATCATCATTATCATTGTATTATTTTTTTTATTTGAAGAAAGAAATCGCATCAACCATTAAGGTTATTAGCGATATGTAATTACATCAAGATATTTCAATGATTTGTAAAAAGTAGGTTAAATTTTGGTGTATATGCCTAAATGTCGTTGAGAAATGCTAGTAGTTGCTATAAGTCACACTGTTCACCTGATATCTTCTTTCAAATCCCTTGGCAGATGGTGGTTCAGTCTTTCAAATAAAGGGGGCATTCCACTAGTATGTGTTTCACTGTCAGATAAGTTTCACACACTTCACGTTTTGGTTCGGGAGAACGAGCGATGATGTGCTCGTGTGTCAGTCTGGTATGACCTAGCCTGAGTCTGGTCACTATAACTTGGTGATTTCTTTTCTTCGGAACATATTCCCTAGGACGTACGAATGGTTTGACTTCTGCAAGTTTTGACAACGGAAGGTCCCATTGAGATTGCCATCATTATATTATTATTATTATTATGATATGTATATATACAGGATTCTATATTCCACTTCCGATGACGATGACGATGACATTCAATGAGTATGAAAGTTGATCTCAGTTTCACTTTCCTTTCTACATCACTGAATGAACAGACAGTATACAAGTGCATCATGATCCTGATATACTTGGCATCTATAGTGTCTCAAGATTTGTCATCAGCCATAACTTCTTTGTGATTTCTTGATTCATCACAGCTATACAATGAATTCTCTGAATGCAGGAGTTCTTGTCTCTCCACCAAGATTGTCCAGAGAACAAACATGGACCTAAAATAGACGTCCTCTGGACGACCCGAGCTATGTGGGAATAAATAATAATTTTTGATCTATCATATGTTTCAGCTCGTTATAATGATACTGAAGTTTTGAGAAAGGGAAACATTCTGTGTTTTTCACCCACGTATTGTTATCATTATTCCGCGTCATTTATCTGCTCCCACCCGACTGGAATTCTGATGAAGTTGGTCCAAATTTGAGGCCAGTGCCATGAGTTGCGGCATGTTATATCGATTCGACGTTTGATATTGACTACGGTCGGATCCAAGGGAACTCGAGAGGCCGAATTATCGGAATATTCCGGGCCTAATGGCTCGAAAAATACAATCAACGAAGGCCTGAAGCGACCAACAGGGGAACGTGGATGATTTCTCGCATGGAATATTCGCATGCCAATAATCAGACAGAAAAGAATTCAATTCATGGATAACCGAGGTCCAGCCGATTTTTGTCATGAAAATTTCATGAATTCATTATCAACCAATTAGGAGGCTTATTTTTGTTTACCTTGCTCATATCAACAGGAGATTATCGCAATAATTTCGTTAGTTCCTATTCACTTGAAGGAATTAACTGATGATATTACTATGGGCAAATGTTACGCGGCTTCATTTAGAATTATTTAGACATGTGATATCAGATGTGATGATTGGAAACGAATCAATATTTTTGATGTACCTGGAATTTTACTTATTAACCTAAGTTACTGACAAGTGAAATCAACTTCTATTGTAGAAATATAGTTCGTCCTATTCAAGTAAACTAAACGGAAACATGTTTCCAAAGAGAGAAACTCAAAGTCTTCACCAGAATATTTCATAAAATGAACGAAAATGGTAGATAACGAGAGAAAATCAACTACTTCACTGGCTATTCCGAAAGCTATGCAATAATTCGTATAGAAGAATGAAATCGCAAGTGTTTCCTTCCTAAACGCCGAACTGCGCTCAAGTGGTTCAGGAACGCGAGACTAGCTGCAGACCGGTTTCGAGCTGTTGACTCTCATCAGTGCAGAATTGTCCCAGATAGCTTCTGGTTCGAACCTGACCCAACAGAGGCGCATCTCAGCAATCATACCCCACGAGGCGTATTTGTGTTTTTCCTACTTAGACACATGTTTCTCGAATGTTTTGAAACTTCGTGGACATACAGTGAGGACGTAAAAAGTCCCGCCCCCCCCCCCCCTTAACTTTTGAACGGAACAAGCTATCGAGGTCGGGTAAAATTCAGGTGAAAAGGTACTACTTTTACTACTTTTTGGCATAAAAATGATTGTGGTCACGTGGCCTAGTGTCAAGAGGGTACCATCAACTTTTTTTTTTCAAATGTAAAAGGGGGTCACGTGGCACCTGGTTTTGAAGGCCTTCTGATTCTCTATCCAACACCGCTGTGTTTGTGAAAATCGACCAAGCCGTTTCAAACTGACAAGCTATTGAAATTTGCTTCAAAAATTTCACAAAAAAATTATTTCAACTATTAATTGCAGCAGAATTTCAAGTCCGTCTCTGATTATGGTCGAAGAGTAAATTTTTTGTGGTAAGACAGGTGCGCATATTATTGGTATTTTAAAATGTGGTTTTTGTTCCAGTTTTTTTTACCTTATTTATTTTGCTGGAGACTTCAAATATCATTTCATTTCAATGCCAGTCTAATATTGACGTTAATCATATCGATACTTTTGACAGTTCTCATAGATTTAAGCTTGTTTTTATAATTTTCAAATGCCTCGTCAGTTTGAAACGGCTTGGTCGATTTTTACAAACACAGCGGTGGTGGATAGAGAATCGGAAGGCCTTCAAAACCAGGTGCCACGTGACCCCCTTTCACATTTGAAAAAAAAAAGTTGATGGTACCCTCTTGACACTAGGCCACGTGACCACAATCATTTTTATGCCAAAAAGTAGTAAAAGTAGTACCTTTTTACCTGAAATTTACCCGACCTCGATAGCTTCTTCCGTTCAAAAGATAAGGGGGGGGGGGAGGACTTTTTACGTCCTCACTGTATAATAAAATATGTTATGGCTGGAATCGAATTAATTTTTTTGATGTTTCTGAAGTTTCATCAGTCCTTAATAAACCTTGATTACTAACAAGTAAACTGAAGTAGTGTAGTTTATTGATAGGAAACCAAAGTCATATCCGAGGTCATATCCAAAGCTTCCATGATGTAAATAAGCAATCATTGCATTAATACAATCTTTTTCTAGAACTTTGAACTGATAATCGGCAGATGATGAGCTTATATGAGCCCGAAATATGTACCTTCGATGATCTTTGGTCATTTCAAAGTTGTGGAGATGACTTTGATTTTCTAGCTATGAAGTAAAATCAGCTTTTATTGTGAGAATATATAGTGCGTTATATTCGACTGAACTAATCGGAAATATGTTTTTCAAAGTTTTATATGAATTTGAAACTATAAAGACATTGGATTTCAGATGAAAAAGTTGTTATCAAATATTTCTCAGATTCTAGTAAAGAAAACGAATAATACCTGAGTGTCAAATTTTATTGGACACTCACGCAGAATAGTTCGTAGGATTCTTCTTGTCATCATATCAAAAGCAAATTCAATTTATGAAATCTTCTTACCGAATCTCCCAGTCCCACGCAGGCAAATTAATTCCCGATGATTTTTTTCTTGCTTCCACTCATGTTTGTGTTAATAGTAAGGAAAATTATGTTCATTGCAGTTTCAATCATATATTACGTATGATGCATTTTCATTGTGAGTGTTGGTACAATAGCATATCTCCTATGGATGAAGATTACAATATTTTTAGTGCATTGGAAATTCAAGGGGTATGATTCATTATAAGAAGATCACTGGAACAGTACTGGTTGACCAATGATTAAATGGTATAGGTTCCTCAATGTCATTAAGTGATCAATATAAAATTTCAATGAACCATCGGCCCATCAGATGGATTTCAGTGACAGCATTTCCTCGACAATCGACAACTGATGTGTTTTTTCTAGGTCTTCCATTTTGTTTCTTATATCCTCCTGCGGATGAGCCGTCTCAGTCGTCATTTGTTATTGTACGATGTGAAATGAACAAGTGAATAAATAGAAAGTTGTACAAGTGCATTATTGAAAGCGAATTCCATTCATGAACCTGGTTTTGAACCAGTTTTGCACCCGCACTACGTTAGGTCTCTTCAAAATGTCAACTGGTGCATCTCCAATGGAATACGAAATGATATCATAATTAAATTATTGTTGGAGGTTAAATCGGATAAGTTGGTTTGTACCTGTTCATATTTTGTTCGCGTCCTGAAATTATTTCTTAACTTCAATTAAGAACAAAGTAAATGATACATGGAAATAATTTTGAGTAGGTACTTTTTTTTCTTAAGTTCCTCTTCATCATCAGATTTGCAGAATACTTTTAACAAGATTAATAATTCTGGGAAGTAATCTTCTATGTTGTCTTGAAACCTCCAACTATTCATCACTATTTAATGATGATAGTCAAATTGCCACCAACAATTTTGTTCTCAAACTATTCATATTCAATTTCTTTGCCATTTTCAAAACTGCACTGACTTCGCACAACCTATTAGAGCTCGCGCGAGAATCGTTGCACTGAGCTCCAAACTATGTGAATCAGTTTTCCAATGGAATCCAAAACCTGATACCAGTTTTACCAATGGAATACAAAATATGCCCTCAGTGCGAGCCAGTTTCACCAATGGAAGTCGCTATGAATCTCATCGAATCGAAATAACGAATTTAGTTGTGAAAACTGATATTCCTAAATACTGTCTGTAGGTAATCGAAAAGCTGGTACATTCATTATTCCAAATTTTTTGGGATTTTCAGTGACAAGCTAGTGAATTTTACTTCTAGACTATCTGATAGGAAAATTCTTTGAACGCAGTGACATTTTGGGGCAAGTCATCTGATTTGTCCATACTGCACGTATATTGAAATAAAACCCAAATTTATAATTTATAGAAACAAGGAGAAAAAATCCCGGAAAATTTGAAATAATGACTGATATTCCTCTTGAGGCACATCCGACGTGCTATGTTGAAGTATTTCTCTTGGTATTTCTACCATGAAAAATCAATTCCAATAGCAATCTACTTTAACCTCAGACTCGAGTCTTTCTTTCTCCCCGAAAATTGTTGCAGCAGACTAGGGAATATGTAGTTGTGATTGTATTGTGTATTGTAATTAGTATTATTATTATATCATTTATTATTAATTGAATAATATTTCTAATACGTAACGAATTTCTCTGTGTAAGAATAAACCACCTAATTTTCATTGGGAATGTACTGAAAATACGTTGGTGAGTCACCACTGGGCCAACAATGAATAAGCAATAAATGGAAGTACTGCTTCACTTATATTGGCCACTGCGCAACTTTTGAGATTTACCATTGAAAAATACCATTATTTTGTAATGACATCTGTTTTCGAAACACTCGTATTATGATTATATTCCCTGGAAGCAATGAGCGAATACGAGTGAATATTCACATCAATCAATATCATTTGATGTAAATATCAGAACATTTTAGAAACTACTCAAAACCGGAATATAAACACATTATTCATAAAACGTGAAATCGATATTCGATAGTCCATCTATCATTCGAAATATCAATTTTATTATAGTAATCACGCAAATGTGTTTCTGACAATGCAACTAATTGCAGAATATATAGACGATCATGCATATAACATCGTATTTGGTATTCTATTCCAGGAAAATGATAACAATGTACCTACCTCCTTAACATTCGTGAATGTTACTGAATTAACTATAGAAATGCTTGGCAACAATACCATATTATCAACAAATCTCTATCAATCGCATTGAAAAAATATCCCCTGATAATTTTTTGATAAAAGACTGTTATAATTGATGAAAAAACTATATTTCTGAATACTGTCTGTATAAGTTAATCAAGGAGGTGGTACATCCATGATTATAGGTTTTTTGAGATTTTCTTTCCTCGTCTTTATGAAAGGAGAATCAGATGATTTGCCCCAAAATATCACTGCGTTTGAAGAATTTTCCAATCAGAGACCCTAACAAAAAGATTCACTAGCTTGTCAGTGACAATGGGGAATTTCACCATGATTTTTTTGATTTTTTTTTCACGATTTAGAACACATACCCAGAGGATAATTATTGAATAAAACCTAAATTCAAACGATAGCTCGAATGCGCGCGAAATATTGATGACATTCCATTGGACGAATACAAGGTGCGTCACACCACGTCATACACTCCGAACGGACATCATCATTGGGTAATTCGTCTTGTCACTTGGTCTTGTCACCATAATGTCATTGCATTTGTCACTCAATGAAAACTATAATATGACACTGATAGATCACTGAAAATGAAATGATGAACTTGATTCGAGGTAAATCTTTTTCTTCTTCTATAGTTCATTTTGTAGCCATTTTTCTCTCGAGTCACAGATCACCCAACCACTCTGTGCTCGAGTTCTGTGTCTGTGGTTTTGTGCAACGCATCCTCTTTGGGTCGGCAGAGGGAGCCTCAAGAAAATACGAGTGACGTCACACCGCGAAAACTGGTCGTTCTCAATTTGTAGCAGTTTTGAAGTATTAATTGAACGGTTGTAAAGAGATCAATATATGAGAGGAAGTGCTATTTGATAAGCTGAGTCATGTATGAGACCGTTCGCCATATAAAATCATAGTGAAATTGCCTATTCGTATTGAAGATGGTTTGGAGAAGAGAAATGAAGGTAGATAGAGAAAAAAATCGAATTTTCACTCACCTTTGAACGTTTCGGGAAAGAATCTGCTCCTAATTACAAAAAAAAAAATGGATTTTTGTATGAAAATTTGAATACGTCTTGACACTTCTCAGTTCTTCTTCTAGGCTCTCTGAAAGGAAGATTCTTTGAACACAGTGGAATTCTTGCTCAACGAATTACTGTCTTTCTCAAAAATGTACTGGAGATTTTTTTTATTAAACAAATTCAACAATTTCGAGCATCAGCTATCCCTTTCATTTCTATTTCTTCGCATCAAAGTTTGGGACGGTGGTAATAACACCAATGTACTTTTTATATCCCTTCGAAGTGCCCTGTGAAGTTTTTGGAATGATTCCGCTTTCATTCAAATTGGCAGAAGCTACGAATGCTCGATATTCCTTCTCCTCCTCAATAACTTTGATCAACTTGGGTTATTTCTCAGCTGGTGCACAGAAAAAGTTTCAAAACTACATAAACAGAAGTATCTGTTCCCATGCAGATGAGAATCCTAAGAAAAAACCACCCCTCAGACAATATATAAACGAAATAAATGAAATTCATTTTTACGAATTTCTACCACTATTCAATGGGTCTTTTTTTTCAACAACAGATCAAAAGTATTGACTGAGCTGTATTCCATTCCAATGATATTCATTTCAAAAATATATCTGTAGCCAAAAATTACATTGCTCAAATTCGATTAGAAAACATAACCTCGAACATAACTGAATATATATTCTGATCGTCTTACACCAAAGTCACTTCCAACCTAATTCCATTTGAGGAATCAAGACAAAGAATGGATTAGTTCATGCTTTTTCTCACATCCTTACCTAATTTCTGTGAGAAAATCAAGGTGGGGAATTAATTGGTACAATTCTTTGAGATGCTTCTATTCAGTATTTTCCGAGTTTCCTATTGCTCTCCTCCTGAGGAATGTATGTTAATGAATATTTGAGCCATTAGTGCTCGTGTTTTGGAGTATTTCCAATTATTTATTCACTATTGCTACCTTCCTGACGTATGTTAGGAATGAAATCGAAACTGAAGAATAGATTGAGTTCAATCTTTTGGAGATTATTATTTTTTCTTCTGCATCCTCCTAGAGGAATGTGAGTCAATATGTATATAGTCTGAAAGTATTCTAGTGGTGGGTTTGCTTCTTATGAGGCTTACGACTACAGGAAGTTTCCTTGGACTTTCAGCTTGAACACCAGGACTCTGATGTCTTGATTGGAAATCTCTTTTCCCAATTCTTATTATAAACGTTGTTACTCTTTGGCCTGGTATGTAATCCATTTCATCTCATTTTATTTTCCAAAATTTCCAGATATTCAATTTGCTCTCCTTTTCAATTCTTTCTCACGGCTCTGTGGTCACTATGTCACTTGTCTACTTCATACTGATGATAAAACCCAATCATTGACATTGACAGTCAGTCTCTGTCAACAATATTATCATGGTTAAAAAGGTCACATATCCGTCAGACTCAAAAACTTTAAGGTCCCTTGTGCTCTTGCAGGACCTGAACCAAACAATATCAAAATGTATTTTTGAAAATTTCACAATATCGCATTAGGAAACTATTATTGTTAAATGTAAGATGTTCCTAATTCCGTTTGTACCATAATGATGTCATCGATCACTAATTTTTGGACCTTTTTGTGAATACTTGACGTGTACGTAATCTGCTCTTTTGGATTCGTTTTTTGAAATTTTCATGAATATTATACAGGGTGGGGCAGAAAAACCTATCCGATTTTAAAACAATATAAAATTAAAACCACTCAACTAGACAAAGCAATTTTTTTATTGACATATCGCAAATTTTATGCCATTTTTAAATTCAAGTTTTAAAAAGCACATTACTCAAATGTCGTCCTTGGGAGCGGATACACTGATTTAGGCGCTCACGGTAGCTTACCATGACATTCACCAACATTCCCTCAGGAATTTCTTCAATTGCCCGAGCAATTTCCCTTCGTAAAGCAAGAAGTGTCCTTGGTCGATGCTGGAATACCTTCATTTTGAGGTAACCCCAAAGGAAGAAGTCACATGAAGTGAGATCCGGTGAGCGCGGCGGCCAGCCAAGATCACCTCTCAGAGAAATGAGGCGTCCAGGAAACATTTCCCTGAGAATGCCCATTGATCGTCGCGATGTGTGGGCGGTTGCACCATCCTGTTGAAACCACAAATTTTCTACGCCAACTCCTTCCTTTTTGGGTCGAAGAAAATGTTCCAGCATGAAACAATAGCGCTTGCTGTTGACTGTTACGGTTTGCCCATTTTCTTCAAAAAAGTAAGGTTCCCAGACGCCTAGGCGGGAAACAGCACACCACTCAGTCACTTTTGGGCTATGGAGGGGTTCCTGATGGATTACCCGAGGATTTTCCTCACTCCAATATCGAAAATTCTGCCTGTTTACGGCGCCACGAAGATGAAAATGGGCTTCGTCCGTGAAGAGCACAACATCGTCGTTTGGAAGTTCTCGGAGATCGCGACAAAGGTTCGTACGGGTTTCAAAATCCCTTTCACTTAATTCCTGTGCAACAACCATTTTGTAGGGATGCATTCTGAGATCCCGGTGCAAAATTCGCAGAATACTGCGGTTGGAAATCGCCAAAGCGAGCGAATGTTTTCGCGCCGAACAACGCGGGGAACGTTCAATCGCGGCTCTCACATTAACCACGTTTTAAGGTCCTGTTGCTGTCCTGGGACGTCCAGGCGATTTCTTTTTCAATGCTGATTTCGTCTGTCGGAAATTTGACACCCACACTTTGATCGTACTGTGATGTGGAACTGGATAATGTTGCCCGAGTCCGAAATGAAGCACGTTGTGTACCAATTATCGAACCGTCGTTCTCGATAAACCGCTCAACAACAGAAGCGCGATGTTCACCAGACCAAGGCATGTTGACTACTGAAAAATGGCATACAACCGGCTTTCCAACGGTTTTTACCCCACTACTCTACCTGCTCCCTCTTCTGAGAAAAAGGGATTTGAAATGGGATAGGTTCTTCTGCCCCACCCTGTATATTGCACCTTCGATGATAAATATGTATACACATTTGTTCAGTGGTACCCTAGATATGAAAATGTTCAAAAAATCATTCAAACTGCATATACTATCAATGAACCAATAATATGCACTGTATAATTTTAGTGTTGTCTCCAACTTATTATTTTGATTTTGATTGTTAATCTCATTATTCATTGTCATGTATTGTCATGTAATGCTCACCTCATGTAGGTGCAGTATTTGTATATTGATCCCTGTGATTTGAATCATCCAAGGCAAATATGAAAAATGGCTTGCCAGCTATTTGCCTTTTGAAGTACAATGATATTTAAACACATGTATTTTCGTTATTTTGTACTTCAATAAACAGTATTATTATTATTATTATTATTATTATTATTATTATTATTATTATTATTATTATTATTATTATTACTTACTTGCAGGTATAGCACTAATGATGGGTTTTTAGCCGAAAGCGCTTTGCGATTCCATAATAAATTCTACACGAAGTACAGAATCGCTTCATTCCATTGATCAATTTCGTGTATGCAGCTAGTACAGATCCTCACCAATATGTATATAGCCATACTCTCCCTCTTATTTGAGCTCATTTGCTATGAAATAAGTGATAATGCAGGAACGATCATGAGACGCAGTTGCATCTCATGATTTTGGAAATACGATCAAAAATACCTCGAAAAATACAGAGATGAAATCGTTTCTCAACGGAACATCTCTAGAGATTTTGTCACTACAACTCCAGAACACATTGCAAGGAACAATATCAAACTTCTGATCAGAATGAACTGGAATTCAGTCAGAGAAAATGATTTGACTCGTCCAATTTTACAGCCAGAAGCCACATTCTTTTTCATCAAGATATTCCAAATGCAATTTTTCCATCGGAATAAACACTGAAATAATTGCGTGTTGCTTCCGAGAAATTAGAGTCCATTGTTGTGCCGTAATCAAAAAGGGCACGAAACAATCGATAATACACAAAGACAAGGATAATAAGGCCAAAGGACCACCAATATGTATATAGCCATACTCTTCCTCTTATTTCAACTTATTTGCTGTGAAATAGGTGATTATGAAGGAAATAATCATGAGATGCAATTGCCATTCCTTGAAAATACGATCAAAAATATAGAGATGAAATCGTTTCTCAACTGAACATCTCCTGAAATTTTGTCTCTACAACTCCAGAACACATTGCAAAGAACAATATCGAACTTCCGATCAGAATAAAATGAAATTCAGTCAGAGAATGTAATTTGACTCGTCCAATTTCACAGCCAGAAGCCACATTCTTTTTCATCAAGATATTCCAAATGCAATTTTTCCATCGGAATACACACTGAAATAATTGCGTGTTGCTTCCGAGAAATTAGAGTCCATTGTTGTGCCGTAATCAAAAAGGGCACGAAACAATCGATAATACACAAAGACAAGGATAACAAGGCCAAAGGACCACCAATATGTATATAGCCATACTCTTCCTCTTATTTCAGCTTATTTGCTGTGAAATAGGTGATTACGGTACGTTTGCAAGGCAAAAGTAAGAGATAACTGCAAACCATTATTCAAGGCACATGGAATCTTAACAGTAATTTCCATTTTTATTCTGGAATCAGTATGTCTGATAATGAAACATAAAACCTCTTTCGCCAGGCATGTTTCATCGTACAATACCCGTCGACCTACCTGTAACCTAGATCTTCCAATTCCAAATAGTTCTCTAGTTAGGGATTCGATGATTTTTAATGGAATCAAAATGTTCAATCATTTGCCATTACATATTAAACAAATTGAGGAACCAAAGGCATTCAGAAAGGCTGTGAATAGGTTGTTTATCGAAAAGACCTATTATTCTCTACAGGATTTTTTTGACGATAAGTTGGAGTGATTATTGACTTTTAACTGTTATATGTTATGTTACATGTTATTTGTTATTTATGCCTTTCCTACATACCTAACAAATTTGACTGGCTTGTACATTCCTAAATGTAATAAGTGCAACACATTTTTATTAATTATATTATGTTCAAAACCTATTACTTTTTTACCTTAAATTTTATTTATTTTTCATCTGTTTTATATATATATATATATCTGTATTCCAATATGAGTGCATGTCTATACAATAATTTCATCATTTATATTTTATCATTTATTTTAATTGTTAATGTTTTGAACTATCTATATGTATTTTTGTTTTTGTATTCATCTATTTTGTATTTTAATGGGTTCAACTTTGACTGTGAAATTTTTTATTCACTTCATTCACTATATTTATATTTATTTATTTATTATCATGCTTTGTCAACAAGAATTTGTTTCTTCTGACAATAAAGTATATTTTGATTGATTGATTGATTGATATGAAGAAAATAATCATGAGATGCAGTTGCCTTGGAAATACAGAGATGAAATCGTTTCTCAACGGAACATCTCCTGAAATTTTGTATCTACAACTCCAGAACACATTGCAAAGAACAATATCGAACTTCCGATCAGAATAAAATGAAATTCAGTCAGAGAATGTAATTTGACTCGTCCAATTTCACAGCCAGAAGCCACATTCTTTTTCATCAAGATATTCCAAATGCAATTTTTCCATCGGAATAAACACTGAAATAATTGCGTGTTGCTTCCGAGAAATTAGAGTCCATTGTTGTGCCGTAATCAAAAAGGGCACGAAACAATCGATAATACACAAAGACAAGGATAATAAGGCCAAAGGACATTCACGAAACATGAGTCAGAACAAAGCGGGTATTATTCTGACAACTCAACCATTGTTAATAACGAAAATTCCGCGAGATATATATAAAATGCCTTTGTAATGGAAATAAAAAGAGGGATGTACTCAGGGAAAAGTGCCAGACCTTGAATGGAGATAATTATTTTTCTACGTTCAAGCAAGAAACAAACTTCATTGAACTATTTTTTTTAGGAAAAAGTGGTTCTTTATTGCACTCATCTGTCATTTTACTACAGCGTATTTTGACATGACAAACATAATAGTTCACTGAGGTGAGAAAGAATAATGTTTTTCAATAAGATTTTATTTCGAGGTTTCAACCGAGGAGTACCCGTGATGATGATGTTCTTTACTTCCAAGGTATATTACATTTTTTTTCACCATTCGCAATACATTTCAATTCATTCATTTCTGTTGAACTGGAATATGGCGTTTTATCTATTTTGGCAACATCAAAAATTGATTTCACTATTGAATAATACAGAACTAGTTCGGTTTGTGATGCTATACTGATACCCCATTTTGAAGCTTCTTCAAGTGGTGAAACACTCGTTCAATAATTTGAAATAGTCTGGAAATCGTTTATGAGACCATAAGGAGAAATATTAGTCAAAGTAGTCGAGAGATCCTCATTTGGATTTCTGAAGTTATTGAGGAAACCAGACTTGATGATCAAAACCTCAATCATAACACCGACCTACAATTCTTCTGCCAATCACGTTTCAAATTTCCAATATGTCTTCAATGCCAAGAGTCACAAAGTTTGCCGAAAAGCGAGCCGAAAAGGCAATAATTGATTTTTTGTGATTTTCTGAATCAATTTTATGTCCTTGCAATTATTTTGTTGTGTATTCATATACTCCTGTAAAAACGAATTAGTATTGAATATAATAGTAGATTGTTTTATTAGGATCAAAAGTGACACTTTGTTTGACAAGCGAATTTTGCATTTGCGAGGCGGAGCGCTTAGCGAAGCCGAGCGAAAGCAAAATTTGCGAGTCGAACAAAGTCACTTTTGATCCGAATGAAACATGCTATTTTTTCTGCAACCGAAACAATTAACTCAAATAAACATGTGAAGTAACCACCAATGCCGTGCCATAAGTATGCAATGCAACAAATATTGACAAATAATCCATGTGGTGAGAATATTCTACCTGCATTAACAGCAGGTTAGGTTTTCTAGGATGTTCAAATTGAAGTTTCAATATAAATACAACGACAGAGTGACATATTTCTGTATGGATCAGGTGCTCTAATGGCAAATACCGCGCCAGTGCCAGCTATAGGAACAAGACGTGGAAAATGTTAGGTTAGTGAGCATATCAACAATGATGATAGTGATTATTCATTCCTCTCCATACTACACTGTGTTTGACTTGATAATCAAATGGAGCTGAACAATATCGTTGTTTGAGACAAAAAAACTATTGCTTGCCGTGATTATTCAAAAACAAGTTATCCATCCCGAGAATAACGAATGAAATACAGATCAAGCAAGTACTTGAACCTTGAAGGTTTCTCTGATCAAAACAGAAATATTTAACTGAGATGTTTATAATTCCAATACTAAACTATAATAAGGTGTCTTTATATCTCCAGCATGGGTACGAAATGCCAAATCTGTTGAAATCGGACACAAATCAGGTATGCGTCTCAACCCAAATAACCAACTGTCACAATGTTATTTATTCTTGATGACGTCCAGTAGATCCTTTTCAGTTTCTAGGAGTTCAAGTTCAACTTTAGCTCCTAGGAACTAAAATTCAACTTTAGCTCCTAGGAACTAAATATGTTGCCTAGCAACATATCTATTTTTGTGTCAGTAATAGAAACGTCAATTTAAGAGCTAATTTTGGTATCAAAATGGTCGACTTTTGTGTCGGTTGCAGAAAAAGAGTTTTCACCTAGAGTTTTTACTCACGGATTTTCTCCTTATTTCCAATTTACACGTTTTGAAAATGATCTTGATACCTTCTTTTTGTTTCTGAATTTCCAAATGAGATATCTTCATTCTTATATTATTTGAAAAATATTTCAGGAGTTATTCAGGTTGTCTCGTTTCGAATAAACCAACAGCATACTCCCATCCAATGTGTTCTCTTTCCCATTGTCCATCGAATTATTCTTTTTTCTACCACTAACTATATAACCTACCATTATTTTATCCTTTTCGATGCGTGAAGTGTGTTTCTACTACCAAGGTAGTTTTTGTCATTTTATGAACCAATAGTCAACAGAGATGACGCCACCTCTCTTGTAAATAACCCGAATTAACTGCTCTGATGCGACATTCGTAGGAATGACACCCAAATCCAGTAGGTATTTATCAATAACGACTTGTCATATTCTGTCATGGAAATGGCAACTAGATTTTAAATGGAATTGAAAAGGAGTATGAAAGCACTTCTTTACAATTCTGATTGAAATCTAGTAGCATATGACAAGTTATTGATAAATGCCTACTAGATCCGAGAGCCATTTCTGCGAGCTCGCCTCAGAACAGTTAATTCGGATAGTCCTTTTTATGAGTTTTCGAACAGTTGTTGATTTTATATTCACAATGTCTCCTTGGGATGATCCAGTTATAGCAAGACATACCCGAATCTAAACTGTCAACGCCGCATACACCGATTTATAGACTAATCTAGACCGTCAATTCTTCGAGGAAAAAGGTGAGCCACTCAGGAGATATAACTGGTGGGACTGATTCGAATTGAAGGTCGAGAGGGTTTCAATATGGAAAAAGTAGTAAGAAACGAATGAAATATGCTGTAATCAGGCCACATAGCTTCCGAATTGTCGGAATACTCCTATTTAAGAACTAAGATCACGACTTTGTGTTTTTGGATTCTTTGTTTTGAATAAATCCCTGCAAACGATATACAGGTACGTGTAATGATTCTGAAACCGATCCATTCATTCAATTATTTCGGCGACATCGTTTGAGACCCACAACAGTCCTGTGTACAGACCCTGTTCAAACCACGACTCCCTTCATTATGTCCTTTTATCCTTACCAACTGGGTCTTTGCCTTTGAAGCAGCAAAAGAGGCGGCACTCCTCAGAGTTACCCTTTGTCCTAATGATAATCTCTGTCTCCGAACTCCCTCTTTATTTCGTCACTGCATATCATTCGAAGTCTTAACGTGTCCCGGAGGGTTTTGTGTGGGAAATAAGGATGATTGTAGTGAAGGCTAACCTTTTATGTGCTTCTCTTTGCCTTCTCCCATTAAGAATTCATTCAGAAATAAAGGGAAATGTGAAAACTTCACAAACGATAAGATTTCCACAAATTTCTCAAACACACGACATGTTTCGCTAACACAGTAGCTTCGTCAGGTAATATACTGTGTCAGCAAAACATGTCGTGTGTTTGAGAATTCTGAAGAAGTTTTTACATTTGCCATGGATTTCCATCAAGTAACGGCCGAGTCCATCAAAACAAAAAAAAATTAAGGAAATGTGCCTTGGGTGTAGTAGTAGTAGTAGTAGTAGTATTGTGGAGAGGCTGTAGCCAGGCAAGTAGGCCCCCATGAGCCCTTTTTGCTAACCCCTGCTCTCCACATATCTACACATCCCTCTTTTAGTTGTCCTTTTCGAACCTTCCCGTCCTTCTGATGAAGGTCAGGATGTGCGTCCACTCTAATTCGACCAAATCTTCCTGTTGTAGTTTATCTACTCCAAAGATTCCGAATCTCATCCTTCCATACGCCTCACACTCTCCGAGGAAGTGAAGTGATGTCTCCTCATCTTCTCCGCATTCACGGCAAGTGGGACTATCTTCCACACCCATGAGTGATAGGTGTCTGCGTAACCTGTTATGCCCTGTCAGTATCCCTATAAGAAGGTGCAGGACTTGGCGATCCCTGCCCAGCAACCAAGCCGTCCTTGGCTTGCTTGGACCGGCCACCAGGGCTCTCGATTGCCTGCATCCGCCTATACGCCTTCAATATACTTCTAGTGCCTCGTTCGCCCATTTGTTAAGGGCAGACGAAGTTTGGCTTCTTGTTATGCCCAGTGCAGGCTCCAGTCCCCAGAACGGTGTCGCGTATCCGATTCTAGCCAGCTCGTCGGCCACCTCGTTCCCGGGCACCCCCCTGTGCCCCGGAACCCATACTAGTTCGACTTCCTTCTGTTCAGCTAGTTTCTCAAGAGCATCGCCACATTCCTGCACCAAAGCTGAGCTTGGTTCAGGATGGCAGACAGCCCTGAGAGCCGCCTGACTATCCGAGCAGATGTAAATCTTCTGCTCTGGTCCCTCTTTCACCTCATGCCTCTCCGCTACTGCCAGAATGGCAAAGACCTGCCTTGGGTGTAAATTCATACGAATAAAAGGAACAAGACTGGCGCAGATGAAGAGCCTCCAGTCAGGGCAAAGAACTTCTTCAGTATCCAATTTATGTGTGTCGCACAGTTTTGGCCTCGGTTTTGGCTGAAGATAGTCCTGCTCAATGGGGAAGACCACTGATTTCTTAAAATGACATTATCGTGAACTCTCTACTGAAAAACTACCAGTGAATTAATTTTGAATTTTTTCATTCATGCTAAGACGATGAAACAAATAAATTAGTATATATTCATTTCAAAACACAAAATTCCTGCGCCATTTGAAATTTCATCAATTCATTGGTGTGACTGGTGCGACGTCATATTCCCAACACGCCTACTGTCCTTGAACTGACCAATTACACTGCAACACTGCAGAATGACGAGGTATCAGAGAGAGATAATTACAGCTCGGGACTAATACGTCACGACTCCACCATCATATTTGGCTGTTTGAAATATCGAATGAAATATGCTGATTTCAAAAAGATATAGATTCAATTCCCTTCAACTTCAACTCATGATATTGATTGTACATAAAATGTAAATCATGATTCGTCGATTGAAAGAGGTTTGCACGGATTTCTTCCCTCAGTGGTCTTCCCCATTCACTGTTGTGTTCTGATTAACAGTGCTGCTGCTGGAGTGGAGCGTGGAGTAAGTAACTAGGCCTACACAGAACACTGAGGAAGAAAAGTAGATGATGTGGTTGTGAGCATCAGATGAAATGTAGTGTATGTACACACAAAACACAACCAGAAAACTATGAAAGAGATCTGATAGACGTTGTTAGCCAGCTCTCTTAAGCGAACAACATCAATTCATCACACATTGGGGCTTGCAGAAAGGTCCTGTTAGGGACTAGTTGCTGACGTGCAAATGTCTCCCACTGCTACCACTAGCAGTTATAAAAACAAAATGATGATTCAATTGGAATTGGTATTCACGGATGGTGAGGTTTCTCCTGTGAGACAAATAATATTTCAAGAACTTCGAGAGAAAAACTATTGACTGAATGTAGGTATTGAAGATAATAATAAACGCAATGAAAAATGTTCAACAACACCGGAAGTCAACATGCAATCAGTTGAATAATAACCATGAATGATTTCAAGAATTCTGATGATGTTTCTTGAAAGCAAGTATCTGTGAGTACAGAATGACATTATTGTAATCATTGACGTAATGAATGTGAAAAAAAACATATCGACTGCGGAACGATGTTAGCTAATCATGTGGCAATCATGTCAGCATTTTCATCAGGAGACTGAGATAGGAAACTTTTGAAAAGGTACAATGCCAGGTAATTTCTCCAGTCATTTCTTCAACCTGATGAACGATTATGATTGTTCACTCAAATTTCCATCTATTTCATATAGACCACCAGCAGAAATAGTTGTTCAATTTGTAATGATGATACCTCACGTACTGAATAGGATATTATATAATATTTGAACAATGCATCTTCAAAGAATGAATTTCTTCGTGAAACCTTCATAGTATGTATAAAAAATAATTACCCAACTATATATAGGTACTAAAATATAGAATCCGTATCAACTTGGGGATATTCCCGTCTAACTGGAAAATTGCAAAAGTACAACCAGTTCCTAAAAAAGGCAGAAAGACCCTACCTAGCAACTACAGTCCGATCGCACTGCTATCTATCATTTCAAAGATCATGGAGAAAGCTATCAACATCGAGCTCATGAAATACCTGGAACATTCTGGTATTATCAACGATAGGCAATATAGCTTTCTTCATCAGAGATCAACTGGTGACCTGCTTGCTTACGTCTCACATATATGGCAGCAATCTATTTAAAAACATGGTGAAATCTTAGCCGTGTCACTTGATATCTCCAAGGCATTCGATCGAGTCTGGCACCACGGACTCCTCGACAAGCTTCCATCTTATGGTTTGCCTCCCCAGCTATGTTCTCTGCTAGCTAGTTTTTTCTCAAACAGGTCTCTCCATGTAGTGGTCGACGGAGTTGCATCTGACTCTCTCATCATAAATGCTGGTGTTCCGCAAAGATCAATTCTACCACCAACACTATTTCTACTCTATATCAACGATTTATTGTCAGGAGTAACAATACCGTTGACGACATTCATTTTGATGCTTGGTATCACTATCAGCAATAACTTTTCTTGGGAGAATCACGTGAGATCAATTGCTGAAAGTGCATCACAAAAAATAGGTTTTATGTTTCGGGCCAGGCACGGATACGACCTGTCCTGGAATACTGTATTTGGAGTGCAGCACACAAACATACCCTGAAACTGTTGGATTCTGTCCAAAAAGCAAAACTCGTCTCGTGGGTGATGCCTCGCCCAAAAACTCACTCACTTCTCTGGAACACCCTAAGGAAGTTGGTGGCTCTATTTTATAGATATTCTCATGGAAGATGCTCTTCTGAAATATAAACAATTGTTCCTTCCTTGGCAGTCCCCGCGAGATCAACCCGTCGAGTTGAGGCTTCGCACTCCTCCGTGGTCACTTTGGAAACCTGCAGAAGACTCGTTCATCCAATGAACAATGAGGCTCTGGAATGCATTGCCAAGAAAAGTGTTTCCTGAGGCATATAACCTCCAGAAATTCCAGAAGATTTTCTCTAAACATTACAATCTATCCCTTTTCGTGGGAACCAGAACATAAAGAAAAAACTTAAAAATCATTGTACACAATGATTTATCAACTGAATTTTGTAGGTAGGTATTGTCCAAACCTTCAATTCACATAGGATCAGTATTTTTTTGTCATGTATTCAAGCAGAAAATATATGGAAGTTACGTTAATATTTTCAAATGCCCATAATTCCATTTCCTACAGGCATGTTTTGATCTTGTACCAACTAAATTCATGTTCCATGTTATTTGAGACGGAGAGGCAATGAATTATGCAGGATCGATATTGCATCTTAACTTTCTCGATTAAGACTATAACTTACCTAACTTCAGTTAAGTGAGAATTCATGCCCCGAATAAAATGATTAAATTGCTAACTTGTTTCGTGCACGATAGAAGAGATATATCACGGAGTATATTTCAAGCCAATTCCAAGTTGCTAGTTCTTTCGATATAATTTAACATTTTTGGGAGAAATGAAGAAGTTAAAAAAAAATATCGACTTTGTCTAATTTATTTTATATGGTATGGATGTTCTTTAGCTCTTTCTGAATTGGAACAATAACACGATAGTTATTTGCACGGAGACGTACGGAAAAATATCCTGTCTGCATAGGGAAGACGACTACTTTATCTAAACAAACTAACCTTACTGAAACTAAATAAACCTTCTTTCTAGATTTTATCTCTTTCGGAAAATCACGTTTAATGCATAGAGTATTTGGAAACAGTATATACTCCGGGTATGTTCAGAGACTGTAGATGTATCGAAATGTATGCCTAACGAAATATGGGACTGTCGAAATGTAGGAACAACGCGATGTAGAAGTTATTTAATGTGGATGCATCGACACGTTCCCCATTCTTCCACTGAATTACTTCATTCATGAAAATCGTGAGTGCATTGATAGGTGGAGGATGGTCGCAAATGAGAAAATGATCTGAAGAATATCAACTAATGCAAACTGTAGCCACAATAATTTCTATTTTAATTTTTTATACAACTGGTAATTGTATCACACAAAAAAAGAATCTCTTGTATTAAGCATGACTGCATTGGTCCAAGAAAATAATTTGTTTGTATATAACGAAAGAGATGATATTCTTGTTCCGAAACAATGATTTATTCAACAACTCTCTTGTAGGGAAATCAAGATATGCATGGTTGGAGACGTTTGTTATGTTGAAGTGAGAATTGAAATAATCCATATTGACAAAACCATTTACTTATTTCAGGGAAACCATAATTTTGGGATATGGAATCCATCCACCAAATGAAAACAATCTTTTTCTCAATTTGCAACTATGGATTACTATTATTGAGAATTGTTCTATTTCATTTCGAAATGAACGATTTATTTAAGTCAAAATTCTGTAAATTTTCAATGAACACATTGATATTTTCGATCCGAATTTATTAGTTTTTTATAATGAATATTAAGTTCATTCTCTCCAATGGGACTATTTTCTTGTGTCAAAATATTGACTGCTTGGATAAAAATATAATAATGTTTTTGATTCAAAACTGTGAATGATTCCTAATGAGATAACTAAACTCCACAGAATATTCGTGAAGAAATATATATTTGTTTCTTCACTTGACAATAATCCCATGTATAGGTATGTACATCTTGGATCAGTATTGTCCATCAAGACCCCAAATGTTTATAGAATAATCACATGCCTTGATTTCGTCTTCTTGAAGTTTCGCTGGAAATGATAACGGTCACCAACAATGACATAAGTATTATGATTGATCAAAAACTCACCTCTATAATATGTAATATCGTGACTCCAGTAATATCATGCCTTCTGGAAGATATCGGGTATATAGATTCGAGATACTCGGCAGGAAACTTTCTCTCACCTAATGTCAAGGTTCTTTCAAGTCTTTGCAAGTCATTTGTAGATTATACTTCTTCATTTATCAACCAGTCGTCATTTCGCTACAAAATAATTTCGTATGAATTGATAAGCATATTTTCATAGCAGGATACTACTAAATTCCTGTTATTTTGATTGAAAAATTGTTGATTCACTCACAAGGACTACCGAAATTTGCAAAGGTATACCTACTTACCAAGGGAATTCAATGTTATACCTTCGCCAGCTCTCTACAAGTTCAGCATTTGTTAGATATTTATATTCTAAGACATTTCCTCCTATACACACTCGATAAAACATTCAGAATTTTCAAACTTCGCAGCTTAATGCCGTTTCGCCGGTGTGGGCCTGTCATAATGATGTGAGCATGGTCAATAATGATTGAAGACTGAGGCCTGAGTTTTGGCAACAGGATTGCTCACCCTTGATTTCCGAGGGCATATTATTTTCTTCCAAAGAAATACCTACTCATAGACTTTGATCAAGTATATAAAGTATTGAATCAAAATGTTGCTTCTTCAATTAGAGAAATTATTGATATCATCCAGTGGAAGATATTATATTCCTTTCATTGGAGAAAATTGATATTCATATCTTTGAATCAAGTAAATATGGCATAGAATAAGACTATCAGGAGTCTTCGATTTGATGAAATCATAATATCATCATGATGAAATGAGAATGCTTCATTTGAAGAAATAATTATTCATATTTCTGTTTCAAGAAAATGACGTATTGCCTCAACATATTAGGTTTTTGCAATTCAAGAAAACTGAATATGTCATTCGATGAAATGGTCATTCTTTGATTTGAAGAAATGTATACTTATATTCTTGGATCAAGCAATAAATTTATTGAAACAAAATAGTACGCTACTGCGAATTGAAAAATCGTTTTGATTGAGTTGAAGTAATTAATTTAGTAATTCAATAATTACATTCTTGGTTTGAGAATATATTTCAATAATATGACACTATTTTCTTGAACATACCAGATTTTTCGACTCAAAAGAATATGCTCAATTCAAAGAAGATATACAATTGAATTTTCAAGAGAATGGGTTTTCTCATTCGAAGAAATTTTTTTTCTGTGTGATAGATTCTATACCTCGAGGCAATATGAATGTATAAAACATCGATGCTGTACAGATCAAAAGGATTTCTTCGATCGAAAGAATCCATTTTCTTGAAATTGAATAGCTTCGTACACAAATTTCTCATCCGAATGGAGCGAAATACAATTGTCTCAAATCAATCGGCTTGCTTGCTCCGTTTCTGGAAATTTCTTGATATGAATCAGCTCAACATAAGCAGTATATTTCTTCATTCAAGAAAACCGCGACTACAAGTAACATTAATTTCAATTTATATCGGTTCAATAAATTATTTGCCTGTCTGAAAGACTTGCAGTGACGTTTATACAGCGGTACGCCTGAGCCCATTCGACTTCTTAGTCGTTAGCCACCAGTCGTCATTGCCGCTGTTGTTTCTTTTGGAGTAGGTACAAAGCATCTCCGTTTCTCAATGGGAAGTGTTCAAGAATCAAGTGTGCTGAGCGGTGCTGAGTCATGGATAATAGTGATGTGGTATCATCTTCACAGCAATGCGAAATTCCATATTGGACAATCTGCGGGAATAAGAACTTTGTATATTTTTGAACATAGTTGAACCTAGTGAGGTGTTTTCCCTTCTTATTTTATCCGAAACATGCTAAGAACCTTGATATCAATTATACCTGAGACCATAACTACACATCACTGTCAACGCAGATAGCCATGTTTATATAAAACACACAGAGCAGTGACGATTTTACCTCGGATTTGACTAGTCACATTCATTCGATGAACGCACTAATAGGAATAGGTAGGTGATTGTTCATTCTATGTATATTTTTCACTCGATTCCTGTTTAGAATGATCGAACCAATGATAATATATTCTCTATCTTCGTGTTTTTACATACCTATAACAGGTTTGAAACATGCCCTTTTTTGTCAAACGAAGGATTTCTTATAACCATAAAATATCTGGATATCTTGAAATTTCGTTTGTTTTTGACAATGCCTGTCTGTGATGAATGGATTAGGTTATCGCGAGGGTTATTGTGGTTCAACATTCATGGCATTTCAAGCATGGTAACTTTCCGGGAAAGCAGACGAGGAGACCAAGTCACCTGAATCTAGAAGAATGAATATTTCACCTCCTAAATTAAGCCACACATAAAATATAGTATTCGATGATTTTACTATATATGAATATGGTTTCTTCCATATTAAATTACGTTTTTATTCTTGTTACGTTGTCATAAAGCAGCTGAATACCAAACTGAACAGAGCAACTTTTGCATTGCGAACTGTCCAAGCGAACACAAACTTTCAAGTCTCGAAAATGGTATATTTCGCATATTTTCACAGCCTGATGCAATACGGAATAGAATTCTGGGGTAATTCTGTAGGTTCCCAAACCACGTTTATAATTCAAAAACGAGCCATCCGTACTTTGTTCAAATTGAACTATCGAGAATCTTGTAGAGAGTGTTTCCTTGAAAATAAGATATTTACTTTGACAAACACATTCATATTCAAACTTGCCCTTCTGATCCATAAAAAACGTGATGTTCTTCAACATTCAGATCATCGTCACCAGTACGTGACAAGAACCCATAAAATAAAATTGCCCAACTACAGGTATGAAAAAACTTGTAATGGACCCCTGTACACGGGAATAAAAATGTATAACCATTTGCCCCCTTACATGAAGGAACTATCAATAAGAAAATTCAAACACTCACTGAAGGATTTATTGCACCACCATGTATGTTATGATTTAAATGAATTTTTCGCAATACCGCTCCCGCAGTCATAAAAAGAATGTTCATCCTCTAGTTTTTAAGTTTTCAAATGAATAGAGCTTAGACTTTTTTTTCATTATCAAATAATTTTGTTAAATGACACTAATCTTTCCTTATGCCAATGGCCAAATGTACACCTGTTCTGTGTATATTGGAAATACATGTACTTACTTACTTACTATAGGATGACCAAGTTTTGATAATAAAGCCTCTTGTTCAATTTCATTCTATACCCAATACTCTAATAGTAAGCTATAGGTATTTTGATTTCCTTCAAAATGATAATCTCTTGAGGGTCTTTTGAAAAAATATTCACTTATAATATTGAAATATTATCCACTGGTAACAAGCTCAAAATTTCTTGATTCAAGAATGAAATTGTTCAAATATCATGGAACATCAACTTGACAATAGAAGAATATTTTTGTTTCAAACTAATTAAGTCTTTCTTCGACCAATACTGCAGTGATAATGAAGAAATATCCATTCAAATCGAGATTGTCCTATATGAATGAGTCAAGAAAGTTCTATAGAAAAATCGAACAAATATTTGGACGAACCTATTCCAGAGCGCCATATGGTTGATTCCGAGGTTGATTCAATGCTGTTCCGCATGGAATCAAGAAATCCTTTCTATCTATGTGATTATTCTAAAAGTCCCCTATATTTTATGAAAACTCACTATCAGGTACATAATATCCGTATCTTTTCTGTTGGAGAATCGAATTATTCCAGCGTTGAATTGCTTCCATAGTCATAAATTCTGGCAGCCACGTCGATTCATAGCGCTCCTCAGAATTTTTACGAACGATTCCGCGATCAAACTGTTTTATGGCATCGAGAATAGCACTTCAGATTGAAACACATTTCATTGCTCCTAATAGCCGACCAATACCAATTTTATATGTGTTATGAGGACTTGCAGAATGATATACTCCAATTTTTCATCGATACAGAATATATGTATTTCTGGACAAGGAGAGTCAAAGGGAGGGAGGTTCGTGCTTTTTCTCGATTCTTGTTAGAATTGGATATCTCACCAAACGGAAATATATACTTGAAGAGGTTCACAAAAATATTCACTCAGTTATTCGGAGTGAATCCCGAATCCCGCACTTGAGCATGTTCGTTCGTTGAAAGAGTATTGGACAGTCTCGACTGACAGATAGATGTATTCACTATACAGGAAAAAGCACACAAGTGTTGGAATACCTGATTCCTAGCTTAGCAATGAGAACACTGAAGTATATTTGATTCGAAGTTGTTTCGTTCTGGTTAGACACGTATATATCTACTTCAATCTATGATATCCACTATATTTTGATATCGAGATCATTCATTGAATTCAATAGCAGATAGTTATTTGAGCAGCTATAACAATGAGCTCTTCAAACGTTTTTAAGGAAGACTGTTGATCTCCTATTCATTTTGGCCATCGGACTGCTGACTCATTCAAAATGAATGTTATTCTTTTAGTGCTGAAGATTTGAACCCAAGTTTGGAGTTATTTTTATCAGTTATTTTCGAATTCAACAAGAATTTATTATTCTTCCTGATATCTCGAAGTACTTTTGCTACCAATTTCGTTGCCCAAGAGAAGTTGGGGTTGGAATATCAGAATATCCCGAGGATTATCCTTCGAGAGAGTTGTAGTTCGAGTATTATTGAATTCTTCAAAGTTAGTTTCGAGATTACAGAACTGATACAACCAATGTTGGATATTATGGGAATTCTTGTTGATATCTAATTATTGCTGGGATGTCCTTTCAGGTCAGTGAAGATGGGTTGGGGTTAAAACAGACCTAAAACAAAGCGCCACCCACTTCGAAATCCAAGCATAACGAATTCGTGATAAATGAAAATCTGAAGTGGAAAAAGAGATCTAGAATCGACTAGGAATTCCCAAGTGGAACTCAAATTCAAGGAAGGTGAATACCTACAGTATTCAATAAATGGTTTTGTGACTGAACAGTACAATGGGTTACGTTCTGACCCCACTGTAGTGTAAAAATATTGAATCCTATAGATTCCGAATTGAAGATTAGCCGAACCTATGATGACTCCTTTCAAAATACACGTTTCTGATTGGTTGAAATCACTGTGTTGATAATCGAAAACCTCAACGGCTTCTCATGATCTACAAAGCATGAATATAGCCTGTTCTAGAATAGTCTTCCCACATATAAGGTTCATCACCATAGCATACGCCGAGGCATACGCTGATGCTCTTAGATTCCATCCAGAGGAGATCCATTCGCCTGTTGGGTGTTGCCACACTCACCAAATCTTGGACATCATTGGAACATTGTAGAAAAGTCGGCAACTTCACTTTTTTCTATAGATACTTCTACAGGAAATGAGCTTTAGGAATCTCTGCTGTCATTCCATTATTAGTGATATTATCGAACGACAAGCACAGTTCGCACATCCTTTCGTCGTCAACCTCAATATAGGTATCTCGAACAAATCTTTACCAAAACTTGTTTGTCTATAGGACAGAACAGCTTTGGAATTCATGGCAAAGAAAGTATCACCAAGGACTGATGATCTACAAAGATTCTCTCTCTCTCTCCCTATCCTGTCTATAGGTACGCACGATGTTTTCCGAACATTTAAGATAAGCAGATTAACAAATCGATAGAATATTCCATTGAGGAAGTCTATTTTCACAATGATACTAAAATAATTCATGAAAAAATCTGAAATACCAGCCAGTTCAACAAGTTATAGGTTATATCATACTGAGGAATACCCCAAATCTCGGACAACGAAGACCATCCCAATCTATTCATGAAGTATAACGTCATACTGATAGTCAAAGAAGTTCAACCCGAGACCGATTTTTTTCATAACATTCATCACATTCGGAGAAGATATGTATTGGTTTTCCTTCATGATTGAATACTTCAGACACGTGGTTCTTCTTTTTGTTTGATATATTTGGTGAAGCCGAAAAGAGAAAAGGGGTAGAATTTGATAAGATTCGACTAGGGACTAGGGAATCGAGTACTACTGCGAAATCTTTGACATATAATGACGGTGCCATTGAGAGGGAGATCAAGCTGGAAGTTTCTTATAATTTTGTCTACTCTTATAGTATGTTGCTATACTCTCCAGTGTTCCTTATTATTCAATTCATTATGTGATTCCAGAATTTTCAATAATCTGCATGAAGCTCTGATGTTTAGTTTTCCTTGTTGCGAACTAATTGACAGTTTTGAGCGCATTCAGGGACAAAATGATAGGCGACACATTTATCATCCATATAGTATCTTCAAATCAAGCACCAAGCTATGTTCGAATTCCATCAGCTCAACTATAATTCATCTTCAGTCTACCACAGGAAATTATTCAACCCAAACAATCACGTGCCAATCTGTCACAGCTTCCGACACTCACCTATCATCATAGACGAACCCCGCATCCAGAGTGTTATAATACAGCAGGAAAGCTAAGACGCAGCAAAGCGTGCTAGCATAATCCATTGTTCTCCCCCTACTAACACATTTTCTCTTCCACTGATCGCGTCAACCCCTCGACTTGTTGCATCCTCTCCGAAATCGCCCCCGGAAGGCAAAAAAGCACGAGTTCTTTCGCGAGCTCATTCAGCGTCTGGCCCTAATCGAATCTAACGAAGTCAAGTGGGCCGAGATCAATCCCTCGATTGTTCTAACGATGCAGCACATAGTGGCGGGGACCAGAGTTGTCCGCTGCCGGTCTCCAAGACTCCGCGAGCGTTATTGCCTCGACTGTGGAGCGCGTTGCCCTCATGGTAGGCTGGGATGAGCGTATTGCCGCAAGAATACCTGTGGAGCGCGATCAGCCGATTTATGCGGAGTGATCGCTTGATATTCGCGTCGCGCGGTTATATACTCGCGGCTAGCATTGCGCGAAGACTAACTCAATTCGGCGATCGACCCTTTGAGGAGGGCGCCACATGCTTAGCGGTGGCGTGCGCAACCCCCAATAGGGGTGAGTTTACTACAGGTGGTGCCAGATAGGAGCAGGGTTGCCTATGCTCATTTTGCCAAGGGCATTTGATGATTTTTCCTCAAGACTTCATGTTGTAGAAGTAATGAAATGAAATTGGCTACACAGAATTCTCAGGAAGACGAATATGAAAAATGTATCAGCAAACAATCTAATACAGTCATCCAAGATATTTTACCTTGCATGGTTTGGTATGGTTGGTTTGTTTTCATCATATTGTTTGATATAATATAGAGATGCCAAATCCAATTTTTCGACCTCGACGATCTTCCGGATCGCCGTTATATAACGTTTAAACAGCAAAAATTTGCACTTTTTTCATATTGTGTCATTTTTACCAGAAAAGAGTACTTTTCCAACAAAGACAATTCTTTTCATTTCTGAAGTATTCTCAATGTTCTATATATTGCGCAGAATATGATCACTGCAAGCCTGATAGTGAACGAGATTCAGGCACTCAAAGTTGATCACAAGAAGGTGTCATTCGATGAGGAACAAAGACACAAAACATGATGAAAGAAAATAGATATAACATTATTTTGTATCACTCCAAATTGGATACATTTCACTTTTGTTTGAAATTTTTCAGAACGCCAGGTTCAAGATACTTTTCCTGGTCCAATTCTTGCTCTTGAGGGCTATGCGAATATAGAATTTACCGTCATCTAGTAGGCCGATATCAGAAGTTTCCATGATATTCTTTGTTCGATACTCACATGACTGTTAGTCTATGATCCTTCATTCATTCACTGAAAGTCATCCCTCTAGGTACATGTTTAGAAACTTATTGCACTTGGATAAAATATAATTTCCCACTGGTGAGCATTGACCGCAGACAAAAGAGCCTGCTGATTTCTCAAGCAATCTTAGTGAAGAACTGACAGCGCAGGTCATTGAGGGTTTGTGCACGTATTTTCTGCATCTGTTCAGTTGTGAAATCTGTGACTTGTCATGGAGTACCTGAACATCCATTCAAATTCAAAGTTACAAATTGTCTTGGTGTCTTTATGTGGAATTTGCTTCATACAATATTCATCTTATATTATGAGAATTCTTGACTCTCCTGACTTGGAGTTTGTGGATTGTCTAACATAATTTGAGCATGAATCATTTCACCTGAAGTAGTAGTAGTAGTAGGTGAAAAGGCTGTAGCCAAGCAAGTAGGCCCTGATGGGCCCTTTCTGCTAACCCCTGCTCTCCACATATCTATGCTTTCTACACCTAGATTTCCTTTACGAATCTATCTGACCTTCTGATGAAGGCCAGTTTTTTCGTCTTCCTCACATCTGCGGCAAGTGGGGTTGTCCTCTATTCCCATAAGTGTAAGGTATCTGCCTAGCATGTTGTGTCCTGTGAGTACAGTACTCCTATGAGGAGGCGGAGTACTTGGCAGCCAGTCCCTCCTTGATTTGCTCGGACCGGCCACGATAACTCCTTGGCCTGCCTGCAACCTGTGATATTCCTCCAGTATTCTCCTAAAGTGACTGCTGACGTAACTTCACATGTAAATCAAGGTTGAATTCTACAATATTTCATCAACTTATTTTCACATCAGCATCTTCTTGAAGTGAATGAGTGATTTCTGAAAATATCCCGATTTGAGTCTGAATGTTCGAGGAGTTATAATTCATTTCTAAGTACTTCGTTTTTGTCGAATATTTTCTTTGAAAACAACACGATCCGTAGTCCATCGAACAAACTCATTTCAATGACAACATGAAAGTGACAAAAGTATATTGTGCAACAAGTGGGGAAAGTGCTTTTCCCCACATGTTGCACACTATAATAATTATTCTACAACTGCACTTATTCGAAGAATCCGAGTAATGTAGCTTATTGGTATTCATTTTACAATGTGGCACATTGAATATTGTGACCAAAGCGTAGACGCCTTTCCTAGTTCCTCAAAGTATTTCAAAATAGTACACTTTGCGAAAAATATTTTATTCCTGTATTTTTTTGGATCCCATAAATTTCTTGTTTATACCAATTCATACTTTTTTCTCGAAATTTCCGGAAACGAATCCAACTTTCGCAGCTTCTTCCATCATCTCTGTCTCTGGCGGTGTATTTATCAAAATCGTCACTTCTCGGTATATTCATCATATTATTTATTATGAATTTTTGGAATAATATTCGATGGAAAATGCGATTTCTATCGAAAGCACTAATGAGAACTATTCTTAAGAATTTAAAAAACTTCTGACAGTTGAGACAACTAGTCAAAGCTGAACAGCAGCCACGTTTTGGTCGATTTTTGTTGATTCTCCATGAGATTGTATGTGGTGTTGGCAAATTGCCGTGAGGAAAAATATTTCTCACAATATGAGCAATACATGGTTCTGAAACTAAGTTGGCTATGAGAAATGCGCTACTTTCCATAGCAGTAGTAGAAGAAAGAAATTACCATTCCTAGGTTGACTTGTTGTTCACTTTTCTGCACTTATAGCGATCACTCATATTTGGACATATATCGCAGTTGGGTTTATGTATCCATATGAGTCATATTAACACTGGTGACAAAATGAGATATATCAGTCATATAATATAAATAGCTGTTAAATATTCATCAATCAGAAATAATACGCCAACCTAATAAAAACTTTTATTTTGCCAAAACCGTTCTGACGGTTCAAGAACGAAAGCGAAAGATAATTTTTTGAATTGATCATGTGCTAAGTATTTTGATATCGGATTCGGCAACGCTGTCCGCGATGCTTCTCGCTTCCATTGAAAGGAGCCTTTTATACACCCCATTTGGTGTTTTCTGGACACATGTCAAGAAGCCATCCGTTCGGGCTATCTTCCAACTTCCGAACAATTATTCTCACTCAAATCGAAAATATGGAGGGGCCATTTCGAATAAAACTCTTGAGTCGGAGAAACCGCATAAAACCACTTAAAAAAATATACGATATTTATTCGTTGTATATAGGTGATCTTCAACTGAAAACAATGCATCTTACCAGCAAGAGTATCGAATTGATTCTGTTCTTTTACGGAATTATAAAACTTGAGATAGGAACACTCCATAGCCACCACGTAACAATCATTAGGGGCATTAGTATCATCATTATTTCCATATCATTAACTCATTTAAAAAAAATACAATATTATCCACCTCCTGTCCCAATCCTTCTTAGGTACGCACAATATTCCTCGAACATTACAGGGATTCCATTGCGTGCGATTCAGGCGATAAAACGAAGAATATAGGTTGTGTGATTCGGTAGGTACCATTACGCCGTATAATGTTCAAAATATAGACGGATACTGCTTTTTTGACTGAAATAATAATAAATTCAACGAATGATTGAATTTATCATGGCAGCTGCAGCATTCGCTTCTTCTCCTGGAACAATATCCTCGAAATATAAAAGTCTCTTCACCTGAAGATATGTGTTGAAAACTAGTTTTCCTCAGATAATTATATCATGCGTATTCCGGATCTGGATCATATACTAATAAAATAAGCTATAATCATATGTTTGATATTGCCTGATAATGAATTATTGAAGCATCTTCAGCATCAGCTTTGATGAATACTCAAAGGCATCAGTGAGTACTCCCTCAAAACCTACAGTGATTCAAGTCGGTGTACTTTATCGAAATGAAAGCTTCTGAAGTGTGGTTCAAAAACATTGTCACATAACACTTTCCATGAGTTATGAGGTGTTATGAGATGCGCACACAATGAACAGAGAGGGTTAGTGTGCGATAAAGATCCACTATGTGCTTCTATTTTGAATGAAGTGGTAGGAAATAATAACTATTAGAGATACTCGTGAATAGATTGATAATTACATATGATATAGTGGTGTTCTCTCCACAAGATTGAATGATCTATACTTATTGTGATCCTATTCAAAAGTAATTCAGAAATAACAGTTGAGGAACAATATCCAAGATGATAAAATCTGATTATGAGCAATGGATCAACATTTGATTCCAAAAATAAAGACTAAGTTCATAGTTACACAAGTTCACATATAGTGTGTATCAGCCTAATGGAATTGATTCGATAAAGAATAAACGGGGGCGTATTCCAAAGAAACGTTCGGACACATTGACTGACATTTTTGAAAGCGCTTCCAAAGATAGATGCAAAAATTGGACAGAATAAGGAACAAAACAATAAAAAAAAATCTGAAGCAGGAATCAGTATCCAACAAAATGACGAAAAGACAATTGAATTGGTATGGACACATGATGAGGATGGAACCAGATAGAATAAAGAAGAAGATACACGAAGCACGAAGCATAACAATGAAGAAGAAAGGAAGACCACGGAAGAAATGTATACAACAAATAACCGAGGCAGAAAGAATAAGAGAGGTGTCGTTGAGAGAGATGAACATAATGAGAGAAAATCGGAAATCATGGAAACAATGAGTAAACGACACAACAGAAAATTGGCCCAATTCCGACAGCCATAAGAGTAAAAGGAAGGGGAGAAAGAAAGGAAGAAAGAAAGCGCTTTGGACTTCTATTTATCAATTTCCTATACAAAGTGTTTCAGGTAACAATACAAATTCAATTCCCTGTTTTTCCTTTCATTCAATTTTTGGATTCCTCATGAAATTTCAGACGTAATTCGAGAACAATATTCTATACTCAAGTTCGATAGTTTCAGAAATATTAACACAGGAATATCTACATTTCACTGAATAATATCTTCCATGACTGTACTAGCCGATATTGACTGCATGAGTTTCTCGACAATAATGAGCTCGCGCCCCATTCCTTGACTGGTCTACTGCGCATACAATTCTCAGAGGCCAAGCTAGAATGGTCAAGCTGTACATAGTTCAAGGAGCACAGGCACTTGTTTTTATCAACATACTAGTTTTCAATATAAATTTTCAAATGCATAATATTGAGGAATAAAATGAATAGGTCATGATTTTATGAGCTGAAAATATACTCCTTTACAAACCCAGAATAATTCGAGAATAATAACCTGATAACTTGACGATAAAATTCACAAGTTACTGAATTTTCACTTTTATCGGCAGTCTCCAAGCCCCCGCACTTTTTTCATGATGAAGATCGATTCTCATTCGTCGACGCATGAGTCGCTTCGATTTTTAATAAGCAATGAATATTCCATCGCATCCTGCAGCCCCAATAATACCGGCCCTTTTATCTGTATCCAACTTTGCATATTAATAAAACTGACCATTTCCGAACCCGATCGCACATTGCACAAAACAGTCAGCTATATTTCCATACAATAATCGAGTATAATCGAAATATGGAAAACGAATAGTCAATAACAGCAGCATGCTCGAAGAAGGTGTATAGCGGTGAATGCTGCAAAAAGTTCCGACAATCAAAATACGCAGTTTTATTTCTAGTGAAATGAAGTTCGTGAATGGGTTGCGTGCAAATACTGTCAGATGACCTCACTTTTCTTATTTGTTTACAAGTGATTGAAATAGTTTTCCACAATTATTTCTCGGCAATTTATTAATTCGCTTATGCCATCACATGGTGCTGTTGTACAATGCACAAAAACTGCATCAAAAGACGAAGGAATCCTGTTGGTACACTATGATTTGAAATTAAGTACCTACTATAGTCACTCACGTATAGTTTGCATCTTTGAAATTTGGTAATTTCTCTGATTTCTCATCGGAACTCCTTCTGCAATAGGAGCTAATAGAAATACACATGAAATTCCTAAACTAATGCAAGAAGATTGAATTCATGCAATCAAACTGCGGAGGACTGGTCTGACATTATGCAGTATTAGCAGTATTAGCTTGTATTGCAGAAGTGGTAGAAGGAATTTTGATAAGGAATGACAACATTTTATAATGATAACTATATGATATCAATATTTACCTGAAAAGTCATATTCCTTCGTCTCTCGCTGCATTTTTTGTGCATTGTACAACAGCACAATGCGAAGGCATGCTTGAATTAATGAATAGCGCAAAAAACAAGATTCGTTCGTCATAATATTGTGAAAAACTATTTCAATCCTTCGATTCCTCTGTCACCAAATTAAAAAGTGAGGTTGTGTTTCAATAATTCACAGAAGAGTGAGGTTGTGTTTCAATATTCTACCTCCAGGGTAGATCATCGTGCACGCGACCTATAGGCATTTTTTTTGAAGGCAATGTCGTGTATATCATCACTTCTGTTTCAAGGATCCTTGTGACCTGCATCCATTCTTCGATATCTTAGACTATATCTCGGTCATATCAAAAGTCATGCATCTTTTTGTCGGAATGATATCATCTGCAGATGCATACCGAAATGTGATATGTCTGAGGAAACTTCCATGCCCTCAAATCATACGGTGTAGCTAGATTGTGCTTTTCTATAATGTCCCCTCCCTTGTATTTTTGGAATGGAAAAACTCAAAAAAGCGACACTTGAAGGTAAAATTGACACAAATACTTCACAACCATAGAATATACAAAGTGTTGCGGATTTCCACTGACAACGGTTGACAGGTGATAGCCCTCGTGATTTCAGAATCACTGAGACAGGGACATATTATGGTCTTCAAGTATTCAGTTTTCGAGATACAGGGCGTTAAATTTAAGAAATAAGAATAGTTGTTTCGCAATATCTCAAGGAAAATTGAACATATTGCATTCAACTTCGGTATATGCTTTCATCTTTGAATGGGTCATTTTCTGACCAGGAAGCCATTCCAGACATTTTTTCCAGTGGTGCCCTTCAGGAAGGCGTGGAATCTTTTCCTCCCATTTTTTCTGCGCCACTGATTAAATTCCAATTATTTCCAATTCCTCAAATTCATTGTTTGATTTTTTTCGAGATATTCGACCCAAATTAGAAGATTGCATAGTAATATTTCATGATTTTCAGTAGTAGAAAATTGTAAATATATTTTTCTGGTGTTGGGTAGATTAGAAACTATTCAGATCTCATCCTGTAGCTGAAAAGAATTAGTTATTTCACGCATGAAGAGAAAACAAGAATTTTTGTAATCTTCTACTACTGAAGAAGATGAAAAATTACTATGCAAACTTTTATTTTGGGTCAAATATCTCGATGACTGTTCATTTTAGCTCAGTTGAAGATGATGCAGTTCTTCAACATAATTGAACAATCAATTCAAGAAATTTGCAACAACCTGTTTAGTCAATATATTCAACTACTACAAAATGACGAAACATTCAATAATTACCTGAATACATCCTCATTAAACTCCCTTATTTCAGGAAATAAGCTGCAAACCTACTTGTCTATATTCAGATTGACAAAATTCATAGTTATCCTGTACTCTCTGAATTTGGTCATTATTCGTATGACAACTTTGAGCGATATTATTATCTATGGTGGGACTATTCTTACATCAGTCAACCTGTTCAATAAAATTCTCAAATCATTGACTGACAAACCACACAACTGAAGAACAAATGTAAACAGTCACCAGCAGAAAATATTAGTTTAGGTACATAAAGAGTCAAATTTTCAAGAGAAAGTTCTTTTTCACTTCGAACCCCATGGCGTTTTGTGAGTTGAATGTCGAATTGATTCAGAACCAATTTAGAGAAAGCCTCGAAATACAGCATGCGGAAAAAAACAGGGAAAAGTTTTAATAGACTTTAGAAACGAATTTAGCGCTAGACACACATCGGGAAAGTCGCTTTTCCGGGATGTATGTCTTGTTGCCCTATAAATTCCCCTTGCCAAATTGATACGTCAACATATAAGTGTCACTCTTGCAGTAGAGACAGCGATATAAATTGTACGCACATATGCTACCGTTTCGCTGCTAGCAAAGTATGAGAATAATGTGAAATAACTTCGAAACTAACCCAAAATAGTCATTCACCAACTGGTGCATCAATGAGGGCAATTAATGATCGAGATATCTAAACGCAAAGCAAAGCGGGACAGCAAAGCGAATGAGTTAATGTACGTGATCATTAACCATCTTTGGATATACGAGTTGGTTTCCACCGACAATATTTCTCATTTATCCTGCAATGAACAAAATTTGGTTCGCGAATTCATCATTCATCCGGAAACTACTAAGAATCACCCAGTAGTCATGATCAACTTGTCACTGACATCAGTAAAATTTGACTGTTGTCGAAAAAATCAACAAGAAAAACAACTTCCATGTGTTAGGAAAGAGGGATTGAAAAACTTGGAAAGGCTAACCCGTCAACATGAAATCCATATTTTATATTCAAATACAGATTCCGCAACTCATAGCATAAGCAGTGAATGGATGCGGTGTATGTCTGGTTGCCTATATAACAATCATGTATTAATAGACAACTTGATCATCAATAGGGGTCATCAACGATCAATTCCATGAACATTAAACTCACTCGTTCATCGTGGTCGACGGAAATAGTTTATTATATAACGAGTGTGATAAACGTCCTTTTAGTAACGAGTATATTGAGCACGAGGACAGCAGCAAAGCGAGTATATGATAAGCCAGTGTTAAGAAGAACTCATCTCTTGGATTAACTTTTATAATTCAGAAAATTAGCCTAACCTACCCACTACTACAAGATAATTCGAAGACAATACGAGTTGAGAACATAATACATAATACAATACAACTGTCAGCAACCAACGAGACTTGTGAGGGATATTGGTTGTAGATGTTCGTGTCCAGTTCACTGGATACATGGATTCCTGCTTGCTTACCAACCTTTGTGAATAGGAAGTCTGACCTAGAGAATAAAAACTCTTCAATTTGCTGGTGTGTGAAAGATTTCGACTTCTCAGGTTTGTATATCCATATTCTGATGTGCGTTTAAGGAATGCAGACCACTTTGCATATTGTGTTTCACGTTTATTATATTTTTTAGCATAGAATGAAGAGCCGACAAAAATGAAAGCTTCACTTCTACATGGAGTTCTTGAAAATATGCAAGTAAAACATTCTCTTTGATTTCACTTTCGTCTGTATACATTATATCAATGAAACATTCTGATACAAAAGAATGTTAGGATAATAATTCTGATTACCTCTGATTGTTCTTGGAAAATATCTGCTATCATTTCATCACTAGCAATACCAGTTAGACGAACTCGACAAGCCCAGTCAGCACATCCTTTCGTTGTCAACCTCGAAATATGTCGCAAAGCACTTCATCAAAACTAGTTTGTCAGGAAAAGCTATGAAATTCATTGCCTGAGGAAATATTTTCAGGAACTTATAATCTCCAAAAGTTCAAGAATAACATTTCTTCCCTACGTACACACGATGTTTATATTCAAACATTATAGAGATTTCCTCATAAAATACCTAATGCTATAATAATAATTGGAGTGGCTCTACCTCTCCAGAAGCATATTACTACTACCCAGGTAGCACATCAAATTGGCTGGAACCCGATTTCATATTGGGTCGATATAGATATATCGTACATGTGAAAAATAATATAGGTTCAATATGAGAGTATATTGGACATACAATATTGAAATGATAATATTGGTGGAATATTGGTTCAACCTGAGCTGATTATGGATTGTCAGCTACAATATTGGAGCAATATTGGTTGTGAAATTCGTTAACAATGTGTTGAAAAACATATCTATGAATGTTATATAATATTGTTTCACAAATGTCGAAACAACAACATCGTATACATATTGTTCCCGACATTCATAACCAATATCGCAATTTGAACATTCTCCATATGTCGATTCTGAAGCAGTTATGCAATATTGTATATTCAAGTTACGTCAAACGGCATATTGGTTGAATTTTGTTTAAACAATATTTGAAACATCATATTCACCTATCTTGATTGATATCATTTCATCCATATCATGCGGAAGATATCGTATACATTTTGTTTCCTACATTTATAACCAATATCGCGATTTGAATATTCTCCTCATGTCGATTCTGAAGCGGTTGTGCAATATTGTATATCCAAGTTCGACGGCATATTGGTTCAAAATTGTTTCAACAATATTCGAAACATCATATTCACCTATCTTGATTGATATTATTTTATCCATATCATGCGTATACATATTGTTTCCAACAATTATAACCAATATAGCAATTCGAACATTCTCCCCATGTCGATTCAGATGCGGTTATGAAATATTGTATGTTCGAGTTCGACGGCACATTGGTAGAATATTGTTTCAACAATATTTGGAACATTGAATTCACCTATATTGAATGATACCATTTCAACTATATCACGCGGAAGATATCTAATAAATATTGTTTCCAACAACTATAACCAATATCGCAATTCAAACATTCTCCCCATGTCGATTCTGAAACGGTTATACAATATTGTGTAATCGAGTTCGACGGCGAATTGAAAGAATATTGTTTCAACAATATTTGGAACATCGAATTTACCTATATTGATTGATATCATTTCAACTATATCATGTTTCCAACAATTATAACCGATATCGCAATTTGAACATTCTCCCCATGTCGATTCTGAAGCGGTTAAGCAAAATTGTATATTCGAGTTCGACGGCTCATTTTTGAATATTGTTTATTCGACAATATTCAAAACATCATATATACCCAAATTGATTGATATCGTTTCAACTATATCATGCGAAAGATATGGAATGCATATTGTTTCAAATATGAATATCAATAACGGCAATTCAATATAATATATCTTATATCGGTCGTAGAAGAGAAAAACAAAATTGAATTTTCAAGTTCAATTGCATATCGGTTGAATAGTTTTCCAGACATATTCAGAAAATGATATCATCTTATATTGGCTAATATCTGATACACTATATCATGTGAGCAATATTGTTCACATATTGTTTTGAAAATACATATCGATATCGAAATTTCGATATTTATTCCATATCACGCTCTCTCAAACCGATGACGATAGATGGCGCTATAAATGATTGGTAACGTACTCCCATTGCCGATCATCAGACGGTAGAATATAAATATTGGCTCTTGACGATTGTAAAGCATTATTACATGGAGTAGGGGTTGACCGTGATCAACAAGGCGGCTTCCCCAGGGCAAGGCCCTCCCATTGCACTTCGGCTGGGCTGACCTTTGTGATTAGTCCTAATGCGAATAACTCGCAAATATTGGTATAAAAATATCCCACCAATATTTCGAAGACAACATAGCTACATAATGATTTTCAATAATGCACCAGTATATTAATATAATATTCCAGCAATATTGGTATGAAAATGTTATACCAATATTTTTGAGACAACATAGCTTCATGATGATTTTCAATGATTCACCGATATTTCCATATAATATTGAACCAATATTTCCGAATGTTCACCATTAATTTCTCGCCAATATTGATATTACATTTTGTGACCAATATAAATATACGAATGTTCAACCAATATTGATATGACAATATTCCGCTCACATTTGGAAACTGATATTGTACCAATATCGCCGAATGTTCACATTTTTTTTCTCGCCAATATAACTTTTACAATATTTTGCCGATATTTTCGTAATATTGCACCGATATTGTCCCAATATGTGTGTGCTACTTGGGTATGTTCAACTCGTTCGTTGCTATCAAAGGCAATCTCAGGTTATGTAAACCTGTCTCTATTATAGAGCTGAACAACAATAAGGTTGCAACAACAGAATTACCTGATGTGCCAAAAAAATAATGAGAATTGGAAAGCTCCATATGTTATCAGACAATATTGGTCAAGTGATGAAGTCATGCAACAGTTTTTCGTTTTTCATACTCATATGGAGAAAGAATTCTGATATTGAAAAAGGCCACCGATAATAACTGAAAATAAATTCCTTATTTCAGAAGTACCCCGCAGCAAATAATTCATTTTGAAGGATTACTACTCAATATAAGGTATAGTTGTAGATACCACGTACCAGCCAGTAAGCAGTCACTCTGAGAAGTTTCATCATGGAAGAAGAGAGAGGTTAAGAAGATTTCATTGTATCATTCATAAAATTGTTTCCTCGAAATCTAGTATGTGTATGTACGATATAATATGCTATAAGGGTTATTATATTGAGAAATATAGAGTTACCAAAACTTTCAGAATCATTGGACCCCTAAAATCACTACCTCGATAGTATGTAACCGATGTCGAAGATTGGCCATTACAGTCATTTATGTATATGCTGGGCTCGCTATGGAAAACTCAATGTTTCGAGTATGTTCGTACGGGCTTTTTGCTGGGGAACTGAATTTGATTGCTGGGCACCCAGCACTCTGGGACCAGCTGCCGGTCGCAGTGTACCGATATACAAAATCCCGCATATGGGAAATATATTAGGCCATTATTGCCCCATATCAAGATATTTGCTGGGTTATACTTTGAAACACATAATGACCTCCTCCAGAAGGCATACTGGTTGAAGTCACGTCGGAAAATATGTCACTACCTACCGGTAGTGAAGTTGATTGATTGATTGTTCGACTATAATTTCGAAAAATCAGAATTGTCACCTTTCCCGATGTCTGGTACGCCACTGACATAACATTATTTCAGTTCGAGAGTTAATCAACTGTGAAAGCTGTCACCTACGTACGCCTTAACAAGGACCTATATCGTCAAGGCAAAACAAAGGAGCATCGAGGCGTTAACACGATAACAAAATCCTACTAATTAGATATTATTCAGAGAGCTCATAAAAATGCTAATGCCAATCGTAAACTACGTGATTAGGTCCCGCCATTAGAACTTTGTGACAATCGAGCTTTCACCTGTTCATCCGCATCCTACATTATCGCGTTACCTGGGAGGGTAGAAACTGGAATCCTTATCATTCATTAAGGCGCCCTCAGTTCCACCTCAATTATAATCAACGTCGGACGCCCTATATAGCTTTCAGTATCACGTGACAGAAATAATTAGTTTTCTTCTGGGATATCTACTACCTACTACACAATTTCATTATACCCTTCTATAGACCCTCAAAACAATATTGAATTCGATTGCAACGAACTAGAATATAAAGTTACCCGATATGAATGAGTTCTACCAGGTACTTGCATACAAGGTGAGTCATGAGGAACTGTATACCCAGCGAGCACAAACATCCCTGGGATGTTTTGAAAATGTTGGCATGAAGATGTTATTTTGAGACGTAAAATATGCACTGACCAAAGAGGTTTTTGAAGGATATTGAAGTATTGTTTTTGTTCTCCTATGGCATTTCTTTGTTTGCCTACTGAGAGGTATCCCTGGGATGTTTTGGGATGTTTCAGAAATGTAGGCATGAGGATGTTTTTTTGAGGCGTAATATGCACTTCCCAAAGAGGTCTTAGAAGGATATTGGAAGTATTGTTTTTGTTCTTTTGTGCCCTCTCTTTCTTTGCCCCACCACAACGTCTCATGCTTACGTCACAATACGATGAATTCTGATTTGTTTTCGATTTCTGGTGAAGTTTATTGTGTTAGAAGACCTATTTAGTTTGTAATAATGACCATCAGATGCAAGATGTGTTGTTTGGTGCCTCAGTGTAATCAATATATAAAAGTACGTATTCATCAATACACAGCTTTTCCGCAGTTGCAAGATTATGCATTGTGGAGAACATTTCAAAAATTGGGAAACCTATTTCCAATTATTTGTCTGTGTTTAGTAAGCACTACTCAGAAACCGAAACCGTAAGAAGGTAATTCCATATCAAGAAAATATTTTCATGTTCAATCCATTTTTGATGCATTTTTTCATTCAAGGAAAATGGAATCCTAATGCGAAAGTTCATTTTGACAAAAAGCTTCAGAAAAGTACCTCGAAAATGATTTTTTTACAGCGATTTAATGTGCGCAAGACCCGTTGAAAATGTTCTGTTGTGTCCATGAAAAGTCTTTAAAAAGAACTAGGGAGAAGGTAGTTTTGTGACATATCAAGGACATCTCGATAATTGCCGCCTGCGGCGGACATCGGCTGTTCTGTAATAGTTCTATTCATGTGTGAACAGAACATCGCAGTGGACGTTCAATGTCTCGAAATCTCGTACTTTTAACATCTCTGAGATGTTTTTGTGCTCGCTGGGTATACTCCTACCAGGAATGGAGGCCCCTGAGGAAATTACCTTATGTCTATCAGATAATGTGTTCTTCACTTCTTTTCCAATTTATAGGGTGAATTATGAGATTTGACAAAAACATCATGATATTTTCTCATTCTCTACTACTTGATGAATTTCCTGAATGCTGTGCGCAATTGTCCGTTGCCCTGGAACCTACTCAAAAAGAGAAGAATTCATTATTATTACCATATTACTGGCACCACAACAGTAAAATCATCACTGATATCTAGTCGGTCATTTGAATATAATCTTGGGAATTCTCAGTTTGCTGAAATTATTTTCATGAATTTTGTAAAAGTATTTTTTTCTCGAATCTCGACCCCAACCAGACACACCATTTTAACTTCATGATGACGTCATGGTACCTTTATTATGATGTCACAGTTCACTTGTGAATAAGCTTGACAGATGTCAGTTCATCAGCTGTTTTCGTTCATTGTTTGCTCCTAGTAATAATACTGATAACGTGAATGAAGAAATTCATAATCGAATAACAATAATATATCATAAAAAGGAACTACACTCATATGCAGAAAAAACGCAACAAGTAAATATTTGGTAAAATTTGAAATCTCATAGTTTTTTTATTTTTACTTCATTTTCCAAATTTTTTTCAGCAAACTGTGGATAAATTCATTGATTTCAACTGGCACATTCAGTATTTTGTTGAATGCTGGCTCATTAGTCATTATACAGGGTTAACTAGAAATATGTTGATATACCCTAATTTTAAAACATCCTGTGGAATAATTTCGTGGTCAAATTCTTTCAAAATACCAATTTTTGTTAAGAACCGATCCTTTTCAACATTTTGTTTATTGGTTCAAGTCTTTAGGTGCACTAGTTGGTTTTTAAGAAGGAAATGAACAACTTATCATCAACGTTTACTTTGGAAAATGTAATTTTTTGAAGAGGTGGCTTTGCTCGTTGTTGTCCTAATGTCAGTTTGACAGTGAGTGAACCACACAAAAATTTCTATCGAATCGAGTATTTACGAAGTGGAATGCATTACCTCGTGATGTTGTGTCAGCTTCCAGTGTCAACAGTTTCAAAAACCGCTACGACTTGTTGCAATTGCAACATTCATAGTGATTACTGAATTAGGTATTAATTAATTAATTAATTTTAAGTTTAAGTACCTATTGGGCAAAATAGGCTATGCCTCTGCTCTTGTTGAAATGAAATAATAATAATGAAATATTAATATAACTTCAGAACATAACCACAACAAGAGCCCAATCCAGTGCCCAATCAAAAGCCTGAGCCACTCTGTGAACTACCTCAGTGAGCTAGTTTGTGGTTGGTTAACTATCACGTCATAGTTTGAAATACACTTCAAGGAAAATTGACTGGTCAAGTTATTGTCACTTATTCCGATTTAGCTGAGCTATACAGAGTGGATCACCCCGTATAGTGTTGGGGTGGAATACAATAGCAAACATCTGGCGACTTGGGGCAATGACGTGTGTTGCGCCTAATGGGGAAGAGGGTTACTTTCACATTTAATTGGAATTCCAAATCATTTTCTTCACCCTTAGGGGTCCACGACTGATTTTTATTAGGTTCTCATGTTCGGAAACATATCAATACACGCAGACAATCACGGGAAAACCAACATGGTTTCTTCTCAATATGGCGACTATCTATCCACATTTCAATGTTTCAATGGTGGTCTGGTCATAATCATTATCGATATTTTCGATATTATCGATATTATTGGTGTTATCGATATTGTCGACATTTTTTGCAATAAAAACCCAAAAAGAAACATTGGGCGTGCAACGGGTAGAAAGAGATCTATATACTACATTCCAAATAAGAAGAAAGTAGGTGGCGCTCCTTCTGAAGGAATGTTTACACTGACAAAATGAGTGTAGGACGCCCAATCCATGATGATAGTAATTTTTCAATATACGAAAAATAATCGGAATTTCATGTCGTAAGTCATAATATTCGGCGAATGTAATATTGCCTCCGATATTAACCAATGACAGTGGAGGTCAACGCTTCCCTATGACTTCCAATGCTGTCTTCCTAGTTGGAATGGACTATTGGAGTGGGCGATTACAATCAACAATCAACGCATATTTCGAAAATCGCATAAATCGGAAATTATCGAAAATCATAGAAAATATCATTGATAATGATAATTATCGATATTATCGGTATAATCGATATTATCGTATATAAGTATTGTTAGTATCAACCCCTGAAATGAATTGGAAATCGGGTAGCACAAATATGAATTTTTCGACAGTGTACCTGTAGATAGAGGACACTGTGATGGTTCCAAATCACTCCCCTTTGATGTGTCTACCGTATTTTATAACTGAGATACAGGACGTTATCTTGATTTTGGCAAAATCATCATCTGGTCATAGCTTTTGAACGACTTTGTATAATCTATCCATACCTGGTAAAAATATTTTACTTATATCACCCATCAAAAGTAAATGAAAATCGGGATCAGAATCCAGGTCCGTCTTGAGGAAAAACAGAAAACTTCTTTCATATCACAAACAACACTCTGTATGTCAAAATTTTTAAGATCTGTTCCGATATTTGAGAAGAACAGGAAAAAACGAATGATGTGACGTACTTTTCACGATGTTTTATTATCATTTTCTGATACACTCGGCTCCATTTTGAGTTATTTTTATTGAACTAGCATTTCAAAATTCAATTATTTCACATAATAATAACAGTCTTCAAAGTTCAACATCATTGGAGTGAAATGAATAGATCTGTTCGTTCGACAGAAAAACGTCTGTGGTTTTGGAAATTTTTGAGGGCTCGTTTTATTCTTCACTATTATTTCATGAGCTGCGGTAATGTAGGCTGTTCAAAAAATTCTGATATCCTGACAGTTCATAATCACTAGTTTGATATTATTGGTAACGTTGAGATAACTGTTGGTACTTGTCTATTGGATTGTTACATTTTCAAAGTGTTTATAACTATGCCTCAACACAATAAACTTCATTTTCACATTGGTTACTATGATCGGTCAGTATTTCGAAATTGTTTGCACAGCCTAGTTCACCGCAGCTAATGAAAAAGTAGTGAATTATAAAATAAGTCCTCGAACATTTTCAAAATCATTGACAAGCTATTTTGTCGAACGAACAAATCAATCAATAGTTCACCTGATTTGACTCTAATGAAGTTTAACTTTGGAGACAATTAATTTTTTTATCAAAATTGGATTTTGATTTACAGTTTCATGAAAATGCCTCGAAATGGGGTGAATATTTCAAAATTAATATTATACCATCTGTCAAATTGGAAGCGCGCTCGTAACAAGTAGGTCACTTTATTAATTGTATCCTGCTCTTTCCAAATATCAAAACAGATCCACAAAATTTTGCCATACAGAGTGTTGCTTTCGAAATGAAGACGTTTTTTGTTTTTTCTCGAGACGGATCTGGATTCTGATCTCAATTCTCACTTAGTTTTGATGTCTAATATAAGTGGAATATTTCTACCAAGTATGAATAGATTATACAACGTGGTTCAAAAATTATGACCAGATGAAGATTCTGCCGAAATCAAGATAACGTCCTGTATTTAAGTTATGAAAGACGGTAAACACATCAATGGGGATGATTTGAAACCGTCAAAGTGCCCTGTATCTGCCAGTATCGTATGTATGTACATTCAAGTCTGAAAAACTGGCACGAAAGAGATAGTACTGGTACTGGTACTGGTTAAAGTGAGGTACATCTGCATATCAACAACTAGTTACTAATCGGGCCTATTTGTAGGCCCTAATGTGAGCAATGAGTGTTGTGGTACAACGATATGCTGCAGTAGCAGGCCTACCAGCTATTCTCGTTAACCCCCAGAAGCAGAATTTTCCTCTATCACGCTCATCTGGTAGTTTTCCGCAACCACCTACATACACTGTCAAATCATCATCATCATTACTTTCTGTGTGTTCTGTGTAGGCATTTTTACTTACTCCATGCGCCACTTTGAAATTTGCACTGTTAATTAAAACGCAACAATGAATCGTGCAGGACTATATGCTCTAGACGTTAAATTCAATTCGTAAATTGAACATCAAAAAAGTTACTTGGTCAAACTGGGTTTCGAACTCACGTCAAACATGAAATGCATAAGCTCAAAAAAATCGAAGCTCATCTGGGCTTAAATGAAGGGTGAACAAGTTGAAAGCCATGAAAACAGATGAGCAATGCGTTTCCCCACTGACGATAAACCAAGTACTGGATCAACGCTTGAACAAACAATGAACTTCCTACATAAATCCGATAACGGATGAGAAGAGTTACAGCCGAAATGCATTCAGTATTAAATTCTATTTGAACACTAGAGTGATAGTGTGAATGCGCATTCGCATTCATGACTATCCCGTACCATTCAGAAAGTTTTCATAACCTACATGAGAAGTTTGAAGCTGGAAGCTGTTGAATGATAACGAAACGAAAGCAGAGTGGTACAGATTCAATTACCACTCGCGGAATTTCACCACTTAATTGCCAGAGCAACCTTTCATCTTTGCATGTCAACAGTTTGGAAAGAGTTAATTCAGTTAAATGCCGCTTTCAGAGGTGGCGCATGAACATAAAATGCTGGCTGGTGCCTAATTCTCTCAGGGATTGGTTTATTTTCGCCCTTCAACCCCCTTAATACCTCATCTGCTTCTCCTATGGATCGGGGTTAATTAACAATTTGGGTATTGATAATAACCACCATGATGATATTAAATTCGTTCATCAGAGACTGACGTAATTCCAGCTAGGAAGATAGCATTATAAGGGTAATTTGCTATGCACTGATGACACAGTGAGGAACAAATTTGTTGAATCGAGTTATCTGGAAGTTGCACGGAATCCTCATCAAAATGAATGTGAAATCTTTAGAAACAGGATTCAAGATATCAAAGTCTGAAAAGATAACTCAGTTCATGATTATATGTATAAATCTACTTTGAATAGATGATGAATATAGAACGATATCATCTTTAGATTGAAACTATCGGCAAAAGCTTCATTATGTGATCAAAACAAAAATATTCAAGGAATCATACAGAACACTGTGAATCAGATCAATCCAAAATTGCTATAATTTTGGTCACCTAGAAATGATTCAGCTTGAGAATAGCTCATAGAAAATTCTTACCACTGTGTCTATCCACAATAAAGTTTCATCGAAAGATCTATCCAATTCGAAAATTGGTGAAATTGATGATATAATACTGCTTTCTATAGAAATAATGTTCAGTTTATATTCACTGTATGTTTTCTATGCTTGAACATAAATGAAATTACATCTTGAGGTAAAAGTCTCCAAGCTAATATTAGTATTATTTTTATCGAAATGTCTCTCATCTTTCTATGGTGCTTCTTCAAGATCACTATACTTCTGATACAGTTTTGAGTTATGATAGAAATTAGTGTTCGTGAATGGTTCCATAATGCTTTCGCAAATTTCTCATCATTCCAGGAAATGAAAAATAAACAAAAGAGCATAATTCTGTAAATGGCTTGTTCTCCTAGTATAAGTGAACAAAAATCATCTCTCATTGCCTAACATCACCTTTCACTGAATCTGGTAGATTATTTATTGCGATAAACCAATGATCCAATTTCATGAGAGATGATGTATACAACGATTGTGGTCTGATTGGAGTAGGAGCAAAAAGAAGTGATTAGGATGATATCACAATGATATACTACTTGTTGGAGAAGTTTCACATGATGAAAGGGAGTAGGAAACTCGTTCCACTTTTGTCAAAAACTACGTTACCCAGCTAGAGAATCACTGGCCACCATGCGGTTTGAGACCCTGCTCCCTTCTGAATTGCGCGAAATTCAAACGATAGACCGTTCAAATATTATTTTTGCATGATGATGACGTCAATTTTCATTCTATTCAGACAGCGAAGGAATTTTTCGTCCAAGGGGCGAATTCCAGCAATAGTACACTATATCTCTTCTCCCACACTAACGAGGAATGTTGTGTTAATTATTATATCAGAATCTCCAAGAGAAGACTAAGAATATTTTGTTTCCTCTAGATTTTCTCTCCACATTTTCAAGGCCATTGCACTTTTAGAATCCTGGAAGAAAAGTGAGATAGATAGTCAGTAACATCTTGTTTGAAAACTGCTTGAGAAAGTTGAATTTAGGTGAAATGGATATAAAGTTCACTAATTTTTGAACGTTACGGGAAAGACTCTGCTACCGTTTTGCAACATAAGAATGGGAAACAACTTATGAGATTGATTTGTTCGTTTTCGTCTTACAACACTGCTTAGGGATGAAAGTTGATATTCTTCCCAGAGTATACTTCTCGAAATTATCAACTTTTCCTAACAAACTGAAATCATGAATCACAATTTCTTATTCTACTGCGATCACAAAAACTCGAGCAGATTCAAAGAGAACGCATTAGCCATTTTTCACTAAAATTTTGATGAGTAATCGATTCGGAATGGTCACAAATACTCCTATATCAATTTCCAAAACAATATCCCATAAGGAGTGTTTGTTATCAAGCCGTTTCAATAATTCTTAGAATTTGAATTATACGTCATATGGCTACAGAGTCAGAAAAATAACTGATTAAATCACTCAGAAGCCAGAAATTGGAAAAGAACTAATCAGCAATCATTCCTAGCAAGTATAGTTTTTTTGTATTCTTGATCAAATCTTCTTCATTCTGCTCTACACACTTTAAATTTCCCTTTCGTACGTTATTTTCAACTCTCCTTAGTTCTTCTGGTGGCATCTGTCTGCAAACCATACTCTTCTCTTTTTTTTTGGCCTCAATTTCTGAACCTTGCAGGAGAGTTGAAAATAACGTGCAAAAAGAAATATAAAAAGTGTATAGAGGAAGAAGAAGACGTTTCAAAAATATAGGAATCTAACCTTGTCAGGAAATAATTGTTGTTTTGATCTTTGTTCAATTCCAAATGTAATTTTTTCATAGGTATAGGTATCATCCAGTTTTTTCATTCATTCCTTCAATAATGAATACTAATATTCAGTGAGTTTATCAGTTATTTATACTCTGTAGCCAGACGATCTGATCCTGACTACCATCATACCTGATATCATTAAAATTTTAAGTATTATTATTTATCCACGGTGACTTGAAGAGTGCAATCATTCAAGAATTGTGACGTGGATAAAAAAACACCCCGTATTGTAATTTGATATAAGAGTGATTGTGACATGTCCAAATCGATTGCCTTCATGAACATTTTTGTGAAAAAATGCCTAATCTGTTTTCTCTGAATTTGCTCATTTTTTTTGTGATCGCAGTAGGCTACGAACTTGTGATTGGTGATTTTTGTATTGCTCAACAAAGAATATAGTTTTGAGTAATAGATTATGAGGAAAAATATTTCCAAATCGCTATAGGAATACGAAAGTACAGGAGGGAAGTGGAACAAATTGTAACAGACTGTACATATATATGAAAATTGACCACCAAGTCGAACTTTTCCAATCGAGTTAGATGTAATAATCGAGGCTAATAGTTATTAATGACTGTTTCAAAGTTGGACTCACGCAAACAGTCAATTCCCGTCAAGAGCGGCAATCCAGGATCCTTCGTCAAACAAACCAAATTGGATTTTTATGCAGAGCCTCCCACAGTATTTATAATTTCTGTGGCAGATGTTTTCAGAGCTTGATTGCGGTGGTTCATGCATGGGGGACTCAGTCACTGTCTCGTCCCGACTAATCACTCTAATCAAGCTAGTTATCCTCCAATTGTGCTTAATTCGCGCTTTGTGTCAGACAATATCTTGCAAACGAATTCCCGACATGCCTGCTTCCTATCGGGCATTGCAGTAGCGCCGCATGATTCCTATACCAGGTGACACAGACTCCCCACTAAACATATTTCAGTATCAGAAACGTTTCTGAAATATCTTTCGGATATCTGAAACCTTTCCACTTAAGTCTCTCTGAAGTTCCAGAAACGTTCCAGGAAATGTTCATGGGCTCGTTCCAACAAAAGTGTCTTGGATACGTTTCAAGAAAATTGTCCTAAACACGTTTCACAATGGTTTCCAATTTCGTATAGTTTCATCAAATCTTCAGAGAAAGTGGATATGGTATTGAAAAAAAGATACATAGACCCTACAAACAGACAAATCTTTCAGGTACCACTTATTTTTATTTTACAAACAATTGGCAAAAACCCATCACACAGGTGTGAGAAATACAAAACTCAAATATTCTAATCAAGTCCACACGTGCCCAACATATCCTAATGAACACTATCAACTAATATCTCTGAAACACACAGCTAACCAATATAATTCGATTGCCAAAAGCATGGATCCTACTTTTTATGTAAACAGCTCTTATGATGATGATCCGTGCTGTTTACTAATATCTCTCACATTGCCTTCGGATGTGGATTCATTTTTGATAAAATACTTCGTGAATCCTGATGATCATTTTTGGCTCCTCTAAATTAAGCAACTGGGTACGATGGATCACAAATAAACTATCAGGTTCGGCTACTACTGCCAAACACATCAATTCAGAAACAGCGACTAGGTATTTCGCTGACGCAAAATAGGACTGTAGCATTAGTTGGCGATTGAGTGCTGTCTAAGCTGTCATTGACTCTCGTCTCGTTTCAGTCGACTCCCTTTTACCTTGTACTGTCTTGTACCGATACCGATTCTTCCTGTCATCGCATTCACACCTGCATCTCCTATTCATCACAAGTTTCCTTAGTAACAAGAAATTCGACATATGAAATATATGTTACCTACTCGATCTCATTCTGAGACGGGATACTAAGGTTTAGGCATAAACAATATTGAAAATTAGATGAGAGCTGAAGTTAATTATAACTATGGGTACAGTTCAACATTGATGGCGTGGTATAGTAGCAGCAGCTGTTTTTTTATTCTGGATCTTCTATAGTGATAGTTATTAATCATAATGTAGAATAGGTAGGCAACACAACAAAAAAACATGAAACATCATAGAAGCAGCATTAGTACATGAATTCTCCATACTGCGTTGTCTTCCAGGATTCTGATTCCTTCCTAGGAAAGTGAGAACTCACGACGAAGGCAGGCCATCGCTGTCAATGAAGATCTTGCGAGAAGTACAGCCTGGGAATCAACAACTCAGTTTAACTTAACGCCACCAAAACTCAAGCTTGTATTTTCTCTACAGAAGCGGAACTCAGTATACCTAATATCACACCACCATTCTCACCAAGATAACTTCATCTCTGCCTAGTAGTACCATTAGCAATAGTCTCTCATGGTGAATCATGTCCGATCTTTCGCGAAAGATGCTTCACAAGAACTCGAAATATTGTTTCGTGCGAATATCTACTTTACACTCCAACTGCTTCTTATGATCTACAAAGCACAGGTTTGAGTAGTCTGAGGAAAATGTTCTTATGTATGGAGTTCAGCACCCAAACATACGCTGATGCTCTTGAATTTCATTCAGAGAAAAGCAATTTGCATGGTGGGTCATAATGCACTCACAACTCTTTGACCTCATCAGAACACCGTGGAAAAGTCGTCTTAGATACTTCCACGGAAAATGTTCGTTAGAAATCTCTGCTATAATTCTATCATAAGCAATACTAGTCAGACGAACTCAACAGGCTCAGTCAGCACATAATTTCGTCGTTAACCTTGAAATATGTCGTACACAACACTCTTTCAGAACTCGTTAGTCTATAGAGCGGCGAAGTTTGGAGTTCTTTGTCAATGAAAGTATTTCCATGAAACTATAACCGCCAGAAGTTTTACAAAAATTCCAACATCTATCTCTTCGCTTTCCTCTCACTTCCTAGATGCCCATGATATTCCACGAACAGTATAGGAAGTTCCTTCCTATAAAAACATAGGAGAAGAGAAAGGTATATCATGAGCCTGTGTCACCCGGTATATAGTTAGTTGCCTCTCGCTGATGATGCTTGTTATGATTTATTCAGCGTCAATGAGTTCATTAGCATGAAAGTAGAGAATCTGATGTTGGTAAAAGATAATTTCGAGGTGATTCATACCGCACCACTTTTCTACAGACTTTATACTGGATGGAGCAATAGTGCATCGGTGCTTGATTGATCGAGTTCAATGATAGTTAGACAACATTACCGTGAAAATCAATGTCATCATCCCTATCTGAATCTCCTTCATCTTTAGCATATCGGCATTCTTGGAGGTATTGGATTAAGCTATTGGATTTTTCTTTCAGGATCCATGATGAAAAAACGCAGTGACATTTTGAAGCAAAACATCGGTTTTGTCCTACTACACATATATTGGAATTAAACTCATACTTTTATTTCATGGAAAGAAATAGGGAAAATCCCAAATAATCAATTTGAATAATCTCTCGTACTAATTCGAATTATTCTCATTATCAGCCCTATCTGAATTCTCTTCAACTTAAGTTCATTATTATTCTTGAAGAGATTCTCGAGATGTATTCGAAAAAGAGAGAATCTCCAGTGGCAGCATCCAACACACGAGATTGAAACTAACAACGGGTTCCAATGATTTTTCGTGTCGGAGTCAAAAGGATGAAGATAGAGAGGATGGAAGGATGAATAATGAAACAATGCAAGATTGAGATGTATACCTATCGAAAACTTGGATAGCCGAATGTTCACTATAGCATCTTAGAATGAGAGATGAAATCTTCTAGGAGTTTAATTTTGGGAGAAATTGCAGTAGGGACAATCAGAGAATCAAGGAATTTAAATGTGAATTCAGTAACTGATTGAGAAGGTTCTCTAGAAGAACTAACTGAAGATTGAAAAATCTTCATGTCCTTCTGATTTCACGAGTTCTTCCATCATTGTGTGTTAGTGTCTCAAATAATCTCATGTAGTTCAGAATTATTTTCATTATCATCCTTATCTGAATCATCTTCAACGTCAGCTCATTGGTATTCTTAAAGATATTCTCGCACTGGCAGCGACATCTAACCAACAAAATTGTAGTAATAAACGGGTTTCAACATCTCTCGTTCCCCATCAGCTCTTTCTGGGGCAAGAGGGTGAAAAAGAAGAAGATGGATAGATGAATAATGAAACAATGCGAAATTGAGATGTATACCTATCGAAAACTTGGATAGCCGAATGTTGACTATAGCATCTCAGAATAGAAGATCTTCTAGGAGTCTAATTTCCAGAGAAATTGCAGTAGGAAGATCAGAAAATCAAGAAATCTGAATGTGAATTCAGTTAATGATGATTGGAAAGGTTCCTTAGAAAAATTTGAGAAACATTCAAAAATCTTTATGTCCTTCTAATTTCAAGTTTTTCCATCATTGTGTGCTAGTGTCTCAAATAATCTCATGGACTTCAGAATTATTTTCATCATCATCCTCATCTGAATCATCTAACATTGAACTCATTGGCATTCTTGAAGATATTCTAGCACCATGATTGAGGAAGAGACAATCTCTGGAAGCGACATCTAACGAACTAAATTGTAGTTGAAAAAAAGGGGTTCCAATATCTTTTATTCTTCATCAGCTTTTCTGGGGACAAGGGAGAGAGCAGATTTGAGATATATATCTATCTGAAACATGGATAACCGAATGTTCAATCAAGTACTCAAGAATGAGAGGAAACATCTCCTAACAGTTTTATTTCGAGAGAAGTTGCAGTAAGGAGAATCAGAAATAGGAACGAATTTGTGTGAATTCAGTAACTGATTGAGAAGGTATTCCAGGTAAACTTGATACGTTTCGGAAATTCTATTTCAACGACTTTATCCATCATTGTGTGCTTGTGTCTCATATCACATCACGGACGTCAGAATTATTTTCATTTTCATCCCTATCTGAATCCTCTCCAACTTGAGCTCATTGGCATCCTTGAAGTTATTCCTGGGATTTAATCAAAGAAGAGGAAATCTCCACAGCGGCATCCAACAAACGAAATTGAAACTAACAACGGGTTCCAATAATTTTCCGTTCTCCATCGGCTTTGTCGGGGGCAAGGGGGTGAAAAACGGGGCGTGTGGGGGGGGATAAGCGGCTTATCTTCGGCGGCGCACGGAATTGCAGCGTTGCCCGGACTCCCGGACTCAAATCCGACATCGTCGAGGATTATTAGTCCCTTGTTCTTGTTCCGTAATCTGAGAACAATGATCTGGCTGCCTGTTTCGTTGGCATCTTTCCGTGCTCGTTAGCATTATTAGATCCCGAACGGAAAGAGATAGGAATCGATGTTTCTGAGTTATTATCGGAAAAATATTATTGGAATTGCCAATGGGTTGAGTAGCATAGTAGAATATGATAACAACTCGAATCAATCTATGTAGCTCGTATTTTCTCTTAGGACAAGTTTCTGAAGCTCATTACTATGTTGACATATTGCTGCTAAGAAATACAACATCAAGAAGAATAATACGAACCAATGTTCCTTCAGGAACTAGAATTGATCTATGAAGCTGGTTACTATATACTCGTATCATGGAGTAGCACAATAGACACCGATATCCCTTTAAGAACTCAAATAACTCTATTGGAAGCTGATTTCCAGTAATTTGTTCAGGAATTTCTCTGAAAAGAATTCATCCAAAGAGTAGAAAGCCTGTTCCATCAGTAGTCTTTTGACCGAGTTTTTGAAATTTTGTTGGTTGTTGATACAATTTACTTCATCAGGCAAATGATCCTACAATTTTCTGCCATTGTGAATGAATGAGTTGATTAATAATGAAGAGCTCGGTATTGGTACATTTAAATCATGTGCCCGTTTTGTATTATAATGTATAGTAATATTGAGATTTTCATTATTATATTTTTGGTGCAAGAGACATACGGTTCCCAGAATAAAAATACATGGAAAGGGTGATATTTTGTGCTTCTTGAATAATGGCTTGCAGGAATCCCAGAATTCAGCTTTACACATGTACCTCATGGTTCTTTTTTGTAAGACAGTAATCCCATGAAACAAAGTTTCACTACATGAACCCAAGAAACAAATTCCATATCTCAAATGTGAATCAATGAGAGCAAAGTATACACTTTTGGCCATTTCCAAATCGAGTTCGCATGCATGATGTTGTTCTGACTGCATAACAGCCAGATGACAACTTTTCTCCTAATTTGTCAATATGGTCACTTCACTTCAACTTATTATCAATATTTGAACCTAGAAACTTCGTATCTTGTTACACTTGTTATAGAGATGTTGAAGGTCAACATATTGGAATCACACCACTCTTTCACCATGGCAATATCGTTTATAATTGTTTTTGGCAAGTCATAATTATTTTTATTGTGCCAGAATAATGTGGTGTCATCTGCGAATTGAGTGAATTTTCCTATAATATCGATCGACGCTAGGTCAGTTATGTATAACAAAAAAAGAACAGGTCCAAGCACTGATCCTTGAGGCACTCTTAAACTAACCTCTAATTGACATGACATATAGTATCTTGAAGGGACACACTTTGAGTTCTTTCGGATCAATTAGAACTCAACCATTGCAAAACTACATCTCTAAACCTATATATTTCTAATTTTTCAAGCAGAATGTTGTGGTTGACACAGTCGAAAGCATTATAGTAGCATCACAAAAAACTGCAGCCACAGCTTCCTGATCATTCAATTTGAAATACACATTTTGTAATAGATTGAAAATTGCATCATCAGTACTCTTAGCAGTCTGAAAACCAAACTGGACAGAATTGATAATGTTATGCTCATTGAAAAAAATTAAATATTTCTTTTTCACAAGTTTTTCAACTATTTTCGCCAGAGTGGGTAGCATCGAGATAGGCCCAAAATTTGCAGGATCATTAGTATCACCACCTTCGTACAAAGGAATGACGATCGCGTTTTTGAGGCACCGAGGAAAAACTCCTGTATACTGAATGAAATATTATTCGCATCCACTAATGCCTCAAGAGCGGTGTCCGGTTGGTTCAGAAATATTTTTATTGACAAATCATCCCACCCAGACGCATTTTTATTTTTATTTTTGATGTCATCCTTAGTTTGTTTCAATTTAAGAATATCTGTGGGAGCTAGATGATGTTATCATTGATAATATTATTAGTATTGATGTTATTATTATTATTAGTTGACTGTAACTTGGATAACTAGAGCTTATGACTATGTTGAAACACTGCTGCTAACACATTTACCCATTTTGTTCATGAGTTGAAACACCAAGATATATTGATATCAGTCTCTTATTATTTTTGCAAATGATCTAGGAACCATGATATAATCTTCTTGAAAGGAACTTTTGGAATGACTTCGTCACTGAAATAGACTGGGATACAATTTGTTCGACATTTTTCACAGAATAACGATAGATACAATGAATGATACAGATGCTACAGACACTAAGAGAAAGATCATTTGTATAAGAATGACGCTGACCAAAAATTTGGATAGCTTGTGTTATGTTGAGATTTTCAAATCATCAATTGCAAATAGGCTTCAGCTTCAACAACCCTATCACCCCTTCACAATGGAATGCTTCTATCGATTGAAGTCAATGCCATACCGAAATTCGATTTATATTGTTATTGATGGAACGTCACATACTCATTTCCCGAAACAATCTGAAATATGTTGTTTCCATACAATTAATACTGGTGGGTACTTGAGAACTCAAGAACGCATAACGTAATAAGGAAAAGAACAATATGCAGCAATCAATCACGACGTTTGGGGTGTCAATTTTCATTTCGTGATGTCATACTGTTATTTTGATTTGATGGTATTCATTTGACCATTCTTGTTTGGTTGGTGTACAGGTGGCCAGATAAGAATGCAAAGTGCTGTATTTCGGAAGATATTCGTCTTAGAGACTTGCGGTAAAAAATACCATGACCAAAGTGGCAAAAAAAAAATATTTTCAGGATTCCAAGATGGCCTCCAGGGGGCGTAACCGTCATCTGAAACATTTGAATTGATTTTTCATTGAAATCCACCTATAGTAAATGTTTTAAAAATATATATGCTTTTGAAAGCTGAGCTTCATTAGAGTAATTTTTTTCTACACTTCTTGACGCATTTATTGAAATGAAGTGGTAGGAGGTATTTCAATGTTTTTTTAAATAAACATCTGTAACTCCTAAACGACTGAACGGATTTCAACAAACTTGGTCTCGTTGGAACAAGCATTAATTGCTTCATCAAACCCATCCCACCTGTGATATGTCTAATTCTTAGTGATGCCGCTAGAGGGCATTTTTTGATATGATAATAGAAAACTGCAAAATTCTCTAAAAAATTTGATGCTATAATATGACTCTTCTTTCATAAAAATCTAGCGAAATGACACTCAAATAGGCTAGTGAAAACCGTATATCAATATTTTATTCCTAGCCTTAAATATCAAAGAAAGAAAATTTAGTTATTTATGAAATTTCGAAAAGACGCTATCACACCAATATATTCCTAATTATTTTCCAAAAATAAATGATAACATTTCATGATTTTATGATTCTCGAATGATAAAAGTAATTTATTCAAAAAATCTGAAAAAAAATGGGTGGAGGCATAGTAAGCAATGCATATAATATATATCTTGGGAACCTGAACACAATTTCCAGGATTTTCTTTTGTTCACTTTAGACGTCCTATTTTTCACTGCAAGTCTCTTAGACAAATAGCTTCCGGAATACAGCACTTTGCATTCTTATCTGGCCACCCTGTACAAACAAATAGAAGAATCTAGAAAACAATATCGAAATATTGTTATGCAACAGGTATATCATTTCAGTATTGAATTCCATAATTCAAAATATCGTATGCTGTTCGGGATATTACTGTTATTGATAGTATTATTGAATTTGTTAGCCTGGAATAACTTTGATACTGAAATTTCAATAACGCATTTATATACCATGTAAACTCATAATCACGTTTGCAGCGATGTGCATGAATGTCCATATCCATTTACTATAGCATAATATATCACAATGCAAAAGCAACAACTTTGAACTCGGTTTTTAATAATGTACAATCATATATCGAACCCACGGGAATCTGATAACAGGAACACGCATATTATGGTATTATTTACTTGTTAAATGGTCGCTGCCACGAACGAAACTTTCGTGAGAACAATTCACATCGCATAATGTTATTTTTCGTCTACCATATCTTATAATGAATCATATCAACCCCAAAAATGTGACCGAATGTAATGTATATCGTCCCTTGGGCTGCTGAACTCATAACCTGCAAATCCAGGACATAACCGATGACGAAATAAAGGTCGATATTAAATCTTTGAAATCAAAGAAAAACAAAGGACCAGACAAAATACCTGTGAGGGCTGTGCAGATTAATCAATAAAACCCATAAAATCTGTCCCATTTCGAAGAGTGGTAATAAAAATGAATCCACCAATTACAGAATCTTTATTGTATGTGAAAATATTTGACTATGATAATCTAGAATCATCAGAAAAACAAAATGGATTCATTTCTAAAAAATCAACTCTGACAAACCTATAGAGTTTTTTCACAATCAATCAGTGAAGAGATCGATAACAATGGTCAAATAGATATCATATACACGGATTTTGCAAAGGCGTTCGATAAAGTTGACCATGATATAATGCTCAGTAAGTTTTCTGAATTGGGATTTTCTGATAATTTGTTGAAACAATGTGCATCCTATCTCGAAGATCGTCAACAGTATGTAGTATATAAAGCAGGTACATCTTATGAGTACTTCACAAATTCAGGAGTACCACAAGGGTCAACCTTAGGGCCTATATTTTTCTTGTGCATGATAAATGACCTACCGGACATTCTTGAAACTTCTGAATGCCAATTATTTGCTGACGATTCAAAGGTTTGTGTGGAAATCGTCAATGAATCAGATTGTGAAAACTAACAAAAGGATATCAACAGAATAATGTCTTGGTCTGAAAAAAAACAACCTTTACTTCAATGTTGGGAAATGTTTCGCCGTAACATTTACTAGAGAGAAGAATGACACAGCCTTGCAAACTAAAACTGGAGGTATGGATTTGGGGGTTTATTTGGATAATGAACTGAACTTCAATATATACATATAGACAATATCTCTAAACGGGCGTACAAACTACTTGAATTCATAACAAGGAATTCTTGCAAATTCAATTACTTAAAAACATTGTGTTTCTTGTATGATGCTTATGTAAGAAGCATATTGCAATATGCTCCTGTAGTATGGTGTCCTTTTTATGAGTGACATAAAAACGAATTAGAGAGGGTTACAAAATTTTTTGAGGTACATATATTATAAAAAACACAAAGTGCATTATTTTGATGTAACGTATAGAACCTTATTGAATGAGTTCAAATTAATTGAATTAGAACATAGAAGACAAATAGCATATCTGTACTATCTTTACATAAAATAGTTGAAGGCATCTGCCCGATAATTTCAGGATAGTTAGTTCATCCTCAAGCACACTAGGTTGATAGAGATATCCCCATACTCTTTCTGCCAAGACCAAAAACAAATCTTTGATAAGTGAACAGGTGAATGAATTTGAGTTGGACATCTTTCGAAAAACTCTCAAAGTTGTAAAGCAAAGAATATTTTCTTATTATAATATAAGTCTATCAATTCATTGATTTACTTCATATTATCATCATACGACATAGAGCATTCGAGGTATGTTTTGTAGCATTATGTATATGTGTAAGGTAAATTTCGTTTTTACATTTTCACAACTGAATTGATATATACTTTTCTTTTTCCATTTACCACAATAGATAAAGTTTCTCTGCTCACTGAAATTAGTCTCAAGGAATCAATCGCAATCTATCATCGGATTCATTTCTGTAAGATTACATACAAATAAAATAAAATAAGACACGATTTTGAAGTTTTCCACTATCAAGACACCTTCGACTGTCACTTGCGTGATGCGTATTTTGACGCTTTAGAAGTTCATAGCTATCAGCTGCCCTCGCTTCCCCCGTGAAGCTAATAGCCGCCGCCGGGCTGCTGAAGCTCATTTTCTGCCCTTGTGACACAATATGATATTGTGTAATAATTAAAATGATATGGCATCAATACGATATTCATCAAGGTATCGATATGGTCCATGTCAATTAAATTGTCTCAACAGTAAGATTTACATTTTCTACAGAGTCATTTTCTGAAATAGCAGAGCTAGTCGAACACTACTTTAACCTATTGTTTGAGGCAGATACCACAAACCTCCAGAAACAATTATATAGTATTGAATGAATTCCACTGGCTTAATCAAGAAGCTCACAGCTAGGTCGTCAACCTTTCCATATTTTCAAGAAGAAAGTCCATCTGAAGGAGAGCGAAAATGTAGTTCTTTCATTCAACCACTTCATGTAATTGAATGTCTTGAACATATTTTTTCAATGCCATTGTCCTATAAATGTATAATCGTTTCTTTTTCATATGTATGTTATATTACGATTCACAATGATATTCATTTGGATACTTCTTGATTGACATGTCCTATTTTATTCCTTTGTATATGAACACAAATGATGTATAAATAAATATTTCATTCTATGTTGTCCTATTGTCTATTATATCTAGAGTTCTGCCGAAGGAACGATTGAACTGTGGGAATCATATACAGGGTGAGTCAAAAATGTGTACTCAGCTTCCTAGATATGTGATAGTACACTGGAAAATAAGTATATTTTGATGAACAAACTAATGGGCAAAAATGTAGAAATGTATCAGAAAACTCTATCTCATCAACATGTGTGTGTTTTAATTCGGTGGCTTCTACCGTTCAGAGGTTATGCAGATTGTTTCAATTCAATCAACTTTGAAGGGATCTCCCTCAATACACATTTCGAACCATTAGTATATTTATAAAACTATACTCATTCTCCAACGTTCTATCACCTCCTGAAAGCTCGGCACACATTTTTGACTCACCCTGTAATCAGTGTTTCCACTCCAGTTCAATAGCGACATTCATCCGGAATGAAGTAATATTCTCATTGATGGAAGTTATCTCCTTCTTGAGTCGATATAGGAATTTTTCTGGGCCTGGTGAACTTAGGATAATCGATTTGCCGTTATTGAAACTGCCGTTCTTCCATTGAACATACAGCAATTTCCTAATGACATGGAGGGTTGCAACATCCTGTAACACGATACCCTGCATTATCGAAATCCCTCACCCGTCGAAAACTCATTCGGGAATCCATAGGGACATTTCTCGACGTGGATATACGTCACGTTACGTCACTTCCGAATTAAACAATTGACATGCCTTAATAAATTGATGTGCTGTATTCGATATAGAGATAATACATTCCACGTTGAATCGTTATTTTTTTCTTCTACTCACATTACTAAAATGGCGATTAGCGAAGGGAAATGTACCACGTTAAATGATCGATACACGTTACCATGGCAACACAATTTCTTGAACACATTACCATGGCAACAGAGTTTTTGAAACACACCTTCAGTCGTTTGAGTCATCTCCTGTCCGGTACGAAAGCTCTGAAGGGCCATGGTGAGATATTTTTTAAAAAAATATCTCCCACATTTTTATGTCCCTTCGGGGCTGCTAAAGTAAATTGTGAAATAATTTAAAAAAAATATCTCCTATGTCCCTTCAGAGCCGCTTATAAAAATCATAGAGATATTTTTTCCGGCTGCTGTGTTGCCAAGTATATTTTATTGTTCGTGCAGTCAAGAATAGTGACTGCGTTTGCGCCAGATCACGTGATCAAGATGTGACCAATAAGGACAAGGGCTGTGGATTTGTGATTTTAACAATCCCACTTTCATAGAGATAGAGAAAAAGAACCCTCCCCTCTTTGGTGTGTACTGTGTGGTGTGTAAAATGACCATAGATGAAATAAGATGAAATGAAATACCTTATTTCTACATATTAGGTTGTCATGTTCTGAAGTTCTGAACTTTCGACAACGTTACTCAATTTTGCATGATATCTTTCATAAATTGATATCATGGTAGAAGTGAAGCAGTTAATCAAACGATACTTTCAGGTAGGATTCAATCTTTCCGAAATAAAAGCATTTTTGATGTTACGACACGACATTCTGATCAGTGAAAGGCAGTTGAAAAGGTACTTGAAACAACTTAATTTGTATCGAAGGAAAAATTACACAGACCTAACAATTATATCAGACTTCATTGACCAACAAATACTTGGTTCAGGTAGTCTGCATGGATATCAGCACCTGGAATGTTTACAAAATGGTTTGGTAGTCAAAATGAACACTGTGAGGCGTCTCTTGAAGGAAAAAACCCAGGAGTTGAACTGCGTTCGAGAAATAGGCTGAGACGAAGGGCATAAATATAATAAAGGACCAAATTATATGTGGCATGTTGATTCTTATTATGACAAATTAAAACCATATGACGAATTATGTGGTTGAGGGCTGCTAAGATTAACAATAATCCTCGTATAATTGCTGGTTAATCCGTGTATTCGAATTCCGTTCTCTACTTATTTTATTTATGTTTTTGTTTTCTTTCCCCCCTGAAAAATTTACTGCATTTTGCTGCCGTGTGAAAAATTGTTTCTACAGCTGTAACACAAAATTGCTCTTGTTTTACTGTGTTCGATAAATAAATAAGGTACTTTGTATGTCATCAATTTTATTTCCGTATCTGATATCACAATGACTCTATTGTGTATTGTGTTATTATTGTTATTATTTCAAAACAATCTCATCTTCCATGAAATGTCAAATAACAAGCAATGACAGCATTGACAGGCGACAGCTCTGTCTAATAGATGAGCATTATTTAAGGAAAAATCAGATGGCTACAAGCCGAAGATATACAAAATTTCGCTGTTATCTGTCACAACCTTAGAAAAAGTATAGTGTATAACTCGCCACGGAATGTTGATTTATCACTCGAATGGTTGCAGCATTCGCCAACATTCCGTGCTCGTTGAACAATATACTATTTTTCTACGGCTATAACACAAAGTTGCTAAAAGTCAGATTACAAGCAATGACAGTTTTGACAGCTCTGTCTAATAGATGAGCATTACTTAAAGAAAAATCCGATGCCTACAAGTCGAAGAAATACAAAATTTTGCTGTTATCTGTTACAGCCTTAGAAAAAGTATAGTTTATAACTCGCACGGAATGCTAATTTCCCACTCGAATGGTTGCAGCATTCACCTATGGCTCATGCTTCATTCTCGTGGGAATTGACGATCATTCCGTGCTCGTTTAACAATATACTATTTTCTCCAAATTTTACAAAACCAATATTGTGTAATTATTTTTATTGAAAACAACATCATTTTGTGTTCACATAGTGTCAATGTCAATTTTGATTACCAATTGGCACGTATTCAAAACGCCCCGATAACAGGCATAGGCAAGCTTTTAGACCAATCAGGTTGATTTTGACTTCGGCGGTAAATTCGAATCGCATATCTTATAACAATGATGATTATGAGAAAATGTACTATATGTTATATGATGATGTCGTATAGGCAATATATATTAGAGGTATACTCAGCATATTAGATAGTGTTCATCTAAAAATTTGATTTGTCCACTTTCAGTCTTGGTGTTTTGATTAAATTGTTCTATTTCTGAATAAAGTTCATGGGATGTTTCTAATAGTCCATATCGATCTATAAACATTTTCATGTATAAATGATGGAAGAATATTATGTCGGAACAAATAATATAGTAGATTGTGGGTTCTCTCTGTAGGTATGATAACTACAAGATCACCTTATACGAATATGTTAATCAATGTTGTATCTTCCTATTGCATTACCGTTATAATGTGTGCTTGACACCAGGGTGCTTTCGTAGATATCCGATACGGAAATAAAAATGGCACCCATACAAAGTATACCTAACTGATTTATTGAACACAGTAAAACAAGAGTAATTTTGTGTTATAGCCGTATAAAAATGTGTATTGTACATGTGTTGATCATTGATGTTTTTTTTTTTTCAGGAAATTTCCAGAAAACGTGTTCCGCATTATTTGTTGCGTCTTGTCTCTTTGTGTCCTGTCTCTAGATACGACAGTTCGGGACAGAGATTAGCCACCCACAGAACGGCTAATCTCTGGTTCGGGGCGTTTTGAATTCATGCGAACCAAGTTCGCTGAATGCTGAATGGTCACTAATTTTGTTACTCAAAACCAGAGATTAGCCCAAATGCAGAGGCTAGAGACACGTTGATGTGCCTGTAATTCAATAAGGAGTTAAAGCAATGCAGAATGCGTAAGCGTAAACGTAGAATTTGACATCTAAGCATGCGCAGTGTGCGAATTTCCTACGCCAGGAGATACGTCCGACGCTTGCGTCCGACGTATGTTTACGTATTGCTACGCTGGCGCTGAACGCAAGTCGTATTGAACCACCGAAGGCGTTACCTATCTAAGCGAATACAAACAATAACTATTCGGTTTTTACTTTAACCTCAGTTTTATCACATGAAATCACATTTATTTTTTATTGCGCTTCGTTCTTGTGTTGTGCTTCGAAGAAATCATGGACAATTCAAATGAAAGAATTCTCTTTTCTTTGGAAGATGATTCGCATCTAGCAAGGGAAGTTGTAGGCCATAATCCCTACGAAGACACGGGCCGTTGGAACCTCATCCAAATGAATATAATGTAAACTACTGGAAAACTTATAGCTTCCTGGTATTCCTAGGAATCCTAGGGCTCTAGCTAATCTTGGAGTGTCATTTTTCGCAAATCGAAATAGATTTTTACATTCTATTTCAAATAAATTGTTTTGATTGATATCTCTATATAATTCCCTTCGATGACCTAAATTGTCTACTAGCATCGCTATCATTATTTGTAGCTTCGAATATCTAAATCTTTTCCATTTTGCAACGAAGGGCTTGCAGCAACGAATATCAAAGCAAGCGAAGACTGGGGAAGTTTCCTATATTGAGGTTTTTATCTAACTGTGAAGTTTGTTAAAAAATAATATATACGTATTTTTTCTTTTTCTCGTACGATGACATTTCACTTCAGAAAAAAATTAATAAAAGAGGAACTTGGCTCCTCCACCATTTCTGTGACGTATTTTCTGAAAATCCACATTCACACAGAGTTAAAATACGATTGCCTGTGTCAGTACGACGTTGCCGACATTCATTATGTCTAGATTTTCGGAAATTGTTCTTTGAATGCATAATAACTATATCATAACAGCAATGGGATGTAATAGGTTCTTCAATCCTGCTTTGTCAAGTATTATGAATAATTCATGTAAATCTCTCATTGGCTGATTGAAGTTGATTACTAATAAAGATAAATTGAGTTATTTTGCGATAGTATCTATAATTTTTCACTATCGTTATATTACAATATGTTATTCATAACTTGTCAGTCATTTTTTTGCTAATGAACTCGTTCCTTGATAAAACGGATCTATTTTCTAGGATTGTTGCAGATTATATCTTGCAACAGCGCATAATGGGTGCCGGCTTCATTCTGTTCTGACCGATGGCAGTAAATTAGGAAGGATAGTATCATTGAATGTAGCCGATAGTGATTCATTGATTCAATGACATTTCCGTTCAGGATCGAGCTCTATTCGAGATATTTCAATGCATAAATACCAAAACCATATCTTGTCAGAATGAAGCCAACTACCCTCTGCATTCCTGCTCCGAGTGCATTTGTAGTTATATATGTTTTTGTTCACCAATTTTACTTCTTCTATTTTTTTCATTCGTTTTTCATTCGATACCTATTTGCTAGCTATATTCTCCACCATCAGCTATTTTCAGACTAGATTCAGAATGTACGTCACAGTTTGCCGCCCCGAAAATTAGAAATTGCTTCAATTTGAAAATGAAAACGACTTGGACTTTTTTGTTCGCCATTCCGTACAGCGTGGACACAAAACTGGTGAGTTCCGAACTTATTTTATGAAAATTCATCTGAAGGAAACTTCCCCTAGGGTTAAAATGAGTCTGGTTTTGTATCTTGTATGTACGTAAAACATGTACGTACCATACGGTAGCTTTAACGTTACTTTTCATTGAATACGTACGTATTTCTATTCACTTTCACGTCCATACGTAATTGGAAGTTTTTGTTTTGGCTTCAACTCCCTAATAATTACAGACACGTGTACATGACGCATGACGTCACTCGCCCCAATGGTGAATTAATAAGTCTATTCAATTCAATATGATATATTTTTTTTATATGGAACAAAATTTGGGGTGTAATTTCAGTCCATGATAGACAAGAAGGGGCATTTTTTCCTCTTTTTGACGTATGCACATAGAAATATCGAATATGAGGAAGGAAAATATCCTTCCTCTTCCTGCATAACTATAAAAGAGGAGACTACCTTAACCAAACACCTAACCTAACCCAACATGTCGGCTTGAAAACAAATTGGAAATTTAAAAAAAAACAGCCCGGCGAGGATTGAACTCGGGCCCCCGGGTTGACATCCCAACACACTTTAAACTCACTTTAAAGACTTTTATTGTTCACACAAATTACATTACGACACAAATTTACAGGCACATTCCAGAGAGAAACATATTATTAGAGCTCAGGGCTCTGTGATGAGTCCTCCGCGCGGTGCAGAGGTGGCCAAGGAACGTGGGTGCATTTGCGAAGTGTTAGTCTCAGAGGCCTATCTCCTGAGTCTGAGGCCAAGCCCCTTATATAGGTGATCTCGCTGAGGTAACCCAAGAGGGTGGGGGAGACGATCAGTCGCTATCAGTGGTGAGTGAGTTATGGGGGGGGGGGATGGAGGAAAATAAAAGGTGGAAAATACATCCCAACACGCTGTCGTTATCGCTAACGCCAGAGATTGCTGACGCCTAGTTGAATAAACTATCTACGAAGAGAGAAGAACATCTAGCAATTCTCCGTGCACGATTGACGTCAGTTCACGTGTCCGTAAAAATTGAATTACAGACACATCAACGTGTCTATAGCGACAACCAAAACTTCAGTTGAGACTTCCGGTCTTGATGTCGCTGAATTCGAAATTATGTTCCAGAAATCTTAATGGGGTGCGTTTTTCATTCCAACATTTTATCATGCGCATGGATCGAAGAAACCATCAAACTGTTGCAAAATTCCGCTGGAATGTTGGTGGACATCCATCAAACTGTTGTAATAAAATGCGCACTTTTAAATCGCTATTCGAGAATCCAGCAGTTTGGAGGAGATTGACATGACAGTTGACACATTTTAGTGTTGTTTTTTGTTTTGATTTGATAGAGAACAATTAATATTGAGGATTTTTGAGATTCTTGAGAGATTTCAGAAGAAAGAGTAAGTGTTAATCAATAAAATCGAATTAGCCTCTTCTGATTCTCAAGATACATGATGACTGACACACAACAAAATCCGTGTTTCCATCAATGTGTTGTATAAACCATTGTTCAATCCTTCCAGCATAAATTCCAACAGAACAATTGGTGACGTCACGACAACAAACCGCATCTATCAGTGCGCACTTTCTTCGATGGAATGAAAAACACGCCCTTATATGATCAAACTACTCGAACCCCGAATTAGGGGCTTCTGTGAATCTGAGTTCTTGTTCCAAGTTAGCATTTTATCCCGGTTAACCCGTCAGACACTCTAGATATTTAGCCGTCATTGATTTTATCCACAGAACACAGATTAAGCAGAGAGTCAGAAACTACAGCCCAATGTCAGAACAGAATGTCATAGTCTTTGGTCACAGAATCATTTGCTTCATTTTTTCATTTAAGATTTCATTTTTTTATGGAATACTTGTATTTTATTTTTCGAAATGATTGAAATGAACAAAATACCCTAATCGCTGGTAGCTGATAGGCATTTACTTGGAGATTGGAGAATTAACGGATGATGAAGACCTTTTGCAAATTGTGAATGGATTGTTACATCATGGTTACATCCCAGAAGACCTTCAGAAATAGACCCAGCCACTTTTGAAATATGGTCTGATATTGAGTTCAAATGTAGGTTATGGTTAGAAAAACGAACTGTGAGATTCTCAGAAGAAATTATGTCCAAGATTGAAAGTGAGTTTCATGCTGAAATATCTGCAATTGTTATATAATTTTAATTCTTCAGGAACCATGTTCTCACACCTGATATAAAAGTGTTTGTAACATTGTGGTATATGGTATATGTCAACAGGATCCATTTTGCAAGTTACATGTGATTTCAATTGATTAATTCTACAGCAAGTTGTACGCTAAGTGACAAGAACAATTGCTAGACCTAGTTGTACCTACACATTGAGCAGACCAGACAAGGTTACTTTAATATTGGTAGATTTCCAAAATGTACTGGAGAGGTAGACTGTGGACCACAAGCTGAAAATTATCTTAATTGAAAGGGTTTGTTCTCTCTCAATGCACAAGCAGAGTGATGCTGAGCTGAAAATACTGAACCTTGTGTGCTGCTGGGCTAGAGCTACTCATGATGCTTATATTTTTTGGAAATTCTAATTTGAGAGCCAAGTTGGAAAATTGAGATGCTGCACCTCCAGATGATGAGGAAATGGAAGCTGTTGTAGATTTTGTGGACAATGGACATACACAAATATTCTGCCAACTTAATGTAAATAAATGCTGAAGATAAAATAAATATGTTCAATTTTTTATTATGGTTCCAATACTTACTACTTCAACATTCTATTTTCATATATTATTAGGAATTAGTAAAACATTGTAAAACCTGCAAATGTATGGATGATGTATCTCTTATACCTACATTAATTCATGATTGTTGACAATAAACATCTGAAATAACTAAAAAAAACCTTTATAACTTAGATACAAGGCATGAAAGATACCTGTGATGTATATACATTTTTAATTAAATTGAAAAGATACCACCTAAATACAAAAATAACATTATTTCAGTAATCTATTCTCTTCTTGAAGAATTGTCATGTTTATTTCATATGTTCTTCTTTTCAGAATTTTATTTTATCCACAATCTCTGCTCTCTGTAGATTCCATCATTTCTGTTCATGGTTTTACTTGCAAATGCTTGAGTTTGAGCTGATGATCTTCTATAAAAGCAGCCTTCTAAATTTCAGCAAGTTCTATTTTTGTAGCACTCCATATTATCAACTTGCTATTCAGGGGGTTTCTGTTCTTCTTGGAAGTGTCGCCATTCTCTACAATGAGAATATAGATGTAAAGTAACAAATTGATAAGCAAAGATATCATTTAAAAGTGATTAGTCAAGTAACAGAGACATTAACAATAAATGTGCAAGAGTAGGTATATTTTCCTCACCTTTGTCATTACTGGACCCTTTATTTACTGGTACCTTCCAGCTCTGAGTGGTGATGAAATTTGTTTTTTCAACATATCAGGGGGTGTACATAGACCAGACCATATCTAATTTTTTGTCTGAGAACATTCTTCAACTGATTAATCAACAACTGAAAAGAATATGATTCATATTATGTTTCTTTTTTACTTTCTCACATTTCATAGGAACAGTACCTTCTGCTGTTCTAGTGAATTCAGGCAGAGAATAGGTACAATATTTCAAATGTTTATTCGTCTATAGAATGTAAAACCATAACTTCTATCCCATCATGCTTCTATCAGTCTTCTATCCTTGCTTCTTTTGCTCCCATTTTCTACACCAGGATGGTATCAGCACTAGGCAGCAGACATTAGTTCTGATTGTTCAATCAACTTCTAATCTACCATTGTCATCTCATTCAAACATTTTTGATTATCATCGAACAACTTTCGTCATTATGTAAAAAGCCTCAATGTTTCCAACAGTAGTCAAAGTGTACCTAGTTTGTTTATGACTTATGACCATAAACAAAAGAGAGTAATTTATCTATGCTTATGACATTTATGAGTTACGAGTCGAACCACATCGAACTTTTGAATTGAAGGGAGGAAGGTGTAAGGTGAAGCCACATAAAGGGAAGGGGGATCAGATGTGATCAAGGGGAAAGAGCAAAATATATTCCGTCTCCCAATTGGTCACATGAATCACATGATATGTAAACACGAACGTTGCACGCATGTGCGAGCTCATAGAAATTATACAATTACACTTGGCAACACAGCAGACCCAGAAAAAATTATCACATTTTTATATGCAGCACAGAAGGGACATAGGAGATATTTTTTTAAAATTATTTTTCACATTTTTATAACAGCACTGGAGGGACATGAAGAAATATAATTTTGTTTTTATCTCATTATAATGAGATAGCTAACTCATTATATTGAGATAAAAAAATATCTCCCTCATTTTTATGCTAAGAAAATGTAGGAGATATTTTTTTAAAAAATATCTCAACATGTCCCTTCAGAGCTTTCGTCAATTGTCATTTTGTATTTTGTAGCTTGTGAATCGAAGAGCTTCAATCTTCTACGTTAGATGAAAACTTCTTATTCACAAAGGTAAGTGAGCAAGCCATTCACGCCAGAATTTTCAGGGCAACATTTTTTCTGGATTCGAAAAATCAGCAGCAAGTTGAAACTTTGAAGCGCATCTGGCATCAACTTTCATTTCGAATTGTATTTTATTCCATAATGGGTTATGATTATATTGATTGATATATTATAGACTCAGAATGATGTCACAATGTTTTTCGAGATGCTCTCATTTGATACCCATATTGTAGAAGTAGAATAAAAATAAATATTTCGCTATCTTGGATGGTCCGCCATATTCGATTTGGAATGACGTCACATTATTTCTCGAGTTGCTCTCAACGAGCCCTCTTATTTGATACCCATATTATGGAAGAACATTAAAAATAACTATTCCGCCATCTTGGATGTAGTTATATATTTGATTGATTCACCAACATGCTTCATGATTGAAACGTAGAGATCAGATCGTACCAGTAACTCCAACAGCAGAAATTCCTCCGTCACACTCATTTTTTTAACTCTTAGAGCGCACGAAAGGAAATTCCTGCAATGGAGCAGGTTGAGAAGTCAATCAGTAATATCTCCGTTGTGCTTAGAGATAACACCATCAAACATGGTATTGATGGATTCGAAATCATAATCACCAGCTGATCATGAAATGAAATGAAGATATTGATTATACAGTAGAATTAGGTTTCCACTCTACAAAAAAAAAATGCTACTGCTAGTAGTGCAGAAATCGACTCCATTTACTCGAATCAAGAAGAAATAACTTCATGATTCGAATTATTGGAGATGTTCAACATTTTAAGAGTTGGGTAATGGTTTTTCTAGTGTAGAAAACGATTGTTACAGTGCCTGTGAATCCTAGAAAGAGAGGTGAAAGCGGTGAAAGAAAAATGAAGACAAAGAATTTTTTATGTTCTGGTTTCAACGTGGAGGGATATTCTGTAATGTTCAGGGACTCCAAAGTGACCACGAAGGGGTGCGAAGCCTCAATTCGACGAAAGCATAGTGAATGGAAATAAATGCCCAAGTGGATGAGACTGGCCTGAATATTCCGGAATAGTGCAAAAAGAATGTTTCAGTATATTTTGCAATATCTCAGAAGAGTCTAGAATCTACCAAGATTGTTTCATTAGGTTCTGAATCAATTTCAACTGCATAATCAGTATCAAATCTTCATAGGAAAGGAAGTAGCTAGCGATGATTTGGAAACTACGGCTAGTTCTCTAATGAAATCTTGCCCTTAGCAGATACTGATTCGCTGCGAACTGGCTAATTCAAAGTTCCCGATCTGAGATGCTCGACTGGCTCGTCTGCCCGATACCCTTCGAGACTACACACGAAACTAATTATCCTTATCGCCCTCTAAGTACATAATAACATCGGCAAGCGTGCATAATAGCCGTCGCCTTGCCTCTTCGCCTCCCAATAACCCTGCTCCGATTCCAGGGTAATTCCGGGCTCCGGTCTGGCTATTATATCGTCGTATGACTTCCGTTTCGACGGTGATTTGGAGACGTAATTGTCGGTGCCTCATAAGAAAATGATCGCTGAAGGTGAGTATGAGCTTCATCATGAAAATCATCCATATCTCAAAGTGGTCCAAAGTAATTTCAAAAGAAAAACGAGTATCTCAAAGTCCGACATCAGACAAAAAAGTATCAAAGTATAAAGCTAATGTGCCTGACTCTGATAGCCCGTTGACGACTTGAGTTGCATCCATGTTTGTTTTCCATAATGCTACTTATTGCGCCGAAACCGGTGACATGTAGATTCTGATTGTTCCATAAAGTGTGGTCGACCGACTTTGAGATACTTGTTTTTCTTTCGAAAGTATGAGCTTCATTGATTCAGCAGTCTCATAAGATTTTCAAGGAAATTTCATACCCACAATCATCATTCGAGGCAAACCATCATGAATAAGTCGAGCTATCAAACTTCAGCAACGGATCATTCGAATGTTATATGGTCATCGTCATATACAGAGTCATGCAGACCCATTTTCAGAGAGGACATCACATTCACTTTATATTTATACATGCTTGTTTTTTTGTAGAAATATGCAATTTCAATCCATGAAACCAATTTAAAATTCCACAATTTTCTCATAAGAATAACTCCAACAACACCGAACAATATTCAAAATTCACTTTCTTTGAAGCTATTCAATTAATTGTCAGGCCTCCACGTTCAGAAAGTGAGTCAATTTATTTCACCTTCAAAGAGAATGTCGAAAAATATCTTTAGGATAGTTGTTTCAACTCCACCGATGAGTATTATAATCATATTCTCGATTATCATAGGTTGAATTCATATTCATTCCAGTCACGACTCAGACGCCACGCAGAGTCGAACTGATGAATGGAATCCAATGACTTCTCCTCACAACTCGTGAGATGAGTGATCACTATAGGACAAACTACCATGTATCCTGTGTCACGGCATTCTGAACTTTTCTTGATTCCCGAAAGCATCGTATGTCGTGTATCACCTAGGATGCCGAAGATTAGAATAACTAGTTCCATAGAGTGATCTGGATAGAGCCTGCAGAGTTAGGTGGAAAAATCTCGATATCTAGTATGTTTTTCCCCTTCTTCAAAACAATGTTTGGTTCGGCTGGCGCCAGAAACTCATTCACGAACAACGCTTTTGTTCGATTTTCGACTTTATCAGGCTTGTGAGCCTGAATTTGCCTGAGGATATGGAATGAGGAGTTTCAATGAATTCGGCACTTTTATGGATGGAGGTCGAGACTGCATTCACCTAGTAAGAAGACAGCAGGTGCATGTTTCTCGGGCGCCTTGTGGCAAGCCCTGCGAATTGTTTCAGAAATTTTCGATTCTGTAAACTTCGTCTATACCCAGGACACGGTTAAGGTAGACGAGAGTGTTGAAGACCCATGCGCATGTCATGATGTCTTTTTCCGAATTCAGCCTGCTTGACTTGAGGAAAGCAAAACTCGGTTCTTCGGATAAGCCCAATTCTTTCATGGTCTTGAAGTGGACCGAATGCATATGCTTATACATGTGAATATGCAGGAGCATTCTCACTTCTTCAGGTTCAATGCGAGCCTTTTTTCGAGTGGGCTGTAACTTAGTTACAGAGTCCTGAGCCTTGCGCTAGGAGTCGGAAATCAGAGACAATTCATCGGCTGCTCGACGTGTTGCCCTGAAAAGTAAATTTCCTTCTCTTGCTTCCTCATGAGTTTCAACCATTTGAACTGCTGATTACTTCGCAGGAGCCGTTCAGAACCATTATGTTATGGAGATACTCCAAGCTCAAGAGTCCACGGCCACGAATCTAGGTATGTTTACCCGTGAAACGAAATTTGGATGCTAACTCCTATGGAGTTGCATCATCTTGTGGATACTCACGTCAAGTTGTCGCAGCTCGACTCGAGTCTACTCCATTATCATTATTGAAGTTGAATTTTGGTTGATTTCAGTCACGACTCTGCGGCTTCCCACGTCACGTAGAGTCGTGCTGATTGAAATCCAGTGACTTCTTCCCACAGCCTTTGGGGTGAATAATCTCTTGGACCAAGAACCGTATGCTCTGAGTGAACGCAATTATCCAAGTAAGACGGCCTCTTGCATTCCAGCAGCCAGAAAGTGAGCCTCATCACGACATGCTGCAATTTTACCACCTAGGGAGTCGATTATCAGGATGGACCAGTTCTATAAAATCCTCTGGATAATAAAGCTAGAAGTTAGAAAAGGACATCTTGATTTTCAGTTCATTTCTCTTCCTCCGCATTATCATCATTATTATTATTATTAGTATTTTTATCACCATTATTTTAAATATCATTATAATCATAGTCACAGCTTTCTAAGATCATGAGTGTTTCAGTTGTGTATTTTCATATGTTTCTGAATGTAAACCCATTGTATATTACATGGTTTTCTCAATTGAAGGTAGTATGGAATGAACTGAAAACACTGACAAAACACAAAAACAAACAAAACCAGATTCATTATGAGGATTTTAATCATCATCATCCATAATAATCATTATCATTTTATTTCTTGTTGGAGTTTTGGGTCTTTATCAATACCAAGACTCTCATATCAATTCCAAATTCGTATCAAAACCGTCGAATAGATATTTCCATGAAAGTTGCGCCGTTAAAACATATTCATAGACATTTGAAACACGATTCGACATTGATTCTGCAACAATTTGCACGGGTGTAACCTCTGATAGGAACGAAATTAGAGTAACCTAAACAAGAACAGTACAGCATATTTCAGATAAATAAATCCTGGATATTAAGAAATATATTTGTTGCAGTATAGATAGAGATTCATCTCAATTTCAGAAGGGAATTTTCAACATGGAAGTTCGTGATTGTACAGTGTGTCCAGTTTTCGATGCTTTTGCATGATATCTCAGTTACCTTTGGAGATAGAACCTTGCGGTTTTTGCGGTCCTGTGCCATTTTTTTGTGAAACTCAAGATGGCCTAATCAGATAGTGCAGGACTGTTTCCGTTTATGAGATACAGGGCGATTTTGAAAATTTATACTTTTTCGCCACCTCTTTATCTACAAAGTTTATCAGCGATAATGTCAAATTGAAATCTTAACCCATACAGAAATTCATGCAGAATCCAGTGGCGCACTAGGTTTTTTTTCGGGGTATGGTTGAAGATACGACTCAAACTTATGATTTTTCAAATTGAACACCCTGTATTTTATAAGCTCATTAAATTTCTTATTTCTTCACCTTCGAAATGATATATTATGATGAATATAAAATTTTCGAAAATTTTCAAAAACCACTAAAACATTGAATTTCAATAGTGGGCTATGGGTTTTTCGAGGGATTTTCATATAAAGAAATTCACAATTGAAGGAATATCTCCTTTGATTATTCCATGAAGGGGGTAATAACAATTTCAACACTAATAAACTCACAAAGCACAAGTTTTAGATACCTGATATCCACAAATATATACTGATAAAAAGTTTATAATGTAGAATAATCACCTAATTGATTATTTACTAAAACAATTGAATTTCGAAATTACCCAGTGATTTATTCATTGAATTGTTCAAATTGATGTCCATTTTTCATCACAAACTTTCTCAATACATATTAATCATTGATTGATGTCTTTGTAATTCCTTGGAAACTGCCTCTGTTGTTGCACAAAGTTCTACAAGTATGTTGGGCCACTAACTGTATTAAGAAGTATTGAGAAAGTTTGTCAACTGTATGTTAAGGATAATGGACATCAATTCGAACATGTCAATAAAAAAGTAACTGAATAATTCCAAAACTCAATTGTTTTAGTAAATACTTGATCAGGTGCTCATTCTACATTATGAAATTTTTATTACTATTCATTTGTTGCTATCAGGTACCCAAGTTTAGTGTTTTGTTAATTAATCAGTGTTGATATTGGTTTTGACCTCATCATGGAGAAATTTGAATGAATATTTCTTCAATTGGAACTTTTTTTATGAGAAAAATCCATAGCCAACTATCAGAATTCAATATTTTAGTGATTTTGGGCAATTTTGAAAATTTTATATTCATTCATCATACATTATTTTGAAGGCAAAAAAATTAGGAATCCAATGAGCTTATGAAATACAGGGTGTTCCATTTAAAAAATCATAAGTTTGACTCGTATCTCCAAAACCATACCCCGAGAAAAAAAATCAAGTGCGCCACTGGATTCTGCGTAGAATTTTTCATACGATAAGATTTTGATTTGACACATTTGTTAAGAAACTTCGTAGAAATAGAGAAGGTCCAAAAAGTATACATTTTCATCATCGCCCTGTATCTCATAAACGGAAACAGTCTTGCAAAATCTGATTAGGCCATCTTGAGTTTCACAAAAAAGTGGCACAGGACCGCACAAACTGCAAGGTTCTATCTCCAAAGGTAACTGAGATATCATGCAAAAGCATCGAAAACTGGACACACTGTACATGATTTGGATTAGTTTAGTCAAAGTAACCTTGAACCGGTAGATGGAATCAAGTTCGATTGTTAAATATCATCTTTTGATGAATGGCCTTCATGGTTGAGCTGGTGTGGAAGCTGACAAAATTTTGCCTAGGATTTCTGAAGGGTTACTCGAAACGTGACGTCGTGCGATAATGAGCCAAATATCTATCGATGCTCTATAGAGGAGTAAAATCGGAGATAAAATGTGTCGTTTTTTTTTTTCGAGGTATAACCAAATCGGACCTATTAGGTAATGTTCCTTATGTGATTTCCTATCATAGTCCAGCTAGACGACATTTTTCTGTGGGGACGAACTTTTTTATTCAAAAAAATACGAAAAAAGTTGATTATTCGAAAATCGTGTTTTTCTAAACATATTATTCATTATTTCGAGAACTACTCAAGATATTGATTTGCTTTTTCGTTTGATCGAAAGGAGATAATCTAGCGCTTCTCATCATGCCACTAGAATTATGTAATGAAATCGGATTTTTTTCTGAATAAGTTGAGAATATAAAATAGTGAAAACCGTGAGATGAAATTTTCACTGATCGAAAAACTTTTTTATTATTCGAATTCTTTATATACAATCAGCGAAGAAAATTGAGATAATGAGTCGAAAAAGTTTTTAGATCAAAAAAATTCGATACATATGAAATAGTTTTGACGATATGATTTTTTTAAAACATGCTAGTTCCGCGCCTCCGGTAACTGTTCGCGCTCAGCGCAATACCAGTGCTCACTCCCAATACCCGCTCCATCAGTGCACAATGTTATGTTGAGAAATTATTGTTCTTATGATGGTTTCAATGTCAATGATGCAAGTATAGAGGAAAATAATACTGCATTTCATATTCTTCAAAATGGAAACGAATTCATAAGTTATAAAATATAATCGAGTTTAAACCAAACTATCAAACAAAAAATAATATTCATTTCAGTATTCTTCTTCATTTCCTGATTCTGGCTCAACTGGATCCCTGAATGTATTTTGGCAGTCTCTACATTTACATTCACTAGAACATTTCAACCCTTCTTTCATGCATATACACTTATTATTTGTGCAGTTTTTATCGGCACAATGAATGGCCAGAATTTTTCTCACAGAATTTGGAATAGGTTCCTGCTTAGTAAAAACGGGGTTCCAACAATCGTTTTCGTGTTTCCAACCAAAATTTTCCGGATTTTCAGTAGGGATATATGGTAAAAGGGATGAATACCATATTTTCAATTGATATATACATCTAGAAATAATTGATTGATTCAATGAAATGAAATAATAAGAAATAAAACTTATCACAAACCTTAGTAAGTGTTGCTGGAAAGCATCATCTGTGGGGGGTAGCTCTTTTGAAGGCCGATTGGTATGTATCGTTAAGTGATAACGTAAATCATTCAATGTTTTGATAGTATCATTTTTATTTCTATATAAGAGGAGCATATACTTCAAAGATACGGCCAAAGCTTCCTCATGAGGTAGATAAGGAAGCTTCGATAAGTCAACCAAACTTGCAATATTCTTCCTCAAGATATCAAAGGCCGTTTTTTTTCCTATTTTGTAGATACTATTGGTCGTATCACAACCAGTTAAGGAATGAATTGCTAGTAAGCAGCTACAAATGGAATTCCCCAATTTCCTGGCAATTTCGTTTATTGACACAAACCGTTTGTTTGTACTATGTCCAAGTTGAATTAATATGTTGCGATCTCTCAAATCAGAACTCGTATTGAAATGATGAAGTAGTAGAACCAACACATCGGTGTCTACAGATTTGATCATAATCGTTTCACAAAATTTACATTCCTCCAAAATATGCAACAATAATCGGGTATCGGCCTCATCATGATTGCTAAATAGATGATTCATAGGTTCACACCTACTTTTCGTTATTGAAATAACTTCTTCTGGATTCTGGAAACCCCCCGCAATGATTATAATTTCCTCATCATGCAGATACTTTGCTCCATTTTCTGCTATGTAATTCGTGAGGAATATCAATAGACGTCGTTTGTTTTTAGACGATTTCAAAAATTCCCGGAATTTTGGTACTTTCCTAGCACCACTTATACTGAATTCTATAATTTGTTTATTATCTCCCCGTCGATTACGTTCCTGATCTTTCAAACTTCCAGATTCATAATTATCGAAAACTATAGTCATTCTGTAAGCTTTATGTTTCCTTCCTATTGCCATAATTGTACTCAAAAATAGTTTTCCCATATCGTTGAATGTAATAAACATCGTTTCTTTCAGTTCTTGGACAGAAACCATACCGTCTATTATAACAGAATCCAGATTTTCACATTCAACATGAGATTCCGTGAATGATTCCAATTGTTTGGCTAATTCGGATTTCACTGTTTTTCTCACTGAACCATCCTCATTGAACAAAGATGCTGGTACCGATGTAAGTTCATAAGATAAAATATTGGAAAGATCCATGTCTTGTGAACGCGCAGCACAAATCACTCTACGAAACATGAGTTCTGAACCGATACAAGATCCTTTGGAAGCCATTCTCGCTACAATTTTGGTTTCCTTGAAAGTTGCAATTTTGTCCCTTTTGAGCGGTTTCCAAAAACTGACGTTTTGAAAATTGTTCCACTGAGTTTGTATTTTTTTCATTGATGTATCTAGAAAAGTCGTCAAATTTTTCTCTATTGATTCGTCTACAATTTTTCCAGTGCATATATTGATCAACGATAGCGGGGCACTTCGCAAACAAAATGGATTACACCAGCTTTCTTCTATAGTTGACATTATTTTCTTCACATCAGCTTCATTCCTATTACTCATTATCTGGCCATCTTTTCTTACTTTACTATTGTCACCCATTGTCGCTTCTGGAATTCGATTACAAGAATGAATGAACAATAAAATTGATCATATACGTATACTTACCTACAAATTTCTGTGAAAAATCTCCTAGTGAATGTCTAGTGACTAGCCAGCGAAGAAGGGCCGCTGGTTTTCTCGAAAATCCTATAACCCCCGTAGAACTTTTACAATCACGATTGATTGACTGTTCTAAAGCCATATCAGATGCAACGCAATTGAATATCTTCTCCTTTGTTTTTTTCACAACGAAATTGCCTTTTTCCAAGAAATGATACATATATGGAACTTCAGTCTTGAGCATCTTCATGTCATTCAAATATACAGGAACCCATTTTGAATAAAGGTTACGACCAGCTGCTGTTAAATATGGCAGCGAATCGAAAACAGAACATAGATGAGAATCAAAGTCTCCATCTCTTTCAGCCCGCAACATTTTCCAAAGGAGATCTACTGCTTCGATAAAAGAATACCAATACTTAAATGTTGCAGAAGAGAAACCAATGGCAAGAAAATTCGTCAGAGCCGTTTCGAATTCTTCTATATCCTTCAACATTATCTTGAAATTGGTTTCATTGAAAATAAATTCTTTCAACTCTTGATTTACTGTTTTCATTATCTGCTCCAAATCCTTGGTCAGAATAGTACCATCATTGGATTCTTCATACCAACTCAAAAAAGAGTTGAATAATAACCTCGATAAAGCATCTGTGGCAAGGGTAAGTCCTCGAATAGACCTGGCATATTGCTTGCCATCCAACATCAATTTACAGGAATTTTCTGCATAAATTCCAGTTTCAACTAACATTGAACTGAGACCGCCGTCACCAAAAATGTATCCAATACTAGCAATAAGAGCCATGGTAAGATGCATACCGCCCAATTGTAATGTAACTTTCCCATCCAACAAAGTAGGTTTATTCCACATTATTTCTCTAGCTTTGGAGTATATTGCTAAATCTGCTGTGATAACTATATGTTTTTGATTCAGAGCCTCTGCTAATTGTACCAACTGAATCATTGCTGTATAAATAGTATCATATTCTGTTGGTGGAGCATTTAAAAATGGTAAATATGCAATATTTGAAACTGTTATCTTATTTTTGGATATCACATTATTGTAATCTGTCCAGCTCAGGAATGGAGATTCTTGATTTATATATCGCAAAACTCTCCATACCAAATTGGTTTTCTTTGAAAAATCATAATTTTCGCGATTTACTTCAACTGACGGTACAAATTTGACTGGCTCGGGTCGAATTGGAGGTTTTCTGTATCTAGTCAAACTTTGAGTAACTGATTCAACATCTTCAGTACTCAATGAGTACCCTTTACTTTTGTGAATCTCGGTGTGAGATGATAGAGAATCACCAGGCTGCTGAAATACTACCATTGCCATAGAATGGGTTGTACCTTTACCGTCAATTGTCTCTTCATTCAAATCGAAGTTATCTATACTGGCATGAATATAATTGCCCTTAGATTCGATAACTTCAACAATTCCTGAAGGTATAAAAACTGATTTTTCTTCACTCATGGCGTCTTTTGCTAAAGTTGTAGATATCTGCCTGATATTATTGTACGAACAGGTTAATCCAATTTTTGATAATGTATCAAGAAGTTGCTTACTGCGTACTGTATGATAAATATGTAGTCCTAGTCCAGTGTGAAAGTGATTCATTTTGAAATTTGCATTATAAAGTCCCATAATGATATTACCGATAATATTTGCTTCAGGAGTTGGTTCATTATTAGCACTCAAATAAGATGATTCATCAAGTATCCACGACATGAAAGTTAATAATAGTTTTGGGACTTGATTTGCGAACATAGAACTGTTCATATCAGTAGGCCTTGGAAATGTGTTTGGTATCGGAAATTCTGCCATGTGTTTTTTTATTATTCCTGCAGCTTTATGAAGAATTTGCATTTCGGATTCTACGTTTGATTCGTTGAAAAATTCGGATTCTTCTTCGGAGCTACTGGATCCTGACGACCTAAATTGTTCTGCGAAATTTTCTTTACTATTTTCTTGACTGTCATGGTGATATAATTGATGATTTTCTTTTTCTTTCGACTGATTTAAAAATGATTTAATATTCCTTGGGGAAATATATTGACTGTAACAAGACTTGTGATACTTTGCATCATGAGCAAATAAATCTTCATAACCAGAAATTTTCCCAATCATATTTATATCGTTCCGTTTCTTTGCTGAATCAACTATTTTATCAAAAGTTTTCTTTCCAGTTCCTATAATTCAATAACATTAATTAAAATTTGTATTCATCCTAATTCGTAATTTTGGCTTTGAATATTTCTACACATTATAATTTAAAAATAAAAAATGTCCTATTTATATCAAATCGTCACGAAATCATTTCCCGCATGATTGACATTCAGATCAGTTCATAATAATTGATATTCTACTCATAGTATGCTTTTTTTGATGACAAATGAATAATGAGATTTCTAAAGTTCGTTCATTTCAAATGAAAATTATTTCGAGATTGTTAAAAAAATATAATATTATTGAATAATGATATATTATTATCCTTATTCTTTAACTCTTCAATGATATTGAAATCTCAATGAAATATTTTCGAATAATTCGAAAACATTTTCACATACCTGTTTGAACAGATACTAATTTCTGATGTTTCCTTTTTCCGCCCCTATCACAAATGATACACATTCTTCCAATATCAAAAATGACATTTGCATTTCGAGTTGATGGTCCCGCTTCTATATTTTTCTGACAACCAGTGAAATTCGGCAATATTTGAATATTGTGCATGCTGGTGTAACTTTTTCTGCATTCATTATGGTAAATAATTTTTTCTTTCCCAGACAGAATCAGCTCTCTTCGCATAAGAATGCGGGATCCACAAATATCATTCCTTCTTTCCGCTGCTGATAATAACGAGAGCAGGCCTTGTATCCGTGGATTTTTCGTAATATTTTTATCATTATATGATACACTCTTTTCGCAAATGACACACTGCATCTTCAACAGATTGTTGCATACTGCCCTACAACCTATAACTACGCTCTATAGTGCGCCAACACGATCTTGTCGCGACAGGCATATTCATGCCACGCGTACCTACATCTTTGAAAAATCATATTTCGAAAACTATACTACATATACAGATTCCTGTTAGTTCAAAAACTTCCATGACTATTTGTCAACATTTCATTCGCTGCATATATACAAATAAAATCAACAAGAAAAAAGTTTGTCGATTGTTGAAAAAAATATAACATGAAAAGTGATATCTGGCGTTCTCAATCAATTTACAAAAAACTGAAGATAATTTATACTGTAATCATACCATTGTGAGAAGCAGAAAATAATACGTTTTCTATTAAAAAAAAAATGATCTCCATACCTATTGTAGTTTTAGAGTTACGAGGAGATATATTTCAAAATCCGTGTTTTAGAAAATTCTTTTTTTTTTCAGTTTTTTCTAAATAAAAAAGTTCGTCCCCACTCAAAAATGTCGTCCAATGATATTCTGGTAGAAAAATATGTACTTGATTATATTTTGAAGGTCGGAACTGGTTATACCTTGAAAAAATTTTTTTCGAGAACGGAACGACTTTTTCGGTGGATTTTACTCCACTACTATTGTTCTTGGCCATTATCAGTCTCACGGGCCACCAGTCTCTGACAATGAGGGTTGGTCAACTGCGTCCTCATGACACTCTTGGAGAAAATTAACGGCTATCGATCGGAATTATGTATATACGGGTCGAACAATCAACGGCACTTGAGATTCAATTGACAGACTGGCCTCAAGAGTCTGAACGAGAATTTATAGAAATTCAGGTAACGTCAAGTGAGACCAGATATACTGTTTTTTTTTTAGAGTAGACAAGATTTCAAGACGAAGGCTTCATATTAGCACAAATCTTGACCGCATGATGGCTCCATATCGGACCAATTTTGGCAATGGATGGACATTTTTTAACCTCTGTAGGCTTGTAAGGCATTAGTCATGGAAACCATCCATCATCCTTCTTGAAGTGGTCAAGAGTTTTTCTAAGAAAAAACTAAATTCACCAAGTCGGTCGACCACAAGGTTTTGTTACAAAAATTGACTTCTTTGTGACTATTTTCGGCTCAAACAGCCATCTTCAGACACAATACACAGTTTCAAAATACTCGTCTTTCATGAAGGATGGAATATTCAAGAATATGACCTGTGTATGAACAATGATTCGAAGAATCTTTCGTGATAGGACCTCTTTTGACATCAATGACAAACGATTAAGTCCTTTGTTCCACAAACTAGCGAGTTTCATGTTTTTTTAATTGTTCATGTAACACGTGTTGCGCAACATCAATTGTGCTAGAACGACTCTTTTTCAGGCTATCGCCTGTTAAACACGCACCAATGCTACGTGTCAGCTGTTATCTGATTTCCATAAATTCAGTATGATTAAACCCTCATTGAATGAACAGGGTGAAATCAGACACAATAATGAGGACAGCATCATAAGACAGTCCTGAGTCATTTGATTCACAAGTAGACTAGAAGAAACCGGAAAATTCTATTTCAAAGACTATTTGAATAATAAAAGGAGAAGCCCCTGATTCGAGTCAATATGGATGATTCTGCATCAGATCTGCATAAATGGAAACCATTTTTATCGATATGATATATTAACTAATCAACAAAATAAATGTAGTGGTTCAAAATATATAGGCAGAATTCAAAATTTAATCACACATGGATCACATAACTAATTCCTATTCGGTATTCACTGTTGGCTTATCAAATTCATCAGTGACTTGTCAGATTAATATGAGTCTACAAATATTCCAGATGGAGGACCTACAAGATGATAATTAGATTAGTGTTAAATTGCAGCAGTATCGTTACGTTCCCGTTTAAGGAAATATTTTTTGTATTTTTTTTTTTCGACCATAACCCTTCAGAACTAACATGCCGTCTGAGAGACTGAGCCCCCAATACTCTCCCCATATTATTGCGCAGCGCAATTCGATTTGATTGGACGGCTAGCAATCTCAATTTCATTCAATTACGGAGCAATTGCCTCAGTGAAAAGTATGTAAGAGCATTTTCAATGGCAGACCTATCAGACTCCAGTGAATAAGATTATGTTGAAGATTTTGAGTTGGATCAAGAGTTAGAACCAGAGTCGGTAGAAGATCTCGAATATAGGTCTGAATTGGATACAAACTTAGAACACGCATCACTGCATATCGAGACCATATTTTCAACCCAAAACGCGAAGATAAGAAAAGAGTACTAACATAATGCATTTTTATGAATAAAATCACGTTTTAAGTTCGACATGACAAATGTAATAGCATACAGTATCACAGACCGATGTTAGTACTAATGTTATTAAAATCATGTTAGTACTGGAGGGATAATCATGAAACTTGATGCCGTTCCTCGAAACTATTTCAAATTTTGTTCAGACCCTTTATGTCGGAGAGAATTGATCAACCTTGAAACTTCGTGAGATCTTCGAAAATTCACATTATGGATGATGGATAATGTTAGAATGTCAAAATACAGAAACTCCAAATCGAGTACATACAGGATGATATAAACATTATTGTGAGATTCGATGACAAAACATAAACATGAAGTTTGTTGTGTGTGTTTGTTATGGTGGAAAATGTCGCGGTGTGGAGGCAGATAGTCCGAAGGCCCCACTGTAAATCTAATCTAATGTAATCCATTTTGAGTTCCTGAATCCGGAGATTTTTCTATTATCCTGACCCATTCACACAGTGCAAGTTTTCCAGAAATCATTACGAACATTCAATGTTATTCAATTAACACGTTTACTGCCCACAATACTTTATTTGAAGTTTCGGTCCATGGGGCCCAAACACGAAACCTAATGTGAATCGATTATTTGGTTTCACTCATGTAATTCATGTATGATACTTACTATGAAAATAGAATTAATCGAAGGAGAAGTGATTTGGAAATAAAACCCAACGTTAGGGTTTCGGAACCTGGAGTAGTTTCAGACCACGAAACCCATATGAGGGTTTCATGCCAAACAAAGCCCCGTCATGCGCAGTCAAGGTAATTAATGTCTATCTACAACTATGCAGTCATTCATACATTGCTAACTCAATTTTCAACATTCATTGACATACATTATTGTGATGAATCGAGTGATAAGAGAGTTTTGGGTTCGAGCGGTCGAAATGACTTTTTAAAAATGAGCTGAACTTGAGTCAAAAAATGATGTTCTCGGGTTGAGGCTCATTCAGTAACTGCTTTATTTTCTAATAGAAATCAACATACAATATTCAGAGGCAAACTGCAAGTTTGCAAATGACTAACAATATTGAGATTATTAATACAATGGAGTGGTTGTCTAGTGCCACCATAACTCCTCCCTGTTTAAATGGAAAATCCGGGGTTGGATGAAGGATTTACCATCTCGGATTCTTGGGGTAGTTTTCTTGATCGGGTCCTCTGCTGTAGCTTCTTCTTGAAGTACTTGAAGGCGACGAAACTGATTAAAGTGACAACCAAAATATACATAATTAATGTCCATATGCTAATATTTTTGGCTATCACGGGAATTTCCATAACTTTCAGTTTTTCGTTCTGAATGTCCAATTTGCTTCTGATATGATCCAATTCATCTAAGTTGATTGAATCCATCTTCAATGGCTTGAAATTTATACTCGACTCTTCAGTGGCGTGGAAATCTTCTTTTATTTCGGGCAAATTTATTACATTGACTTGCCTTTGGGAACTGTGGTAATTTCTGATTTGGATGTCTTCAATTCTGATCTGACACTCAGGATTCAATTCTAATAGGTATGTTCCTTCCAATGGGACGTTATCTTTATTCTTATCACATTGTTGTTGCGCTACTGCTTTCTTGGGAATGATGATTATCCATGTATTCTTCTCTAGTTTCTGGATTTTGATTTCTTGAATTTCGACTTGAATCTGATGACAGTTAGTGACGTTTTCTGAGTATAGCAACATTTCTACTTCGCAGGGCAGGTTTTCTTTCTTGATCTTGACAGGACTTGTTTCTTGACAAATATATTCTTCTGGTATGATTTCAGAGCATTTTGAATTTAAATATACAAAGTGTTTGTCATTCAGAATGAGGAATTTTGACTGAGGAATGATAGCTTTGAAAGTACTATCTTTTTTTGTTGGTAAGGAATATAAATGATAATAATTATAACTTTCAAGTTCCACAATTGGTGTCTCAAGAATAAATATTATTTGATTTCCTTTACTATAACATTTTATTTCAATAAGTTTTTCAAAAATCAAAATATTTCCTAAAATTGGTTCAAACGGAAGTTTTCCATTTGTGAGCTGTGTACTCATGATTGAAATTTCTTGTAGAAGTTCATTTGGATCTATCATGGAATTATGAAAAGTATTCAACTTGGAAAAAGTGATTGCAGTTTCGATTCGTTCTAAAATATCGTATATTTCTTGAAAACTTGCATTGATTTGGAATAGGACCACGTGAATGAGAAAATATTCATAATTGTCAACATCGTGGAGTTCTTTTTTCCTAAGCACTTGTTCAATTTGTAAAATTCTAGATTCTAGTACGATTTGATTATGTGCTAGAGCCTTCGTGTTATTTTTGAAACTTTCAATAGATTTTTGAAGTAGAGTTATTTGGTCTCCTATGATTGTTTTCATTTCTGATTGATTTTCTGACAATTTTTGGATTACACGATCATATTTTTCTGCGTCATTTTGATCTAGATTTCCTGTCAGTGTCTTAATGATTGTTCCTAGGCCATCTAAAAGTCCTCTTTTGGTTTTTGTATTACCTTTTACTGGATTGAGTTGATCTAGTTGAGATTTGATTTTTCTTTCAATATTATTAATCAAGTTATATGAATTATGAAATTCTGTATCATAATTTTTCTTAGTGTAGTTTGCTTTGAATAATGCAGTTATGAAAATAAACTTATTTTCTAAGCTATGAAATTCTTCTATGATATTACTTATATCAAATATTTGTATAAACGTCCAACAATCTACCTTGTTTTGGGCGTTACCTAACTTATAGGGTAGTATTCCGGGGTTCTGATTTAGGTTGTGGAATCTCGGGAAGTCGAGTTTTCCGAAGGTGTAGGAGATGAGGTATCTGAAACAATAACAGGGGGTTTCCTAAGTTCTTTTATATGAATTATTTCTTTTTTATTAGGTTTTTTCTTGTTCGTTATTTCAACTCTGTTTCTTTCTAACATCTCCGTGATTTCATAAGGTCCTAAGAATTTATTATTCTTTTTATTCCGTGTTGCAGGATTAAATTTGTATACCGTTTGTCCTAAATGGAACTCAGTATTCGAGTCTCCTTTTTTATTGGTTTTTTCTAACATTTTTTCTTTTCTAGTTTCCAAGCTTTGACTAACCTTGCTGTAAACATGCTTTAATTTTTCTTTGTGATTTTCGGCATAATCAGAATAAAATTCGGTGGGTACGAGGATTTCATTAGGGTCACGTGTTTGAGTATGTCCAAAAGTTAATTCGAAAGGTGTATAATTTGTCGAACTATGGACTGTACTATTATATCCTAATATTGCATAGTCCATGAGATTTTCTTCTTCGTCTGGGTGTAATTCTTTTACGATTCGTAAATGTTCAATTAATGTTGAATGACAACGTTCAACAATGCTGTTAGATTCGTGATGTCCTGGTGTTGTAAAATGAATGTTTATTTTATGAATTTTTAAAATTTCCTTCACTGTATCATTATTGAATTCCGTTCCATTGTCAATAATTAATTTTTTGGGTATTCCAAAGGATGAGAAATATTTAATTAGTGCCTGACTGATATGAATAGCTGTTTTTCCTAAAACTTGATAAGCTTGAGCAAATTTAGTAAAAGAGTCGACTAGTGTTAAGTAATTTTTACTGTTATAGAAAAATAAATCTATATGTACAATTTCGAATGGTTTTGAAGCTGTTTCTGTATGCATAAGAGGTGTATACGGTTTTTTTCTGGAATATTTTGCTCTTTGACATATGTCACATGAATTTATGAACTCAGTAATGGTAGTTTTCATGTTTTTCCAATAATAATTTCGTTTTAGGTACTCAAGAGTCTCATTTATTCCTCTATGATTTGATTTTCCTTCATGATGGTTTTTTGTTAACATGGTTTGTTCATTTTTATCACTAACAGTGTTTACTTTTTTTAAACATCTAATTAATTTGGGTCCTTTTTCAGAAAAACATTCAAGATAAACTGTATTGAAATCATTATAAAGTTGGTCATTATGAAAATGCATACAATAAGCTATTGCTGTTGTAGTATAATCTCTAAGAAATTCTAATATAAGGTCTCTATTGTTTTTTGTTGGAACTTTCAAGGTGATTATTTTATGATTTTCGTATCTTTCTTGTTTGATATCTAGCTTTGGATACGGGTTTGGTAAAACAATGATCTGATTTAGTTTGTTGTTGATGATTTCGTCATATATCTGTATTCCATTGTTCGTTGTTTCATTTCCGGTAGTATGTTGAGTCGTTTGTTCTTGGAGGTCAATGTTAGTATTTCTGTTATCATCTGAAGCTGGGATTTGCACATCTGAAATGATCTGAATTCTATCTCTATTATTAGAACTTGATGCGATTTCTTGTACAGGGTGATCTACTTGAGTAGGTTGATTTAAATATGCTATGTTTTCTGATAAATTTCGAAGATAGTCTAACGTTTCTTGATCAATATCTCCTGGATTATTAATCATTGATTCTTCTTCTAAAGCATTGATTTGTATTCTGGAAAGTGCGTCTGCTACGGTATTTAAGCTTCCTTTTTTATGAAATATCTCATAGTCAAATTCTTCTAATTTTAAACGCCAGCGAACTAATTTTGAGTTCGGTTCTTTTAATTTGAATAGCCATATCAATGGTCTATGATCGCAATAAATAACAAATTTTCTGCCGAATAAATAAGGTCTAAAATATTTGCATGCCCATACAATTGCTAGTAATTCTTTTTCAATTGTACTGTATTTTTGTTCTGATTCGTTTAAAGTCCTAGATGCATATGCTATTGGTTTATCACTACCTACGGTACCTTGTGATAAAACGGCTCATAACGCAACATTTGAAGCGTCAGTAGTAAGAATGAATTTTTTTGAAAAATCTGGATACTGAAGTATTGGTGCATTTGTTAACAATTTTTTACAGGAATTGAAGGCTGCTATAAAATTTTGATTGTGAACTACTTTTGCGTTTTTCTTTAAACATAAAGTCATTGGTTTTGTGATTTTAGCAAAATCTTTTATATATTTTCGGTAATATCCAAGTAGTCCTAAAAAACTTTTGATTTCTTTCTGAGTTTTTGGTATTGGAAATTTTTTGATAGATTCAATTTTATCTGGATTTGGTTTTACACCTGAAGGGGTAATAACATGTCCTAAATAATTAACTTCTTTACGTAAAAATTCTGATTTGTCTAATTGCACTTTGAAATTTGACTGTCTTAGTCTGTCAAAAACTAGTTTCAATTTTTCTATATGTTCCTGAAGTGATGTCGAAAAAATAACAATGTCGTCAAGGTAAACCAAACAAATTTCGTTCTGTAAACCTCTTAAAATATTGTCCATGACTCTCTGAAATGTACTAGGGGCGTTTTTTAATCCAAATGGCATTCTCCGAAACTCATAGTGTCCATTTTCTGTTGAAAATGCTGTTTTTGGAATATCTTCTGGATGCATTTCAATTTGGTGGAATCCGTTTGCAAGATCGAGAGTGCTAAAATATTGACTTTTTCCTAATTTATCTAAAATATCAGTAATGTTTGGAAGTGGATATTTCAGTGGATATTTATCATCTATAGTGTTCTCATTTAATTTTCGGTAATCTACGACCATTCTCCATTTTCGTTTTCCGGAGGCATCTAATTTTTTTGGTACGATCCAAATAGGGCTGGACCACGGGGAAGTGGAATTTTGTATAATACCTTGTTCTAACATTTTATGGATTTGTGATTTTACTTCATGTTTGTGAATTTCTGGATAACGATACGTTTTTGTATAGATTGGTGTTTCATTAGTCAAGTTGATTTTATGTTGAATTTGGTTTGTGAATGTTAAAGGAATTTTTTCGCAATGAAATATGTCTCTATATTCAAAACAAAGATTTTTGATTGCCTTTTTCTCTTCTGGATTGCAATGATCAAGGCGAATATTTTTCAAGTTACTTTTGGTAATGTTATCTTGATTTTGAGTTAAAATTTCATTAGTTTCCATTTTTTCTATAAAATTAATTTCTGCAATGTCTAAAATTTCAATTTCGAAAGGAGCATGTATCTCAATTTTTGAAGCGAATGAATTTGCATTTGTAATCATGGTTGTAGCGAAATAATTTTTTATATTTACAACTGCACGAGGGGCTTCTGTTAAATCTGAAAATTTTATGTAATTCAATAAACCTATGCCTTCTTTCTGGTTGACTGGTAATTTTACTATTTTCTGAACTCTAGGTGGAATTATTACTGTGTATTTTTTGTTTTTTAGTTTATTTTTGAGTTCTGTCAGTTCTTCTGTTTCGTAAATAATTGGAATTCTCACATAAGGTGTTATTATTAATTTCGAGTTGACGTCTACTAAAGCTCTGAGTTGTTTCAGTAAATCAACGCCTATTAGTCCGTCGTATTTGTCACTAAATTTGAATAAATAAAACTTGTGTGTCTCTGGAATTTTGAAAATATTGAATACTGGAATTATAGCTACTTCATTATGGTATGAAATATTATGTGCGCTCTGTATATGGAAATCTTGTTCGTAAATATTATTTTTGTAAAATTTGTATGCCAATTCTGGTGTCATGAAACTTCGTGTACTACCTGTATCAATTAAAAAATTTGCTTTCAATTCTGGAATGAATATGTGTGGTAAATTATTTTTTGATAGGTTTAGATTTATTATATAGGGTGATTTTTCATAGGTATATGGGAAAAATTTGGATTTGGGTTATTTGTTTGAGGATTTTCAGAATTTTCGAATTTTTCAGTGAATTCTTCATTGGATGCATATTGATCATAATAGTCATTATCAGGGTTAAAGTCGTTGTAAAGTTCTTGTTCATAATATTCATTAGAATAATCATTCTGTGGATTATTCATATTTTGTTGGTTTTCGTCATATTCAGTGTTTTGTTGATTTTCAAAAGGATTTTCAAATTCTAGTTCTTCGATGTCTTGAGCGAATAATCTAGTTTGAGTGGGTTGTTTCTGTGAATGGATTCTTGTATTGCCTGAAGAAGTATCCATTGGCTCTGGTCTATAATAATTATTTCTTTGAATTTGTGAATTACTTGGTCTATTGTAATTTTGTGAAAATCGGGTTATTTGACTTGGTCTTTGTTGAGAAAAATTCGGACGATTAAAATGTGATTGGTTATTTTGGAATGGATAAGGGCGATTTGAATAAAATGATGGTTGGAATGAATGTCTCACGTTTTGTGTGGGCCAATTTGGTGATTGATTATTTTGTGAAAAATTCGGTCTTTGGAAATTATTCGAATGATGTGCATTTTGAGGATTTTGAAACATTGGTCTCTGTGGGAATGAATTGTTTCTGTGATTTGGATTAACAGGAGTTATTTTTGGAATGGGTCTATAGGAATTTTGGGAATTGATCGTATTATTTCTATTTTGACTGTACATGAAATTTTCTTCTTCAATGACTAATGCCATTGCATGCTCTAAATTATCAGGGTTTCTATAAGCCTAACGTTATTTTGAAGTTGACCTGGTAGTCCTCTAATAAATGTTTTCAAAGATAGCTCGTCATAATTTTGCATTTTTATTGTTTTTTCTTGAACTGTGCCATTAGAAGCGTTCAATTTAGCTACTATCAAACTTCTAGAATCTTGAATTCTCATGCCAAAGTTATACGGGGTTTCATTTTTTAACGGTCTTAAAACTATAAGGTCCTGAACCAAACAATCAAGATTTCTTTGATCTCCAAAACATAATTTTAATGTGTTTTTGATATCTGTCCAAGTTTTTAATTCTATTCTAGAACCAACTAAACTTAAAGCTCTACCTGTCAATTTTCCGATGATTGCTCTTATAATGAAAGTGTTTAATGAGGCATTATTTGGATTTTGAAAATTTAAAATCAGACTTTCACAATTATCAATGAAAACGCCAAGTGTATGTGGGTTTCCATCGTATTGAGGAATAGTGTCGATATAAAGTCTCAAAAGCTGATAATTTACTGGGTCGCTCATATTATTTGTTTGATTTTCTACTACTGATACACTATCAAAAAGATGAACTAAATCTTCTATACTATTTTCAATATCTGTCATAAATTTTGAAAAATTCTACTACTATACCTAGTGGTTTCAAAGTTATAATATTAGCAAATATATACAAGGAATGGGGGTGAAAACTGAATGACTTACAGTAGGATGACTGCTGTAGGTTTCATTCTCTGATGGATGGTGATGATGGTGATTTCTTGGTTTCTTCGTTTCTTGTTTTCTTGTTGCTTGTTGCTTGTTTCTTGTTGCTTGTTGCTTGTTTCTTCGTTTTTCTTAATTCTACTGCCAATAGGAGTTGAGCGATGCTGTCTCTTGTCCCTGGACTTCCTATCCTAGAACTGATTTCGGCGATGTTTGTCCTCTGTCAGTTTTTTCTCGGAACGTTGGCGATGCTTGTCCTCGATTCCAAGGGGTTGTTCAGCTATTTTTGGTCACTCGGTCCTTTTTGTCGAATTTGAACTAAACTGTTGGTACAGACCGGAACTCGCGATTTTTGTCGAATTTCCGTGAACAAATCCTACCGACTGCGCCAGTTTTGGGTTCGAGCGGTCGAAATGACTTTTTAAAAATGAGCTGAACTTGAGTCAAAAAATGATGTTCTCGGGTTGAGGCTCATTCAGTAACTGATTTATTTTCTAATAGAAATCAACATACAATATTCAGAGGCAAACTGCAAGTTTGCAAATGACTAACAATATTGAGATTATTAATACAATGGAGTGGTTGTCTAGTGCCACCATAACTAGAGTAATAATGACAGTAGGATGGCGTAATAATCTGACATCCCATCGTCTTGTCGAATTTAACTAGGTAGGTTATTGTTCTACTGAAGCACACCACAATACTTCTGTATGTGAAATACACGCAGATTCGGAAGACTCACCTTACATGGTTCTCATAGTTCTAATCACCTTAATTCTACAAATACACGAAAAAATGAGAATTCACTGTTTTTAATTCTCAACAGTGACTACCATCTGCAATAACCATATCCATAAAATAGTATGTACTCCGCGCATCCTTCTACTCTGTATTGTGGTAACGTAGGAAACTGATGAAAGTGACACTCCGCATTTTGTTATCAATGAGCCTGACTTGTCATTTTTTGACATTTTTGTAGAAAATGGTGTATTGTGCAACAAGTGAGGAAAGTTCGACTTTTCTCACGAGTGTGAAAGTTTGTGGCACGAGCCTGAAGGGCGAATGATGCAAACACACGAGTGAGAAAAGTGCTTTTCCCCACATGTTGCACACTATTATTTTCCTACAACTGCACTTATCCAAAGAAATCAAGTAATGTAACTCATTGGTATTCATCTTATAATGTGGCACTATGCCCCATTGAATATTGTGACCAAAGAGTAGACGCCTTTTCGAGTTACCCAAAGAATTTCGAAAAAGATTTTTTTTTTAGATTCCATAAATTTTTCGTATATTATGCCAATTCACCTTTTTTTCTCAAAATTTGCGAAAGCAAATTCAACTTTCGCAGCTTTCTTCATTATCTCTGTCTCTGACAATGTATTCATCAAAATCGTCACATCTCGGTATATACATCATATTATTTATTATGAATTGTTGGAATAATATCTGATGGAGAATGCGATTTCTATCGAAAGCACTAATGAGAACTACCCTAATCAAAAAACTTCTTCTTACAGTTGTGACAACTATTCAAAGCCGAACAGCAGCCAAGTTTTGATCGATTTTGGTTGATTCTCCATGGAAATGTATGTGGTGTTGGCAAAGTACCGTGAGAAAAAATATTTCTCGCATTAAGAGCAATACATGGTTTTGAAACTAAGTTAGCTATGAAAAATGCGCTACTTTTTATAGTAGTATTAGAACAAAATATTTGCTCAAAGGGGAACGTAACACTACTTCTATTATCAACCTGTAGATCGTTCATCTGGAATATTTGTATATTGCACTGACGAGTAAGTGAAAGATTGGTTTAGCAAAATGTAAAAACCGAATAGAAACTAGTAATGGAATTTATGGGTACTTCGATTTTCAAATCAGCCTATATTTTGGACCACGACTTTAATTTTCAGTTGATCAGTTTAGTACAGAATTGAATTTGAAAAATATCACCGACTGAACCGACTCTATCCTTTGTATTCTGAAAGCAGGAACAACAATATCTACAATATAGAACATCGCATGAATGCGAAATAATAAATGAATGGTTTTCATGGAATTCATTCAATCGTTAATAGCGATTAAATCGCTTTACAATCGCGTTAACAAAGACCGATTGGAAATGCAGCTTCAACATTTTAGCCATAAACCATTTTTATCGATATACACAATTCGATATAAAAGTCTAACGAAATGAATATTCTGTAATATATTGAATCAGCTTTCACGGCAGCTATATCGAACTGCTCAATATGAGCGATGTCATATAAACTGCGCATCTTATGAAACGTACCATGGCATTATAATTATTATTCAAGTTGATGGTTCCAAAATGTGATGATTGGTATTGGTTCAATGCGATTCAGTTCAGTTCAGAGTCGATGAAGTAAATTTTTCACAACTTAATACCATTCATCAGCATTTATTGGAAATGTGACACCCACATCAATTGGGTATCATGTATATCTTTCGTTCACTAGATCTCACTAGATATAAAATAACTTGAAAACTATTTGAGAAACAATATGTTTCAGAACAACTATCGAGAATTATGTCAAGATTGTGAACTGAAAATTCAAATGTCAAAATCATGAGTGGAATGACAGTTCAAGTTTGAAAATAAACATCATATTCTACACAGGGGTAATCAAAATTTGATGAGAATATTTTATATGTCAGCATAACTTGATTGGGCAATAAAACCCATATCATGAATATGACGAATATTATTCCATGGGCGTAGAATCTAATCTTCTCAGTGTATAAATAAACATTCAAAACTTCTACGATAATGGATAGTAGAAGGTTTGAATATGGAATTCAGATTTTCCAACTTGTTTACTTAGGGAAGGGTACTCCAGATTGTGATTGATTTTTCTCATTATCCCGAAAATAATCAGAATTTCAGTAATTCGAAGCATCAGTCAACACCAAACGGATTAACAGATATTTCATGAAAGATGTTGATCATTTGAACGAAGATTTACACGACGAAAAAAAAAAGGTATAAGAAAACTCACCTATCAGTACCGAAGTTGCTCAGTCTGGCTGCTAGACAGCTCTGGCTTACTCAGTACAAAAAAAAAAACAACAAAATAATAGCTGAAGGCACATTTCAGTTCATTTCGTCGTATACGAACGTATTTTGTTCGTATACGTGGAAATGATGGAAATTTTGAACAATTCTGCCGAAATATCTGTTGATCGTTTTGGTGTTGACTGATGCTTTGAATAACTAGAATTCATATTTTGTCGAAACGATGAGAGAAATCAAATGTCATCAAGAGATCCTCTTTTGGAGTAAACAACTCATGCAATTTGAATTTCATATTCAAACCCCTTTCTATCTATATTGGCGCAGAAGTTTCAGAGATATTAATTCATTGAAAAAAATCAAGTTCTACGCCCATGGAATGATATTCATCATAATCATGATATGGGTTTTAATGCCATCAAAGTTATGGAGCAAAAACGATTCGAAAATTATAATTTCAGAGCCGTTGAGCGTCCAAAATAAGCGACATTGTAAGCGAATTATTCTGGTCCGAGGAATATGTGGTAAGTTTATATGTGAATACTTTACTGGGACCCTGTATAGTGGCATCAATTTAAGTCTTTCTATTTATACGACCATCAAAATGCACCAAATAAAATTGTTGGCCCTTCTCCGGGTTTACATAATTGGCATGGCAATTTTCAGAGGATTTGATCTGTTATTATTATCACAGTCTCAGATTTTTCTATAACCCAACTTATAGTGGCTGTAGCTCATAGGAGAACTTTTTCAGGACACATGTATATTCAACAAGAAAAAGTTTTATTATTTTGATCCCAACAATGCGATATTGAAATATTCACATCATATTTTGAATCACTCTGTATCATTACATTTTCATCATTCTTGGATGATACAGAGGTCTCAGAGAAGTACCAAATCATTCTGCTATTCATTGTTGTAAGTGGTCCATTCTATTTTTTCATTGTTCATAATATAAGCATACCTATTCATACCTCGAAAAATTCAATATACTCATCATCTTCTTCTCGTTATTTATTGGCCTGTTGACAAAATATATATCAGGGTCCTTCTGAAATTATGAGCAGGATATATGTGTATGTCATACAGGTACGTATATGGAAACTATGAAGTTTGCAGTTTCAGCACAAAAATGAATAATATCCATTTGCCTGTGATATATACGACATTGGGAATTGAACTACGGAGATAACCGAACAAAAATGTAAAACATTGCACCCATTTGATTTCTACGCGGTAAGCGCATTTTGACAACGAGAATGAATTGATAGGTTGATATAAAAGACTCGTGAATTCATGTTTTGCATGCAGTGACGGTAGTGCCATATACTTCAATGAGATGAGTAAAAATATTTTCGAAAGATGTCTCCTCATGTCTCATGATGATAATCATAATAATAATAAGAAGGAGAAGAAGAAATTAACTCAAAGTCGGTCGACCACAAAATTTAGTATAAAACACTCATGTGTGTAACTTGTTTGAAACAGGTCGTGTATAGAAAAATCAGTTCGGTTCGAAACTAGATGACTTAGAAACTCCTGAAAAACCAAAAGCACGTAGCAGAGGGTAAACGACAGTTGATGAAAACCTACTCAAAGAGCTTCATCTCCATCCGAGGCAAGCTATCAGAAGGAGAGACATAGAGATGCATGTTGATTCCACTTTGACATTTGACATGACAGTGTTGACAATTATCGGTTCAGGCGTATCCTATCAGGGTTGGGATTGTTGTTACAATTGTAATATTTCTATTACAATCGCGTCTCAGTTATTACGGTATTACTACATTGAAGAAAACAGCCAATATCTATTACATTTTGAATGGAGGTAGTAATTCAAGTTTGAGGGCAACGTGAATTTATTCCTTCATATAATAGTTTTGTCAATTTTCTTACGAAGGATTTTCACAATTCCGAACCTAAAAACCAAGACATAATAACTCGCCTAATAATCTGATAATATCGATTTCATTTGGTGACGACTCAAAGATGAAAAAATGAACGAGTAAAATATAAATACTGTCTGTAGGTTATTTTCATCTTATAGAAACGAGGAGCAGAGAATATCCCAAAAAATCTGAAATAATGAAAGTAACATATATGTTATGCTCTGAAACTTAATATGTTTTTGGAGATCATGATGATTTGAGATTTTCATTATTCACATTTTCCGCTCGGCTATTATCCATGTATCTATTTTGTGTCCTATTATGAAATGTGAAATTCCAAAAAGTTATTCTTACTAGAAATACAATGTTATTAGTTGAAAATAAAATATTTATCTTGTCATATAGAATCTAAACGTTTTGTGAGACTGAGTTAATTCATTTAGCTTTTTCAGTTCCTATTTTATTGTCAGTTTTTATTTATTGTGGGAATTGAGTCTGTGTTGTTTTTCATTTTTTCTTCATTTTTCCAGGACAGTCCAAGATTCTAAGGTACAGTGTAACCAAAGATTCTCCTCTTGTAAAATTATAATAGGAAAATTCAAATTTGCCGCGCATTGTTTCAAATCTATTACATTCTATTACATTTTGCTACCAAGATTCAGTACAAACTGACACTAACGAAATCCCAACCCTGTATCCTATATGATACATCAGTTCAAAAATTTTTATCGTCGCTCCAATGATGAAATTTGGTTCGGTATCGTCCGTATTATATTCGATAGGTACGTCTGCAATACGTGTCTTACGATATCCGCGCACTTTTCTGTATGTTCTAGATTGATTTATGGTCAGCCGTTCAGTACATCTATGTTCAGACATGTCTTTCAATCAACGAGACATTGAATTCTCGACAGATATATCATTTGATCCCTTGAATAGATGATGTTGATCGAAACTTACTGTCCGAACAGCGAATATTATCGAGTACTGGTAGTAATGGTGATTCATAGGTTAGGTATTATACAGGGTGTTAACAAATAAGTGTCACAACGAGAAACTGTAGATTCTTCATAAAAAAAAATATTTTTTTTCCTTTACGAAATTTTTTTCCGGGCTTCCATTTTCAAGATACAGGGCGTCAAAAAAAATAAAAAAATTCGGTTTTTTGCTCTTATCTCAGGAACCGTTTGAGCTACAGAGCTGAGCCTGTGTACACACTTCATCATCAATAATGACTACTTGTAAGGCTCTCGAGCAATTTCCTTGGACATGTCAGTGGCAGAGAGTTCAACGCCTCGTAAGGGTTTAACCCCCCAAACTTTCATGCCACTGGAGAAATTGTAATTTTCGAAGCACATTCTGAAGCGCTAATATCTTTCACACAAAAAAGGTCTTCTTGCTTCAATGCTCTGAAGTGAATAGTTTTCGAGAAAAATGGCGATTTATGAATAAAAACATACAAAATCCTGGTATCTCTGAAAATCGTCTGAAAATCAAGTTTCCACTGGAAATAAATTACTTCAGAACTGTCAAATGAACGTTCAATCAAATGTCAGGTTGTTGAGTGCTAGTTCACGAATTGTTGAGTTTATTAAGTGTTGTAAAGTGTGTATAATTGAGTGTGGTAAAACAATGAATGACTTCACCAATAACGAATATACTGACATGATAAAAATTTACGGAGAATCACGCAGTAATGGAAGAGCTGCACAACGTCTGATTTCGCAGCGTTTTCCAAATCGTCGAACGCCGTCTTACCGGATTTTTGCCCGAATTGAGACGCGCTTAAGAGAAACAGCAAGTTTCAAACCTAATAAAAGGAACTGTGGACGGCAAAGAAACCGTCGCGTGCCAAGATTTGAAGAAAATATACTTCATCTCGTCGAAGAAAATCCAAGAGCAAGTACCCGAGGAATTGCTCAAGCTTTGAATTCAAATCACGTAAATGTTTGGAAAGTTTCACGGGAACAACAACTTCACCCTTTCCATCTACAGAAAGTACAACCGTTGCTTCCAGTTGATTATCCACCAAGAGTGGAATACTGTCGCTGGTTGCTGGATCGATATGAAGAAAATCACCAATTTCCACGGTCAATCCTTTTTTCGGACGAATCCAGTTTTACCAGGGATGGTATTTTCAATTCACGTAATAATCATTTGTGGGACGAAGAAAACCCCCACGCCCTATTTTCAATTGGGCATCAACACAAATTTAGCGTGAATGTCTTCTCAGTCGGCGTTAGAGAGTACCTGAACACAACATTCAGAAGACGGTGGATTGGAAGAGGTGGTCCAGTAAGCTGGCCTGTCCGGTCACCTGACCTAACACCTCTTGACTACTTTTTATGGGGTCACATGAAAAGTCTAGTCTATGAGAATTCTGTTGATACTTTAGAGAAGTTGACGGCCAGAATTGAGGCTGCAGCGCTCGAAATTCGCAACATGCCTCGAATTATGGACAACGTTCAAAGAAATATGATTCGCAGATGCAATGCTTGCATTGAAGTCGGGGGTCGTAATTTTGAACAACTATTGTGATATTTGGATCAAATTCAGTTAATTGTTGCTGTAATTATTGTTAATGATAACATAGTATTTCCATTACAATTTGAATATTTCTCGAAAAAAAATTGTGGTACGATTTTGTATGTTTTTATTCATAAATTGCCATTTTTCTCGAAAACTGTTCACTTCAGAGCATTGAAGCAGAAGGACCTTTTTTGTGTGAAAGAGATTAGCGCTTCAGAATGTGCTTTGAAAATTACAATTTCTCCAGTGGCATGAAAGTTTGGGGGGTTAAACCCTTACGAGGCGTTGAACTCTCCGCCACTGACATGTCCAAGGAAATTGCTCGAGAGCCTTACAAGTAGTCATTATTGATGATGAAGTGTGTACACAGGCTCAGCTCTGTAGCTCAAACGGTTCCCGAGATAAGAGCAAAAAACTGAATTTTTTTATTTTTTTTGACGCCCTGTATCTTGAAAACGGAAGCCCGGAGAAAAATTTCGTAAGGGAAAAAAATATTCTTTTTTCATGAGGAATCTACAGTTTTTCGTTGTGACACTTATTTGTTGACACCCTGTATAGGTGATACCCTGGGCATATGAAGATACAATCCATTTTGTTCTCCAGAACCACTCGATCCACATGAATTGCAGAAACTTGCCAATAATAATTTCAATTTCGATGATTCAGATATCGAAGTAACCCTTTGCTGAAATAACTCTGTTTTGCCAAAAAAATGAGGGCCTGGATCACTAGGCTTTCGAATTTGCATTGGCAAATGCGATGATCTATCTAGATGGAGATAAAAACCTTAGGAACGGTGATGACCAAGCAGGTCGTGATTGCTCTGATGAAGAAAATGCAGAAAGTTTGTAACCGAAACCACTGAAGGATAGGTCAGCCTATTCCTGGTAAAAACTTGAAGACAGAACGTGCTATCTATCTGCCAGAATTCATGGGGGACTCGCAAAAATTGAGATCAATGTGTCGCAATGTTCTCCAGAAATCTCTGCCAATATTTCATCACGAATTCTATGTGACTCCTTTCCGTCTTCTGGAAATAGCATCGCAGATCATCAGTACAGCAACAGTTACGGAATTGAACGAAATAATAGATCTGATAGTATCTTCAAGGTATAAGGCGAACAAAGACACTCCTGGGAACCCACAACCAGAAAATATCTACCGAACGTATCAACCTAAGTAAATATAAGATTAAGATACTAACTAGAGTCCTATAGCAAATGTCAATTGAAAGGAGAAACTATAGGTAGAAGAGAAAACTGAGTGCAGATTTTGTGAGGACGGGGATCGAACTATGTAGGTCTTCACAACGCAAGAGCGCTCTGTCTAGAAGCAGATGAAATAAAAGCAGGAGATCCACCATCTTTGACATCATTCCATATCCCAAAATGTATCAGGGGCATGGCATTAGATGAACAGCTATACATTGAGAAGTCCTAGGAAACATAGCAAGAAAAGGGGACACAATTGAACACATCACAAAGGTCGCAGTGTACACATCGCCCTTATCTACTAAAATCAGTGCAGTTGTGTAGAAGCGGTCATCTTATTGAATCTGAAATTTCATACTGTTCACGATTGATTTTGATGACAATCTCTTGAACGATATCTCGTATGCTGATATGCACCCTAATAACACAAATACATCTGTAAGACATCGTAGAAACATCCATATGGGATGATAGGAACATCTCTGGAAAATCCCTATTTTCCTTGGGACATTCTTGGGATGTTGCTGGCAACACATGTGCAGCATTTGCGATGTTTCATAAACATCCCATCTGAATGTTTGTGGGATGATACGGGATGTACCAGAGACATTCAGGGTACTTGATATGGAACATCTTGAAGAGACTTCTAGGATGTTTTTTGTTTGATGACAGTAATGGATGACACGGTATGCATTATTTTCAATCTGATATCCTGAAAATAGCCGACCTATTTCCAGATATAAAGTAACAATCCGAGTCCGAATATATAAGGTCGATGCGGTCCAATAACTAATGGAAGATGATAACAGTTGTTTGAGGCTCATATTTGTTGACGCTGGACCGACGGCTGTTAGTAACTCTTAGCAACGTAGTTCTACCGCCATCTATCGGCTGGTATAACAAATAAATATGCTGAAGAGATATATTTCAATTTTGTCGTTTATTACATGGTTCATGAAGTTAAGCAGGTACTTTCGTAATCTTATCGAGGCATATTTAGTATAATTATTTCAATTTGTTATCGATGAGATTAGCCGGCGTTGGTATAGGTATAAGTATATGAGTACGAATACAGTTTTGATTTCCATTTTTCACCAATTTTTCAATGTTTCAAATGTCACAATTGTTTGAACTGTTCAATCATGTCAATCATCATTAGCAAATATGAACCATGGTATTGTTCATGAAAAAAGATCGAATGGGATGTTTCTAGAACATCCAATGAAAACATCTGATGGATGTCTCAAGAGAAATATCTCTGGGATATCGTACCTGAGTCTGAAACATTGGGACATTTGTAGGACCTTAGCGGGATGTACCAGAAAGATCCCGTGTTGTTAGGGCAACTCACATTACAATGTATAAGTGAGCTAGTTCAGAGTGATACACAGAAAACAATACGTTATACCAGTTATACCCAACTTCATCGTTGTTTCGATCCAACGAATCTGAATAGCTCCAGTCCATATCGCATTGTTGTTGCGAACCCTTCGCTAGCTTCTAGCTCCGGGCTGGAACCCCACACCCCACCCCGAATATCCCGGTAACATAAACAATTAAGTCCACGCCAAACTAGCAACTACAGCAGAATCGGACATGTTCGTTCAAGCGCCGAGGGCGCCATTGTGTCGAATAATTGCATATTGATGCTCTCTGGGCAGACAAAACATTCCGACACACCGCCACATCACAGGGTTTGGCGTGCAAATATCAACGACGCGATATTATTCATCCTCGCTTGAGACTAGGGAAAGCACCATATGAGGAATCGTATTCACCCGAACGTTGGCCATTGTCGTTGCAAAGCAATGGGCGTGTACACCTTAGTAGAACTTTCAACTCAAACCATGATTATAATGATCAGTTTTCACATAAATGATGATTGACGACATAATTCGATCGAAAAATCAACTGGAATGTTTCATTTTTGGATATAAATAATAGTACCTTCTGAAAACGGACACTCTTATGACGTAGAAACCTCATCTCGCCATAGTTGAAAGAAAATACCAAACTCCCGACGGAGACTGAGATAACTGATAAATTATTCCTTTCAACTGTGATCTCGCGCTAATTCACTCTGTCAGAAATCATGTATCATTCATCTCTGTCTGGAATAGTCTTGTTTCAGTATCAGGGATTTGACGTCACATCATCGCCTCGTTTTCAGAGGTCTAAAAAATCGGGGATATCAATAATTTTGTATAAAACGTAGGGAGCTCACAGCAAGAAACGGTTTGCGGTGGTGAGCTAGTTTGGGTGAGTTCTATCGAATTATTAAATAAAATTTTCATATGTATATGAACCCATTCAAGGTAAATGGTTTCGAAACGTCACCTCTTTTTATCAAAGAAATGTATATTGTTGCTCTCTGGGCAGACAAACCATTCCGACACACCGCCACATCACAGGGTTTGACGTGCAAATATCAACGACGCGATATTATTCATCCTCGCTTGAGTCTAGGGAAAGCACCATATGAGGAATCGTATTCACCCGAACGTTGGCCATTGTCGTTGCAAAGCAATGGACGTGTACACCTTAGTAGAACTTTCAACTCAAACCATGATTATAATGATCAGTTTTCACATAAATAATGATTGACGACATAATTCGATCGATAATAGTACCTTACCTTTTGAAAACGGACACGCTTATGACGTAGAAACCTCATCTCGCCATAGTTGGAAGAAAATACCAAACTCCCGACGGAGACTGAGATAACTGATATATTCCTTTCAACTGTGATCTCGCGCTAATTCACTCTGTCAGACAAACCATTCCGACACATCACCACATCACAGGGTTTGACGTGCAAATATCAACGACGCTTGATTTTAAGGGAAGTAGCATATGAGGAATCGTATTCACCCGAACGTTGGCCAATGTCGTTTCAGTCAATTTTCATAATTCAACTGTCACTTCTGATCCTACTGATTATTTGTCACAAAATCAGGAATTCAACTGAAAGTAAAAGGATGTCGAGAACAAACATGATTTATTCTGAACATTTTTGGCTCAGATTCCTCCTGGAATCACTGACTCACAAAATATAGTGTAGAGTCAGCACATGTCAAATCATATCATAGTCGGCTACATCATAGTGAATAATTCAAGAATTCCAAAGAACAAAAAAAAATCAAGACAATTATACATAATGAGTAGCTGATGGTCCGGGTAAAAATGATCTTACCTTTGACTCGCTTTATTTCAAACATAGTTATGAGTAATTGAAATGTGAATAACAATAGACAATTGACAAGTCAATGCTGTAGAATTTGTTCCGGAAATCAGCACAAGTAATCCCACTCTCAATACTGGACTATTTCGGAACAGCAGATTTTTAGCAGAATCGATGGTAGTACTGATACTGCTTACAGTTGTATTCGGAAAAAAGCCTGAATAAAAACGAAGTTAGTGAGCTAGAGGTATACCATTGTCTGTTCATTGACCCAAAATTTGTCTTCCTGTTAATAGCGCAAGTTTACTAAGAATTTATATTCGTTTCAATTGAATATTTGTCATAATGAAAAATAATTCGAGGTGAATATTTTCAAAACGTCACATTGTGTCGAAGAATTGCATCTTGATGCTCTCTGGGAAGACAAAACATTCCGACATACCGCCACATCACAGGGTTTGGCGTGCAAATATCAACGACGCGATATTATCTATCCTCGCTTGAGTCTAGGGAAGGCACCATATGAGAAATCAAATTCACCCCATTGTCGTTCCAAGTTCCACAACAATGTTCTGAATTCAACTGTCAGTACTAAACCTTCTGATGACCCGTTCTGAAATCAGGATTTCAATTGAAAGTGGAAGAATGTCGAGAGCTGACATAATTTATTGTGCATATTTTCGGCTCAGATTTCTCCAGGAATAACTGACCCACAAAAGGTAGTGAAGAGTCAGCACCTATCATATTATAATATAGTTGGCTACATTGAAAAACATTCTGAAAATCAAGACAATTGAACATTCTCCTCATCAAACTTTGACCTGAAATAATTATTACCTGGTCCGCGTAAAAATTATCTCCCTTATAATTCGCTATATTCCGAACATAGTTATAAGTTAATGAACTGTGGATACCAACTGATGAGTGACAGCTTACTGCTGTGGAATTTGTTCCGGAATTCAGCCAATCAATCTCACTGTCAAAACTGAACTATTTTGAGAAATCAGATTTTTAGCGGTATCAGTGGCAGAACTGATACTCCTGACAGTACAATTCGGAATTGCGCCTGAATGAGAACGGAGTTAGGAAGCTAGAGGTATAACATGATCTTCATAGACCAAAAATTCGTCAGCCTGTCAGTAGCGTTAGTTCACTGAGGAAATCGAAAATTCATATATTTTGTTCCAATAGAACATTAATTTGTCATAATGAAAAATAATTCAAGGTAGATATTTTCGAAACGTCACCTCATCATATAGAAGAAATGCATCTTGATGCTCTCTGGGAAAACAAAACATTTCGACACACCGCCACATCACAGGGTTTGGCGTGCAAATATCAACGACGCGATATTATTCATCATCGCTTGAGTCTAGGGGAAGCACCATATGAGGAATAAAATTCACTTGAACGTTGGCCATTGTCGTTCCAAGTTCCACAACAATGTTCTGAATTCAACTGTCAGTACTAAACCTTCTGATGACCCGTTTTGAAATCAGGAATTCAATTGAAAGTGGAAGAATGTCGAGAGCTGACATAATTTATTGTGAATATTTTCGGCTCAGATTTCTCTAGGAATAACTGACCCACAAAAGGTAGTAAAGAGTCGCAGCACCTATCATATCATAATATAGTTGGCTACATTAAAGTGAATAATTCATGAATCCCGAAAAACATTCTGAAAATCAAGACAATTGAACATTCTCCTCATCAAACTTTGACCTGAAATAATTATTACCTGGTCCGCGTCGAAAATTATTTTCCTTATAGTTCGCTATATTCCAAACATAGTTGTTATAAGTTATTGAACTGTGGATACCAACTGATGAGTGACAGCTTACTGCTGTAGAATTTGTTCAAATTTGTCAAAACTGAACTATTTCGAGAAATCAGATTTTTAGCGCTATCAGAGCAGAACTGATACTCCTGACAGTTCTATTCGGAACATCGCCTAAATGAAAACGGAGCTAGTAAGCTAGAGGTATAACATTATCTGTTCATTGACCAAAAATTTGTCAGCCTGTCAGTAGCGTTAGTTCACTGAGGAAATCGAGAATTCATATATTTTATTTCTATAGAACATTATTTGTCATAATGAAGAATAATTCAAGGTAGATGTTTTCGAAACGTCACCTCATTATATCGAAGAAATGCATCTTGATGCTCTCTGGGAAGACAAAACATTTCGACACACCGCCACATCACAGGGTTTGGCGTGCAAATATCAACGACGCGATATTATCCATCCTCGCTTGAGTCTAGGGGGAGCACCATATGAGGAATCGAATTCACCCGAACGTTGACCATTGTCGTTACAAAGCAATGTTCTGAATTCAACTGTCAGTATTGAACCTACTGGTTATCTGTTCCAAAATCAGGAATCTAACTAAAGTTCCCCTCTTAAGGTCCACATTGAGAAATAAATGAACAAAACATTGTGTTTGTGGAAAAACAAGGTTATACAATGATTGTTAAAACATCTTATTTAATTGAAATTGTTTATTTTCTTCTCACAACAAAGAAACTCATTGTTCCTGTTTTATAGAACTAGGGTCCACAAAGCTCTTATTCATTTCCCCCACCCCTTCCTACACATTGATTCTGACACTAATTCGTGTTTGTTTTTATCCCTTAGAGCGCATCATGCGTACCTTATCAGGGAGGATAGAGAGATGAGATTGGTTTTGGATTTTTTTCGAACTTTCCGGAGATTATAAGTTCTTGATTGGAATATTTTCTTTGGTATAGAGTTGAAAGCTTTGCCGTTCCATGGACAATCAAGATTTGGTAAACAGTCGTAGTTCAACATATTTCAAGATTGACGACGAGAGGATGTGCTGACTGGGATTGTCGTGTTGGTCTGACTGGTGTTGCTATAGTAATGGAATGGTAGCAGAGATTTTCTGAGGAAGATATCCCGTGGAAGTATCTATCTACTTCATTACAGATTATGTCTGTCGCTAGCGCTTGGTAGAGAAGCCGCTTTTGACTCGAAAAAATATTTCATCAAAGGTGCATTGTATACGATGAATGTCTTTCGTTACACTTTAGGAACGATGAAAAATCTTCACTATTGATTACTGTCCCGCTTTGTTACATTGGGAAATATTTGGTTTACAAAGTAGAAAGAGTTATTTTATTGAGTAGATTCAGCTTGTAACTGCTGCAATATTGTTCAGATTCTCCCAGAAAAACGCTTGAAGGGACTAGTCACTTGCTGAATGACATATTATGATAAAGCTGCTGTTTCAATCTCTGATAAGAGTACATAGATGGTGCCATATATTATAGTTTTGAGCATTGATATAATTGTTTCAGTTTAGGTAAAGTGATCTATCGAAAAAAAACCTGAAAGATTTCGAATTTCAGAACATTCACAAGCATTTTCTGAAGCGTTCCTAATTAGGAACATGAGCCGTCAAGCAGTTTGAAGGATGTCGAGAGCAAACATAATTTATTCTGAAGATTTTCGGCTTAGATTTCTCCTGGAATCACTGACCCACAAAGGGTATTGTGGAGTCAGCACATATTATCATATTATGTTATAGTTAGCTACATTATAGTGGATAATTCATGAATTTCATAGAACATTTTGGAAATCAAGGCAATTATACATTCTGCTCATTAAATCTCGACCTGAAATAATTAGTACCTGGTTCGCGTAAGAATTATCTTATTTTCAATTCGCTTTATTCCAAACATAGTAGTAAGTTAGTGAACTGTGAACAAAAACTGATAAGTATCAGCTCACTGCTGTGAAATTTGTTTCGGAATTCAGCACAAGTAATCCCACTCTCAATACTGAACTATTTCGGAACAGCAGATTTTTAGCAGCGTCAGTGGCAGTACTGATACTGCCTTCAGTTGTATTCAAATATCGCCTAAATGAAGGTTAGTTCTCGTGGGAACCAGAACATAAAAAAAATGTTTCATTATAGTACCATAAAAATGTACTCTCAGCGTTTTTGATGTGTTGTCTCCAAAGCAAATACCTAGAAATATAAATATTCACCATCAGTATGTAGAACACTATAAAGAGTGTCACGGGACTCGATGGCACTTTTTGTTTTAAACTCAATAGAGGTGTTATGAGCAGTTGAAAATCAACTTTGCTCACCAGTTGATTGGAAGAGTTGTTCCAGTTCTTTGGCCACCGAGGTCACCAGACCAATATCATCTTTGGACACCCATGAAAAATCTAGCGTATTCGAATAATCCACAAATCAACGATGAACTAATTCAAAATTTCATGTCTATAGCTGCATCCATAAAAATGACCCAGATACTCCTCAGAGAGTACCGTTTTCAATAATTTGACGAGCAAGAAAATGTTGTGAAGCAGCGGCAGACATTCTGAGAAATACCTTGATTAAATTTGTGTAGGTAATTCGAACATTCTTGATTCATGATATATAACATCACTTTATTCAACGTTCTCTTTGCGTAATTGCACACTGCTCAGTACTTCTCAGGAGGAACCATGTATGAAGAGAATACCGATTGCCCTCCCCTGATCGAAGCCAATGGATATACTCTTGTCCATCCGGCGTTCGGTTAGATTCGATTCCTCATATGATGCTTGCCCTAGACTCTAGATTCATCCTCTGGTGTTTTGGAGCTGCGTCTTGCGTTGCATTCAGGGCATATATATACAGTATGTCCAAGATAAGGTTGAACAGCATGGGGATCTCGGAAACGGTAGGAGATACGAAGTCGCTTAAATGGGAAAAAAGTTGCGCATTCGGAGGCTCATATCAAGAGCCTTCAAAAATTTTGAAAATTATTTTTAGTTTTTGAGTTATATCGAAAAAAGTGAATTTTTGGAATTTCTATTTTATTTTTTTTCTCCGTTATTATCAGAGATACAGAAAAACTGAGAATACTTTTCAATTGCAACTTTTGATGAGGTTTAACGTGGTGATACCGATTTTTTCATGCGACGTTTCGTATTCGTGGAACCATCATCAACTTTTGTTTTTTAAATACGGTCCTGATAATTTTTTCACAGATTCTAAAAGGTTTTTTCATTCTGAATTCAACCATGTATCAAACAAGGTGGTTTATTTTTGTTTCGACCTAGTGTTGGCCATCATCAATGTTTTTTCGAAACTCCAAAGGAAAAATGCCATCAGTTCCACTTATTTTGAAGGAAAGTTAGTCAACACACTAATACCTCATCAACTGGTTTCAATCAACAACCCATTTCATTTTGCGGAAACAAAAATTCCATCCATACAAATTCAGAATATGTCAAGCGCTAAAACCAGGCGATGATGAAAGGCGCAAGACATTCTTTGAGTGGTATACCAGGAAATGTTAAACCGTCATCAAAAGTTGCTATGAAAAAATATTCTCAGTTTTGCTGTATCTCTAATAATAACGGAGAAAAAAAATAAAATAGAAATTCCAAAAATTCGCTTATTTCGATATAACTCAAAAACTAAAAATAATTTTCAAAATTTTCGAAGGCTCTTGATATGAGCCTCCGAATGCGCAACTTTTTCCCCATTTAATCGATTTCGTATCTCTTACCGTTTTCGATATCCCCATGCTGTTCAACCTTATCTTGGACAGACTGTATAGTTCCAGGGTCTTACTGGGGGGTTTTGAGCCCTTTGAGAGACCCAAACATGCATGATATGAGAATGATATTGAGATAGAGTATGGTGAACATTATGGGATTTCCGTGCGCTCAAAGAGATATAAAAAAACGGTATTTCCATCCTTCAAGAGCAAAACATTATAAATGTACGTTTAGATCGTTAGTATCACTGAGAAAAGCAGTCGGCAGCTAGTGTTACCTTCAAAGTTGAATTATTTCCTAGTTGTTTCCAGAAGTTGCAATGAAAAACTAATGTATATAACGAGAACGGTGAATAAATTCAATTTGACAAGCCATCTACCATTCACCAGATGTGTATATTAAATGAAGTTATTCCAACTCGTATCATTCGCATCTGAGCACATCCTTCCGAGGAAGTAGTAGTGGAAGCCAGTGATGTCACTTATAATTCACCCGAGTACATATTGGAATATCACTTTGGCTTTCCTGCGGAAGAGACAAATGGAAAACCTTCCTGACACATTCTTCGGTTCATCACCTGCTCTCTCTGTCTCGCAGCCTGCCTCCGGATATTACGATTGGTGTTGACAAAAATTAATCAAGTCGCCATGACAATGACAAATTGAAAATTTTTCATCCCCTGCAACAAGTCGGAATGTCTGTTACATTTCTTGCCGTATGACGGCTGGAATTGTTTCAGAGCAGATGAGGAGAATATAAATCTCCATTCGCCTGGATTTGAGATGTGTGTGAACGGAGTATGGCGGGTCGTTAAACGTAGAAGAAATATGGATGGAAGATGGAAACGCAATTATAAGTGAAGATATATTGTTTGTTTTGCAGGAGTTAATTCGTTTCATTCATTTCGAAACATCATATTATCAAATTAGAGTCATCAGTCATCTCAGCTATTGTGGGATGGCTAGGGAGTACTCACAATGCATTGTATGAAGCATCACAATCATGTGTTTTTATGTCTTTTGGAGCTTTCCTTCATTTCATTTTATGTTCATTCTGTAATCCTAATCCTCCGTTCAATCTGTAAACCAAAACGGGTAAAAGTGGAAGAGTAGCTATTTATCTAATATTCGCCTTTTCAGAGCAAGTGCTTGTCAAATAAAGTCCATTTCATGCACTAGCGGGCCGTAAAGTGCACTTTACCGCCCGCTGTTTTCAGTCACCTCATATCCACATATCAATTTATGAAAAACCCATGATCATATTCCTAGACTCTGATATATCCAGCGGTATATCATGAACTTCTTCTTCATCCGATTCCATATAGTCTCGCTTTTATTATTATCACTAATTTTACTTTTCAATCGGAGAATGACAATTCAGCTCGTGTTATTTGTCGTCACTTTCAAGTCAAAGATCGCCAATAAAACTATACTTTTCGTCTTTTTTCCGTTTTAATGACTTTTATTCAAAATTATTATTCTGACGTATATCTCTTTTTTTTTTTTTTTAATCAACAACATAATATAGAGTATCAGATTATCAGATTAATTGAACAAACATAACTATAGATACTGAAGTATCAACATCCTCCCCCATGCTAGGCAAATTCGTTTTGCTCTAGATCTAGTCTGCATATCTTCGTTACTGGTCGTCGATACTCAGCCTTCGAAGTTTTTACATCTACCACACGTACTCTTCCGTCGGGCCCTGGGTAGACAGCAGTAATCCTTCCTAATTTCCAGGTGTACCTTGGTATTTCGTGGTCGACCAGTATGACAACATCGTTTATTTGAATTGGTTGTTGTTCTTTCGTCCATTTAGTTCTTTTCGATAACGTAGGCAAATACTCTTTCGCCCAACGTTTCCAAAAATTGTCCAATAACATTTGGGACTTCTTCCACTCTCGACGTAGACAATCGGAATCGGGATCGAGTCGAATGAGAGAGCTATTTTCACTTGATGATCCGAGTAGGAAGTGGTTCGGTGTAAGTGCTTCAAAATCTTCTGGATCACTCGATACTCGCGTCAGGGGTCTGGAATTCACAATATGTTCCGCTTCGGCGAAAAAGGTCTGGAGAGTTTCTTCTCGAATAGATTGATAGTGAAAGTTTTTACCAATAATTTTCTTCACTATTCCAATCAATCTTTCCCACACTCCTCCCATGTTTGGAGCACCCGGTGCATTGAATCTGAATTCGATTCCTCTGAAAGACATTTCATCTATGACAGCTGATTTATTCATGCCTTGTTGAAGTGCTCTTGTTATTTCCTTGTTTGCAGCAACAAAATTTGTTCCGTTATCTTGGCTGTCCTCTTCTTGCGACCATCCGCAATATGGCCATTACAGCTGACTCACTGTTCAGGCTGTGAGCAATTTCTAGGTGTATCGCCCTTACAGATAGACAAGTAAAAAGGACACCCCATCTTTTCTCCCTTCGTCTTCCAATTTTGATATTGATCGGCCCAAAATAATCCATGCCTACATTAACAAACGCTCTAACTTCTCGGCTTAGTCTTTCTACAGGTAACTGCCCCATCAGTGGTGGAACTGGCTTCGCTCTTTCATTTTTGCATTTCAGACATCTGGAAGAAACTGATTTAACTGCCGCTCTGCCATTGATCACCCAATATTTCTGTCTGACCTCATTCAGCACGAGCTCAATACCTCTATGTCGATATCTTTCATGGTAATGTCTGATGAGCAATTTGGTGAATTCGTGTTTCGGGTCTAGAATTATAGGAAGCTTGGTACTGTCGCTAAGGGTGTTTGCTAAATTCGTTCTTCCTTGAAGCACAAGAATTCCATCATCGTTCAATCCAGGACATAAACTAATGAGTCTGCTACTTTTTTCAATATCTTTTCCATTTTTCAAATATTTAAGCTCTTCTCGAAAACTCTCAAGCTGGCATTGTTTGATCCAAATTCTGTCGGAGTCCTCAAGTTCTTCTACTGAAAGCTCTTGCTGGAAATTTTGTCTATCATGGTTACGTCTAATTTTCTTCAGGAATCGTTGGCACCAGGCTGTACACCTAATGAGTCTCCAGTATTTAGAAAATCTATTGATATCGGGAAGAGGCATTTTCTGTTCTGAGATCACTAAGCAAATATAAGAGCTAGTATACTCAGTCTTCAACTCAGTCTCATCTAGATCCTTCGACTCCCTATTAGTATCTTCTCTAGGCCACAGTTCTTCTGGTTTTCTTAAAAAAGCAGGTCCATAGATCCAAACGTCTGAGATTATTTTATTTTTCACATCATAATTGGACCTGGTTGCTTCGTCAGCGGGATTTTTGTCGGTGGGAATCCATCTCCAGTCTTCAATGTTGGTTCTTTCTTGAACTTCTCCTATTCTGTGCGAGACAAATTGTTTATACTGTCTTCCATCACCTCTAATCCAATCGAGGACACATTTAGAATCTGACCAGAAGAATAACCGATGAATAGTTATTTCCAGTTCAGTCTTTATGGATTGAGCCAATCTACTCGCCATCACAGCTCCTTGAAGTTCCAATCTTGGTATGGACAGTGGCTTCAGCGGTGATATCGTGGACTAGTCGGGGTCACCAATGTTATTTGTCGTCACTTTCAAGTCAAAGATCGCCAATAAAACTATACTTTTCGTCTTTTTCCGTTTTAATGACTTTTATTCAAAATTATTATTCTGACGTATATCTTTTTTTTTTTTTTTTAATCAACAACATAATATAGAGTATCAGATTATCAGATTAATTGAACAAACATAACTATAGATACTGAAGTATCAACATCTCGTTTATTGGATGTATTGCTTAGACAACAACCATCAGATTGATTGACAACGTCAAAATAAGTTAGGTTAATATACTGGGTATGCATATTGTAAAATTCTGGAGAATGAATCTCTTCTAGAGCTGGAAGAGTTCTACTATTACGATAATTGCAATATTCGAATAACGATAATTTTTATATGTAAATCATCCATGAACATTACGCTTTTCTTGATTACTGAATTCATACGTAACAAATTAAACTCGGGGGAATATTAGTTTATCTAAATCTATAGTCATTACTTATGAGTCAGAAAATAAACCACTAGTGCATAAAATTTCTCATGTATCTCGTGCGTGAAATGTGTTTATACCCTTAAGCGTGTACTGGCCCTCGACTAGCGCCATCGGGCCATTATTCACGCCACAGGCCATAAACGCCTACTTTACGCCCTTGATACATAAATAACTATAATGATATAATCAAATTATTATTATAATTTGACAACCTGAGGTTGATATTCAGAGAAGTGCACAAAAACTGCCAGGACTGTAACTTTCGAATTATTCGAGATAGGGTTTTGAAAATTGGTGGGCAGCTAGTTTACCAAATCGCTCATTAATTGATGAAACAATTTTCAATCCAGCCCTTCCGATTTTACTGGAAACGACCCCAACTTCTGTTTTCCATTATCGGTTAGGGATTGTCATAACGAATTCATCAATACTGGGTTTGATAGGGTTATTACAAACAATTACGTAGATATTCGTGTTTCAAGTTTCCATATGGAAGTTTCATTGTCATGGAAAACAATTGAGAAACAAGGTAGTGAAAAAATCGAGAGATTGCTCGAGCGATTTCATCTATTTCCCTTGATTCGAGATTTTTTTGCTAGATGATAATAAAATTTTAATGCAATTTGTAATGTATTCATCTGATGAAAAAATGTCTCGAATGTATTTCAGGAAGATTAATACACAAATACATTGTGAAAACAATTGAGTTTGAAAGTTTGAAATAGAGAATTCAATTCTTGAGTTCGAATTTTATATTAGCAATAAACATTTTGAATCATCAATACCATATTCAAATATTCACAAATTCACACTGATTTTCAGTTATATACATATTTCAAACATCGAATGTGTCATGATTAAATGATATATCATGACTTGAATTTTTTTGGATATTATCAATATGTTCAGTAGTAGCATTTTTTTATCTCGTGTAGTTTGGATCTCAAAAGGTTCAGGCCTCAGGTTGTTGATCAAATTAGCATGATGTACCTCGTCCAACTGCAAATAACAACCTCATGACTTTGCATTTGCATTTGCATGTCCAGTCATTTTGATTAGCTGTTCTTCCGGGACTTACAAGTATTGTAACAGTATCAAGCCCTATTCTTTCCGCAGATTGTTTGGTCCATTTCTCAATCTCATTTACACCAATTGGCATATTTCTGTACCATCTAGAATCGGTTTCATTCCAGTAAAGGTTTACACTCAGAAATAGTAGGTCTGACGTAATTCTAGTAGTGTGTTTAGAAATAATTTTTCTGATAACATCACTGGGCACACGGGAAGATTGATGTGATTAGGCACTAACCACTCACTGTCTGATAATTTTTAAGCGCCACCCTTGCATTTTTTCGAAAAAATCAGGTTGTATTCAATTCTCTGGTTATGTTGCCATTCGATCGCTTTTCCTTTCTGAGAAAGTGCACTTGCATCTTGATGCTTCGTTTCCTCACCAGGCTAGTTCGAGTGCCATTATATGATAAAGCTTTTTTTTCCTTTTCTGGACACTTTTTGTTCCACAAATTCATCATTTCATATACTTCTTTCTTACTCAGAGCAGTTGAACTTTGCTTCCTCTCGTCGGTAATGAACTGAAGATGCTTTCGACCGTTACCACCGATACAACAAGGCTTGCATGCTCCGTGGGTGACGTCACTTAGTGAGGCCTAACCAGCGGCTCGAAACGACAAGCGCTTATAGCGCTATAAGGCGACCGCGTAATTCGATTTAAGTTTTAGATCATCATTGATCCGATTTTGCTGTTTTTTAAAGGGCTTCCGGTTAAAAAAGGATGCCAGTCGTCAACTGAGCCCTTCTTCGCACCCCATTCGACTTTATTATGGAAAAACGAAGTTTTAAAGCAAAAACCAGGATAAAACACAAATATCCACCTACAGCAACCCATTCGGATTGAATATATTGGCAAAAATTGTGGTGAAGGTAAACTTCACACCTACTTATACAGGGCCCGCAGAACATGAATTTTTCGTGAGATTGATCGAAAGAAAATTGTGGAAAATGTATTTTATTATGATTGACATGCCGTTTGTTACAATTACCTATATTCATCTTGGAGAATTCCTATTACCTGAAAAAATAACCAGTGGGTGTTTTCAATTTTCTGTTGTTGGATTTTTCACCCAAGTGGATCGTTACACTTGAAATCGTAATTTTCAAGGGTAAAACTGCAATTATCATGCGATGATTTTTTTTTTGAAATTTTTTTTCGTTACTCACGTATTTTTGTCTGATACACCGAATTTTATAATGAAAATGTGAAAAAACCACTATTTATTGAGATATTTCAAGAAAAAGTTCGAAATTTTGCCTTCTTTCTCCCCTTGTGTTGGGGGCATTTGAAGCTACTTGCTCTTATTTTGTCATTGGACACTTTATATACTCATGATGTACTTCGATGGCACATTTTTATATGGAAAATTCAACAGGAAATATGATTTTTATGGAGAGTTTTTCATATTTAGTGAACAAGCATTCCAGATGACGACCATTTAATCAATAGTCATGATAAATATCATGATAAATGCAGTTTTACTTTTTCAAGTAGAGTATTTGTAGTACATGTTGATATGATAGTTGCAATTTGATCATTGGAATGAATTCTGCATCCATTTCCACGAGGCAAATTACCGTTTTCACAAAGAAATTTGAGAATGAGAATTAAAAATGCCCGTTCATTATGAACATTCAAGAAAATTTCCTCGAATTCAGAGATGATTTTGTTGACTTTAATATACGAATACAAAACTAACTGCACAATCAAAGCTCTTTTATTTTTCCTCTACTTATACTTCTTATGAGAGAGTAATAATTGTCTTTTATTATTAATTCATCATTATAAATTAAGCTCTGTTTACTACTGAACTTAGATGGAGTAAAATCCTCGCGGTGAATTGCATATACCCACATTCTCGATAGCTCCTCGTCCAACGGGAAACTAAAAGCATGAATTTTTGAACCACCCACATAATTCCCCCGACAAAAGGGAACACAACACTTGAAAATCATTGTTATTTCGCCGATCACAACACAAAATATTTCACAGAACAGTAATTTTTCCGCCAATTATTTTGATGAATAGACAACAAAAGAATTCGGGACCGTTTCAAAAACATACGTGAATCACCGATGAATCAACACGAACTGACGCGTTAGTCGACAAGCGATAAAATAAGACACTGGCCTCTCTTGGTGACGTCAAGAGCTGTTTACGTCAGAGTCTGCTGGCCTTGTTGTATCGGTGGTAACGTTTCGTCGCATATTTTTATATCATAATACATCACGTTATTTCATTTGATTTGAGGAATAATGTCAATTCTCAATTTCAGAGGATTTTCAATCCTCATGCTCACTTTTTGGATATTCAACAGATATAATTCAATGTTCGACGTGGCAAATAGCCAGGAAAGTAGTTGTTTTCTGTTGAATAGACCGAGAAAGAATTGATATTTTCATCACATAGAGAATGCGTATTCTCAACGTAGGTATTTCTTCATAAATATATCCATTTTTTTATTTCCATAATTATATCTGAGAATATCCCTTTCCAATACTTCTAATCGTTGCCCATCAAGGGACTCAAACTTGAACGATGGAAACATGCAATTTTTATAGAGACCTCAATCGCAGATTCGTGATTAGGTTTTCTCAATTCAGAATTCCTTTCCATGTCCTGTATGATGAATGTCAAATCGAAACTAACAGTTATACAGTTGTCAAAGTCGTAGTGCCTTTACTCGTGAGTATAACCATTTTTGAGAAAAGAATTTAATCAGGTGAACCAGACTCCACTCTTGAGTCGTATCTGCCAGAGGGTAGGTATCATCCACCCTCAAACCCCTCCTCGGGGTAGTCGGGGTGCAATAAGGTGGGGGCGAGCGGGGCAATATACGGCCGCGGCGAAACGTCGAGTAATGAGAATGAATACGTCACGTCGCAACATGAAGCAGAAGCCGTTAATATCGGCCTCCGACTTGCCAGCTCTCAGCCGGTACAGGTCCGCGGAATGAGAAAATCTATGGTCTACTACAGATTGCTTGGCGAATTATTTCGTACCTCTGGAAGAGACTTCCTTAATTCGACTAGTTTTACAGTTGGAATGCATTTTCATGATACTAACTATACAAACCTGTGGAAAGCATCGTGAGTTATGCAGATGATACGGCAATATTCTATAGCGCAGATTCTTGGGATAACTTGAAACAAACTATTGGAGAAGACTTTCATCACTTAATAGATTGGTTCAACCACAAACTATTAACCATCAACTTCAAAAAAACAAAGTTCCTACCTCTGAGCTGATACTCGTCAAATATGCCAAATCATAACAAACTGACCTTCAATAACCACAGTAATACCTACTCTGGAAATTTCAGCAACCGAACAGATTAAATATCTCTTGGTGTAACTGTGGATAAACATCTGAGATGAAACAAACACATTGAGAACGTGACAAATTCTCTGAAGAGATTAATCTATAAATTGAAAGTATCAACAAATATAGTTGATGTTCCCGATTTGGTAACAACATATTCTTGTTGTATCTAGATTATCTTATGGTGTATTAGGTTGGGGGGAATTATGGGTACTCATCTGAGGAAATTGCAAATAAAACAAAATACACTATTGAAAATAATTCTTAAGAAAGACAGAAAATACTCGACAGATCTCCTCTATACTGAAACAAGAACTTTAGAAAGACAAATGTTTTTTCGAAGTATATTGATATATCAACAAGAGCTAAAATTCAAAATTATTCTGCTACACCCTTTTCCCATAAAGTTATAGGACAACGATGCCATGCGTACCTTGGGCCAAGACTTCTCAATACCCTTAGCTCAGACCTTAGGCAATCTACTACATTATTCATGTTCAAAAAGAAATTGAGACGATACATCATGAGTTTACATCGAATGCAAGTTCACAATCTAGTTGATATGAAAAATTCTCACGAACTATAGAGATACGAATAAATGCTTGATAATGATGATAAACAAAGAAAAATCGATCCTGTATGTCAATGGAATGTCTCTTTTAGGTTCGAAGGTATGTTTATATTTTGAACTGAGTAAATAAGGGTAAGGTAGTATATTACTTGTATGTTTAGACAAATTCTTCGAATATGTGTATGAACGCTCTGAACAGCGCAATAAGCTACATACAAATGAACTTTTATCCCTACGGACAAGTTTTTTTCATGTATATATTCATGTATTAAGTAATCTGTACCCACATTTAATGCTTTCGTGAAATAAATTGATTGATTGATTGATTGATTGATTGATTGATTGATTGATTGATTGATTGATTGATTGATTGATTGATTGATTGATTGATTGATTGATTGATGATACAAATTATCCCATGTACGCACCTAGAAGAATCCGGTTATGCATAAGTTTCTTCAGTATATACAGGGTGTCCAAAAATTGCTGGGACACCGAACTACCACGTGTAATACAGTTCTCAATAAGTTGATTGGACCCAACTAATTTATATAAAAAAATGTACCGTTTGTCCGTCAAACGAGTTCAAAGTTCACATAAGAAGCTAATTTTTATACGCTGTTCAAAAATGAGTGGAACAAATTGGATGAAATTGCATTTTGAAGGATAACCCTTCTCTCAGTAATCAAAGAAACCCGAAAGAGATTGTAGAAGGGTAGAGAGCACCCGAACCCCCTGAAATTTTTTTCAGAACATTCTTAGGGAATGTAATAGGACACTAAATTTTTTTGAGCAAGATGACTGATTATTTATCTTCATTTTGTTACTCCTGTGAAAATTTCATATCACGCAAAGTTCTGAAGGAAAACAATGTTTTCTTAAATAATGCTAACAGATATTCCTAGTGAAATTTTGATAAAATTTTGATACAAAACTAGTTGGCAGTGAAAACAAAGAAATTGACATTTGTATTGATAATTAATTCACTCTCCCATTGTTTAGATAACTTTAACAGATATTAGTAATTATTGTGATTTTTCTTCAAATGGGGAAACATGCTCCAAGGTAATATTCGAGAATTTGAATCGAGATATCGGCGTACGTGGACTTGAAATGCGTTCAATGTGTGAAAAACTATTGATATACATATTGGAAAGCACTGTATACAGGCTATTAGGAAACCAAAACGGGGTAAATATAGTAGCTAGAGTGAAGATTCTTGTTTTTGACCAAGGAGTCAGAGTAACTATCGCCGTCGATTTGATCAGTGCAGGTGTCACTGTGTCGGATCATCACCCTGTATCATTCAATACCCGTCGAGGTAAATAGCCAGGACAGTAGTTTTTTCAGGAAATGGTCCAAATCAGTCGAGAAGTAAAGCATAAGAAGAGATAATTAGTTGATTTTGTGGATTTCAATTGAGATTATGAGCATTACCTTTCATCACGCGTATTACCAGAAAATGTTTCACATTGTAGGGTTATTTGAGCAATATCGAAATATTAGGGTACTAAACAAATGTTTTACTGATCAAAGTAGAGAGGATGAACCCTGCAGCTGATCTGACACTGATGCTCATGAGAATAGCACGCATAGTGGATATTTATTTTTGTACCAAAGAAAGTACATATTGTGAAGAGAACGGGAATCAGAGAATCAGAATCACACTGTAGGAAATGTGAAGCCGATATCAAGTATTTAACGCAAGTTGAGCATCATGCTTCCAAAGGAAATTGTTTTATGTTCAAGAGACAATCGTTGCCCATTAAGTGATCGAACATACAGTAATCGTTTCTTTCTATATGAGTGTATTTCAGGACACAAAAATCATCAAGTAACAAGGAGGTCAAAAAAGAAGCTGTTATGAACCAAAACCGAGCAGAACTCGATGTTATGAAGGACAAGAAGCAAAACCATGAAGCAGGAAACTAGACCGGAACAAATACCAAGACAACCGAGATAACGAGGTGACAATTTGACGATACCACGGCACGAGAAAAGTCTCTCGAAGACTTCTGAGGGTTGCTTGTAAGGAGGCAACCAGGTGGCAAATATAAACAATTTCAGAACAATAACTGCTTCTGGTTGCAACGCATAAAAGCCAATATCAATTTTGAAAAACGCAGTGGTGAAACCACAGCTGGAGACTGTTCCGACAACCCATTTGCATTTCAATAGGTCACTTCCATTCGCTGTTAATACCGATACCGCATATTCCGAACGGAATCATCGGGTCTGGAATTATTCGCTCGCCGAACATGGGATCAGTCTGCATGTGATGTATCCGAATGACCACAGAGACACAATTCATACCTCTGTAACTGGATTCTGATTTCTATGGTGTGGCGTCCAGCGGATTTGGGTTTCAATTCATTTCTCTCTGATAATTGTTGTGCAGATATAATATATCCCAAAGCAATAAAAACTACGTACCTACTCGTAAACGTGATCGAAAATTGCTCCTCATATCCTCATATTTGAATCATGATTCCAATCGAAATAACAATTCAAATATCCTAAATGTTCATCTGAAAGAACTTTCACTCTATATTCTGTTATTTCAGCAATCAATTTATGTTCAAAACCCTAACTGCATTGTCTTCCTTGAATGAGAAATGAACAAATGAATTTCGATAGTAATATATTTCTCAAATCTCTTGTTTTCTATTGAAATAGCCCTCTTTCCACCATTTTTGGTTCCCATTTCTTCCCAGGAAACTAAGAACTCACGGCGCAGGCAGGTCAATGCTGTCAATGCAGATCTTGATGAACTCACAGCCTGGAGAACCAACAACCTAGTTGAATTCAACGCCACCAAAACTCAAGCCTGTATTTTCTCTAGAAAGGCGGAACTCAGTATGCCCGATATTGTAATGGCTGGCTGCACCATCCCCACCAAGCCCACCATATCCATGCTCGGTATTTCCATCAGCAACACTCTTTCATGGGATAATCATGTCAGATCCATCGCAAAAGCTGCTTCACAAAACTCGGATTCTTGTTTCGTGAGAAGAGCTAGTTTACACCCCAATAGCTTCTCATGATCTACAAAGCGCAGATACGGCCTGTTCTAGAATACTGTTTCCACATATGGGGTTCAGCACCAAAACATACGCTGATGCTCTTAGATTCCATCCAGAGAAGAGCCATTCGCCTGGTGGGTGACGCCACACTCACTCACTCTTTGACATCATTGGAACATCGTAGGAAGGTCGGCGACTTTTCACTTTTCTATCGATTCTTCCACGGAAAATGTTCTTCGGAAATCTCTGCTATCATCTCTTCACTAGCAATACCAATCAGACGAACTAGACAAGCTCAGTCAGCACATCCTTTCGTTGTCAACCTCGTGAGATGTCGAACAGCATTTTATCAAGACTCCTTCATCCAAAGAACGGCTAGGCTCTGGAATTCATTGCCTGTGGAAGTATTCCCAACAACATATAATCTCCAGAAGTTCAAAAAAAATTCCAATACCTACCTCCTGTCCCTATCCTCCCTAGAAACGCACGATGTTCTTTGAACATTATAGGGATTCCCTTCCGTGCGCTCCATGCGATAAAAAAAAATGACATTCGGCCACCATAGAAAGTAGGCAAGAACACACGAGATACAGCCCCAAGCGAACTGTCAACTATGACGCGTTAATTTCAATTCAAAAAAGTTCAGGTTCCGATAAGGAAATTGCGGCGAATGCAGCAAATGGAACTTCAGTACCTACAATATTCATGAGAAATTTATTCTCATTTCCTTTTTTTGAGTAAAAATCAAATTTGAGATTATATTTTTTTCACTTTAACGCACTAGTCCGGTGAAGTATCTCATTACTATACTTGAATCAGTGTCGTTTTGTTTCACATTACATATTGATAGTAGGTTAAATCACTTACAGTTGTCATTTCTGTGTCCGAACTCGTATCTAAATGATTTCATCCAGTAACTCTGGGTTGCCAATGAGTTCACTTGCGACAAGAGGAATTTACAACTTCCTTTCATCTTCCAAATATCTCACACGACAGAATTGTGTCCAGGGAAGAGTGCTGATTAGTGGCTGCCAGATTGAAGTCGATTTGCGCTCTCCAGCTGCGATCAGGTTTTCTGGCACATTTAAACTTAACCGCTGGTTCTTCCTATCGCCTCCCATCAATCGCAGACAATAGCGCATCGTCGACTTCTCTTGCTGATTTATGAAGGGCACTGGACTGAATTACAATCTCCATCCTTGGGAGCAGAGGTGATCCAGGTAATAAATTTCGATATTTTTCATCTCTGTTTCTGATTCACTTCACATCTGATTATTTTAAAATGTGTTTTCACGTGTTTTGATTACCTGATTCATTTTAAACCAAAGTGGTGGGTGGAGTGAATCAGATTTCACAAGAAAAAGAATGATTGCCTCTTCCTAAATATTTCAAATTCACTTTAGACTGAGCCAATCAGAAAGGGTGCAAGGACCTACACTATCTTTGTATATTTTTTGTTCCACTACTTCTCGAAAAAACGATAAAAAACATATTTTCTTGATTCACTTCGTTTGACGGTACCTTAGATGATTGATAAATGAAAGTTTTTATATCACTAGCTATAGAACCTACCATTGTATACCCCTATTCAAGGAGTTACGTGTGTTTTTTTCAAACAAGGTGGTTTTCGTCATTTGATGAGACTAGTCAATGAAGACTTACATAGCCACCTCTGTACTCGAATCTAGTAGGTATTTAGCAAGAACGACATATAATGCTGTCATGGTCATGGCTTTCAAATTTCAAATGGAATCAGAAATAAGTGCTTTGATATATTGCTGGTGTAAGGAAAATTTTCACCTTGGTAAATTACCCTAATCTTGAAGTATATGACGTAATTCATGTGTCTGAGTTCCATATTTCTATGTCTTTATTTATTGACTTCTTATATTTTATTGTAGATTCAACTGTAATGAAGAGCACTCTGTGCTAATGAAGTTTGATATATAGTGAAGAATATCATTATACCACGGGACCTTATGCTCCTTGGCTGGAGCCTTGGTCCCTGGGTGATAATGATATTCTTTATACAGGGTGTTTCATCACTAATTGGAAATATTTCAACTATAGAATCTCAAACTCAAAAAATGAAGATTCAACACAAATCACCTAGATAAAATATGTCTCCTCTCTGAGTTACAGGGTGTTTCATTCAAAAATTTTGAAATGTTTTTCGCCCAGTTCTTCAAAAATATTTGACGTATCACTTCCATACTTGGAGGGAAGTGTAGGTATTATACATCCAACTGAATTATGTGAAATGAACTTTTCTAGCTATCACCAGAGGCGTACGACAGGGGCAAGTGACTACAATTTGTACAATTTTATCAGAATTTCTTGATTCCCAAATAGCTTCTCCATGAATATTGTACTCTTTCTTTATAGCGATAGTCATTATTTTTCGAGATATTTCAAGTTAAACATGAAGCAGCACAATTATTTTGATTTCAATGTGTATCAATAATGTCGATATTTTGGATCAATGGACTGCATTCATCAATCAGATGAAACTTCAATCCATATCAACATAAAAACATAAAAGAGTTACAGGGCGATTTGAATTTTTTAATATATTACATAATTAAACACCCTGTAACAGCTCCTGTATGTTATGTTGTTATGTTTTTATTTTCCTTAATATGGATTGAAGTTTCATTTTATCGATGAATACGATCCATTGATCCAAAATATTAACAAAATTAATGTACATTGAAATCAAAATGATTGTGCAGACTTATGTTCAACTTGAAATATCTCGAAAAATAATGACTTTGTCGCCAATGAAGAAGGGGTACAATATCCACGTCAAAATTGTTGAAAAATCGAACATTCGTGATAGAATTGCAATTTCGCCAGTGGCGTGAAAGTTGGGAGGGATCAACCAGTTAATTGCCCCTGTCGTACGCCTGTGGTAATAGCTAGAAAAGTTAATTTCACATAATTCAGTTGGGTGTATAATACCTACTCTTTCCTCCAAATATGAAAGTGATACCTAAAATAGTTTTAAAGAACTGGGCAAAAACCACTAAAAAATTTTTGAATAAAACACCCTATAACTCAGACAGGAGACATATTTAATTCAGGTAATTTGGGTTGAATCTACATATTTTGATTCCGGGATTCTATGGTTGAAATATTTCCAATTAGTAATGAAACACCCTGTATTCTACTATACCTTGGTGTATAAATAACTAATTCGTTTGATGGAATTCATACACAATATAGACAGATATCGATTTGTGAAATTGTGAACTTTCGTGAGGACTATTGATTAGCATCTTCAATTCTTCTAGCTTCTCGATTGTGACAAGTCATAATTCGAAAAAATCCTTATTTAAAAAAATTTCAGTGATCTGAAGAGTATTGTTCATAAAACAAACGAATTTGAAATAATCAATTCCTTGATACAATCATTCAATCATTACGGTTTGATCTTCTATGCTAGAGCTCCTACTGCATTTCTTGATTAAACTAGACACCTAATTATGAAACTTGAAATGAATATGATGCACAACACTTGAAATATGGAGTGAAGAATCAGAATACGGAAGCATGATGTCGGCCTCATTCGAACTCACTAATTTATATTGTATCACTATAGCAGAACCGTGGGTGATGTTTACAGACTCCGAACTACAATATTGTTCTGTTGGCACATGAAATATTACCAAAGGATAATATAACGACATGAATGGGAACCCTGCTGGCTCTGAGCTGCGAACACGGCGAAGTTAATTAACAGGAGTCTGTCTCTCTTTAAACAAAAACGTATCAAGCTATGAAATTACTTATTTTCATAACAAACTGGCTGAATGCTTAGAATAACCTCGGGGACTGGCATAATGATTATTCCTAACTGGAGACCTACTGTTGTTGTGCCAAGACAAGGGGTTGAAAATTCGACATGTTCCAACGTTGATACTGTTTTGCCCCGTCCTTGTGAAGGGTGTTTTTTTTAGAGATATAGAACTCTGAAATCAAATGAAACACATTGAAATTGTCGTCATGACTAGAGTTACTAAATGCAATGACACTGCAGTTTTGACGTTTTTTGTACGGACCCTTGACAAGCAGTGACAATCAAACATAACCACAAACGATTTTGGAGAAGAAGAATATTTTTCTTGCTCAGATGAAGAATCCTCGCATCTTCCATCCTTCACAAGTCCTGGGAAGACTACATCCATATATCTTCCTCTCTCTTTGATTCTTGTATGAGAGTGCATAGCGTCTCCTCGAGTGGGGGAAAGGTTATGAAAAAGTGATGAAAAAATTATTTCTTTTCGAAATATTGAATGATAAGAATAAATTCAATGGTATGCATATCATCACACGATGCAATAGAAAAAATAAATCCCAACAGACCAACGAGAACCTCAACATACCTAATAGCTTTTCGCCAACGGAAGATATGAACTATCAAATTTGGAAGAATGATAGATATGACAGCCGTTCTTAGTTGTTCACCTGGTATATATATTTATATCAACGAAATACATATACTTTTCCTATGAAATAAGTCTCTCTTATGTATACGTTGAGTTGAATATTTTTTTATCACAAAAGTTCAGGATGGGGTAGAACTGATAAATTTCAACCGATGAAATATACTTTTATTTCATATGGAACAATTCCACTTGTACAAGAGTGGTAGGTAATAATTATGTTAATAATGAATGAACAGATGATATTGGAACAAATGCAACAATAACAGCTGATTTCAGTTAGGATGAATAATAAAGGTTCTCCAAGACATACGGAAGTAGGTATAAATGGACTTCAGCGCTCGACTGACTATAGATCGCCGTTCACATTGCTAAAGGGGATTGTTGGTTTGAACCTGACATCGGGAGATCATTCTCAAGTATTCTTCTTTTAGAATATGATCGAAATGAATTTCATTATCTGCAAGTTTTCCGTTTCTTGTTGGTTCTAAATTGAAATTAGGTTCTTTTCGATACTCGCACAGTTTATATATTGTGGGTTCGGCTCTTTCTCTCAATACGATCCTATTCTCCAACAGTAAATCTTCCTTTCTGAAGCATACCTGATAAAAATTCGTTAGAAATTTTTTTTATATCCTACCAAGGAATTTGAATAACTCGCAAATTTTGTGGCCTGAACCTATATTCCATGCCGGCCGCCTCATCATATTTTGTTTCCATTCTTGTAGAATTACGTTATCCGATGGAAATTCGAATAGAGTGAATTGATTTCCCGTGTTCTAGAACTTTTTAAATGTATGTTATGAACATCTGTGTACTGTCAGTTCCCGCTTTCCCCATTAATTCATTTGTGGTTATGTCTAATTGTCAGTGATTGTCATAGTGTCCGTACTCCGTACTCTAATCATACTCTAATATACAAAAAACATCAAAACAGCAGTGTCAATTACATTCAGGAACTCTAGTTAGGCCATTGTATTGGCTATATTGGAATGGAAGTTTCATGACATCAGTGTTTGAAAATAATTTGTGGCATATGGGCGCCACGGCTGACTCGAATGAAGCGCAATCTGGAAGTCCAATTTTCGATGAGTTTTTCGAGCAGCTGAGGCCGTATATCGGTAATAACACGGGTAATATTGGCTTCCAAGTGGTCTAAATCTTGTGGATTATCAACATAGACTCGCGACTGAACATATCCCCACAAAAAATAATCGAGAGGTGTAATATCACACGATCTTGGAGGCCAAGGCACAGGTCCATTTCGTGAAATCATTATTCGCTTATCGAACGGTTTCTGTAATAACTCGATTATGTGATGCGCTGTGTGGCATGTTGCCTCGTCTTGTTGAAACCACATCTCTTCCACATTCAAACTATTCAATCAAAGAACGAAAAAATCAGTGATCACCGATCTATAGCGCTCTCCATTGACCGTGACGTTCTGGCCTTCACCATTTTTGGAGAAATATGCGCCAATGATTCCACCAACCCATAAAGAGTGGGTGTAAGGGTGTCTCAACAATAGCTTCTGGATTTTCATCACTCCAGATACGGCAATTTTGTTTGTTGACGTAGCCATTCAACCAAAAATGAGCCTCATCGCTGAACAAAATCGTGTGATGAAAATGAAGATCAACAGCAATTTTGTTTCCGGTCCATTCACCGAAAGTACGACGGGCATGATGGTCGCGTGGCTTCAATTCATGCACGTGCTGAATCTTGTAAGCTATTGAGTGAAGATTTTTTCGCAGAATCTTCCATGAAGTTGATGGGCACAGTTCCAATCGCTGCGCACGATGACTAATCGACTTTTTTTTCCTCTTCTTTTTTTGTCGAGGTGGTTTAAATCCTTTATGAATACCATATGGGTCCAGTCCCCCATATGATAGTGTGGGACTCCCCTGACTCTAGTCAGGGTTTATCCACTGAAAACTCAACCACGTTTGTAGGCTCGTCTGACCAATGTCTCCGACGACGACACAGGCCTATGGTGGCCCATTGTATCTTACCTAATAACTCTTTATTGTGCTCACTTCATTATCTCTGTACCTTGGAAAAGTCTGTACAAATCCTGCACTGGATGTGAGTTGAATACTTCTGGTTCGCCAACTGGTAGCCCAAAACTCTTCTGTCTCCTACGGTCCAATACCTCACATCGGTACAGTATATGTGCTACTGTTTCTGGTTCCTTGCCACATAGTCTGAAGCTTGGGTCGCCATTGTACAGTCCCATTTTGGCGAGATGCTCCTTTACTGGCGCATGGCCAGTCATGAGCCCCGTAACAAATGTTATCTGTGCTCTGTTCAAGTTGAGCAGGTCTACAGTTCGTTTATGACTTGGTTCCTCAATGTATTGTTTCCCATGTCTGTCTCTTGGGATGTTTTCCTAGTAGCTCTTATGTTTTGTCTGAATCCAGTCTTTAACTGACAGTCCTGCTGTACGTTTTGGTACTCCAAGAGTCTGTCCTGGATCTGGCTAGTTGTCCGACCCTCTTCTTGCAAGTTCGTCTTCTTCTTGCATCATTGCCAGCGATCCCGTGATGACCTGGCAACCAGATTAGCTTGACGCAGTTCCGGTCTGCCAGAGTTGTCAGTTCCCTCTTGCAATCCAATACCAGTCGAGATGTTACTTCCTGGAAATCGACTTATTCGGGTCCTCCTCAACACTACGCTCCACAGCAGCGATTACTTCTTCGGTGCGTAGTGTGTGACGTCTCTGCGGATGTGTATCATCAATAAGAGCATGCTTGGTGCAAAAACGATTCATGGTTAGCCGAATCACTTGTTCGGATGGACGATTATGTCGACCATAGAATGGATGTTGCGCACGGTAAGTTTCGCGAACTGAACCGTGATTTTCGAAGTAAATTTGCACAATTTGTAAGCGTTGTTCCGACGTGAATCTATTCATGATGAAATGGCAAAATAAACTGAGCAATAATCATCTGTCAACTGTCAAATTGACTCTCACTAGACAGAGTGTAAGTTATTCGAAAAACAAAAATAGTTATCTATTATACAAGGAGAAAGAGTAGTAGATCTCAGCTCCAGGTTGTGTTGTGAAAAAGAGCCTCAAGAATGTCCAAGTCCGAAACATCTACGTCTTTTGGCTTCCGCTTGAAAAAATAAGAACGAACATTAGGAATTTTTGTTTTCTTCCAATAATTCAAAAACTGAAAATGACATATCAAAATTTCTTGCAGATGAATGTTCTGCATGGAAATGCGCAACTTCAATCTGATCTAACCAGCCTCGTATCTCTTTTATAATAACAGGGATCCCCATAGTGAAGCTCGGAAAACGGACACCCTGTAGTGTCTACATTGTATAACGGCTCCTTTCCAGTAGTTGTGATTAAAAAATAATTTCACAAAAACATGTGAACTATGTTGAATAGTGGAAATATAGTTCTCGAAAGATCGAATTGGAATCGAATCATGGCTCCAATATTCCGACTTTGATGGCTGATAGCTGATCAAATAATAAATTCGTTCCCATCCCAAGGCAACATCTGTTTGCTGCCAACATCTTTCCGAGCAAGACATAAAAAGTAACCGATTCCAAATAACGCTGCATTCGATGGAATTCTTTCTCTGAAATGAAGCGTAGGCGTGTGAAATATTGGATGGGACTCTCCAGAGACAATGGATCTTCAAACGTCGCCCCATACAATCGATCGACATATCGAAAATGAAAGACAAAAGTGCGCCATCAGTTCCATACAGTTTTCCCCGTTCTCTGATTTGATTTGGCCAACGGATACGTTGGATTGTTTGATTTCACATCGCAATCCGCTTCGACTTTTCTGGAAATATGTTTCTGATTGCACGGTTTAACGGGAATCAGATGGAAGAGAGATATTAAAAATATCATTGGACAGTTCGTATTCTCTTCAATGAAATATACTCAGTATCAACTGAAGCAAGAGGAAATTATCACAGAAATGATTTCATGTTTGCGGATACAATAATCATCTCTAGTCAAGTGTTAGAAACAACAAGGAGAGCTACACTTGCACTGCACTTTTTTCCAAAATAGAGTTTTGAATGCATCCTATGCAAAGAATTATTTCGCGGTTTGAGGTGCAAAAATCAGTCAAGGCCGATGAATATTGATGAAGATACATGTAGAAAGGGAGTTGACAGGACCACTTGAGTACAAGAAGCAGTCAACTCCTGGAGATGACCGTCTCTTGCTAATTGATGAATGAAACATTGTTTAGTGAAAAGCTGAAGCTCGGTTTGAAGTGTGCTGTATGTGGTTACTGTTACATCAGTTCACTATCAGTTTACTTTCAGCGCATCTTTGAGTAGGTACCTGATTAGAAGGAAGACAAACTGAACAGATATACGTCGTCATCAACAGGGATTTTGGAAGTAGCGAGAAGGATCCATTGACGAACTCTGGTTGTGAATAAGTCTCTTCCGATTCATCTGATATCCCAGATCCAAATCTGATTATTGCAGTTATATTCCTTGAAATCTTGTTTGTGATCGTTTTCATCTCACAATTGATGAACATCAGGTTAGTTTTAGGTGTCCGGTACAAGAAACGGTGATCTCCAGGATATTCAAAAAATGTTTTGGGATATGGGTCCAGTGCAATTAATCTTCTTGTTGTTGTGACATAATCACAATATGCCTATTGATTGATTGATTGCTTGATTTATTCATAGCAGAATGACCAGAATCACACTGCAGCCTTTGGGCCTATTGTATTCCTGATCATGATGTTCACTCAGGTGAACAGGTTCGTTAACTCGATGAAGTTTAAAAGGCGTTTTACCAAATATTCTGTTGGAGAAACCTCGTGTGAGCTGAGTGCTCTCTAAATATTGTATCTGTACAGTCATTTTGAATTAAATATATATACAACAGATTGAGGAGAAAAAAAGAGACTATTTACAGTTAACAGGTTTTCCACATTCACTAAGTGAAACGGAAACAAATAATGAAAAAAACTCAAACAGTGCTTGAAAACAAATTCAATGTACCTCAAGGATTTGCTGATTTCCACGTAGCCTGGCAACTTACTGAACACTTCCAAACCCACATGATCAGGAGACCTGTATGATTTTCCATTTCTGGAAAATGGTACACGAAAATGCTCTCTATGTCGAGTGCTATAATTATGGAAATGTTCATTTAGTGAAAATGATTGCTTGTTTCTAAACACATATATACATAATCGATATACAAATAGGCATGTCAAAGGCAAAATGTTGTATTTGATAAACAATTCTCTATACATGACACTCTACGCGAGACTTTTGCCATGCATTGAATAATGGCTTTTTAAGCAATGACAACATTTGATACATCTATAGCATTTCCTCAAATACATATACCGTACCGCAGTCTTGAATCTACTTGTGCATAAAACAATTTCAACAGTTGATTTATTTCCAGTACATCTCTCAGATTGATGAAAAAAACTTTCATGGAAGATAACTTAGAAGCTATTTTTTTCAGAATGTTCTTTCCAGTTGAGATTATCATCTAGATTGATGTCTAAGAATCTAACCGAGTTGTGACTCTTATACACTGGACTATTATCAATACCAAAAACTAATTCATCCACTCTCTTCTGGCTATGATGAATTCTCAAAACATTTTTGGTGTTGAAAAACAAACTATTATCTTTGAAATAATCTGAAACTTTGGTAATCCCTTCTGAGCATTTGTTTTCTAGTGCATGGGTTTCTGCTGCCGAGATTATAAATGAAAAACCATCTGCATATGCAGTGTAATGTGTATTGCCAATGAATTGATCTAGTCGATTAACATAGAGTATGAGAAGCACAGGGCCCAAAATTGAGCCTTGGGGTATCCCCATCTTCAATGTCCAATTCCTTGACCTGAATTGTTGAACTCTATTTTCCGAGAAAGCTTCTACTGAAACAAATTGTTAACGGTGTTCTAAAAAAGAAGATATCCACGATAAGGATGCACCCCTCATGCCATGATTCACGGGTGACCGTTTCCATAGTCTGCATATGGGTTCTTCTGTATGGATGGCCATTTGATACATATGTCACAATATGCCTCTATTTGATGATCAATATTTGTGTGGAGGGAAAAATATCATACTCCGTTATTGCAAGGTTTTAATTGATTCTCCTCGAATGATGAAAAAATGGAGCTGACTGGTTTTTGCACCAGACCCTCCAATCATTCTCAACTTGCCTATGTGACTGTTGAGATCAGTTTCTTCCTCTTCAGTTGAAAAATGTTACTACACTTCGAGCTTATATCTCTCACTAGTACTCATCCATAGTTATATTTGTTTTACTTGACAGCAAAGTAGACTCCTCCCTTCGCTCCAATTCAACCAATTCTTTATTTTTGATTTCTGCATAATCATTTTATCAAAAATTCATTGCATTTCATCAGGAAATCATCCTTCAAGTTAAATCATAAATCATCAATGATATTGAAAAGGAATTTCCTCAGATATATTCATGAACACGAAGAAATAGATATATATATATATACATATATATATATATATACACACTGGCACAATTAGGGGAACGGGTAAAATTTACACTAAGTTTGACATCAATTTTCTCTCGAACCGATCACTCGATTCAAATTTGTTTTTCACGAATTGTAGCTCCATTCTTCACGAATACATCTGAGAAATAACCACCTCCAAACGATTCGTCTTTATATCATATACAGGGGTGTGAAGAAAGTACGGATTTTTCGGTATTCTTTAAGACATCCTGTGGAGTGAACCACTGATAATTGAAACGATTTTCCAACACCAAATTATGGCCCAATATATCCCGAATATTTTCGTTTTTTATTCATCTTGATATCCCAATTATCCAAGAAAATATAGAGTTTCAAAGAAGAGGTGGATATTGGTATTAATTTTACCACCTCGAAACTCGAACTGGGAAGAACGGGTCGTTCTTCAACTTGTTTCTGTGAGGATTTTTACTTCAAGATGAGAATTGTTCACAGCTTTACCAATCGGTTTACTGTTTGAAGACACATATACGAATACTCTCATGAATATGCAGGGGTGATGAAAGTTGCTCCAATGTTCTTTTGGTGAAATGCTATTTTTGTTAATCAACTTTGGCTATTTTGTTAATGTCATTAATTATTGTCAAAGTCAAGCGATTCACAATTAATAAATTTAATTAAAGAAAATTCAACGTGAGAGATTTGACTCCTACTGATGTGGCGAGGGCTGTAGCATTAATTAAAAATGACCAGTGGGTCAATGTTCTTTCAACATATGAGAGCCGCATCTGCACCAATTCATCAGGGAAAAACTATATCGCCGAGGTGAACAAAATGGACAATTTGATTTTACTGCTTCTGTCTCCTATGGCAGAGGTTCAGTCATGGTTAGGTTAGGTTAGTCAAGAAACCACACATCTTCAGATCCAATTTGAGTTTTGAGGTGTAAAATTGATACCAATATCCACCTTTCCTTTGAAACTCTGTATTTTCTTGAATAATTGAGATATCGAGATGAATAAAAAACGAAAATATTCGGAATAGATTGGGCTCCAATTTAGTGTTGAGAAATCGTTTCAATTATCAGTGGTTGAGTCCACAGGATGTCTAAAAAAATACCGAAAAATCCGTACTTTCTTTACACCCTTGTATATGATGGAAAGACTCATCGTTTGAAGGTAATTATTTCTCAGATGTATTCGTGAAGAATGAAGCTACATTTCGTGAAGAAAATAATTTGAATCGAGCGATCGGTTCGAAAGAAATTTGATGTCAAACTTAGTGTAAATTTTGCCCGTTCCCCTAATTGTGCCAGTGTGTGTATATATAAAGAAATACATTGAGAATTCGCATTAGCCATGTGACCAAAATATGAATTTTTTCTCGGTTTATTCAACAGAGAACAACTACTTTCGTGACTATATGCCACGACGAACATTGAATTACGTCTATTGAACACACACGATAAGAAATTGAAAACAAAATCTTCTGAAGTAGAAAAATTGCATTCTCCTTGATATAATGATATGCACATAATATAATTCTGAATATTCAACAGAAAACAACTATATAATTCCCTGGCTATTTGCCACGTCGAACATTGAACTATATCTGTCTCGATATTTGTTGAATATTGAAAAAGAGAGCATGAAAAATGAAGATCCTCTGAAATTGAGAATTGACATTATCTCTTGAATCGACTTGAATAATATGATGTATTATGATATAAAATGATGTTCAGTATTGAAATGATAATTGAAATAAATAGGAGAAGTATACTCGTATGAACTCTGATCTTGATGAGCTTGGAACTTCCATAAAAATATCATTCGTTTCAGTGATATGGGAATTATATCTCTCACGAACAGGTTATATGACTTAACTCGAATTAAACTCATTTCGGATATCAAATCCTCATTAGTAACCTGAAGTCCAGTTATTCTTTTAGTCATTCTTCATGATATAGGTACACAATTCTCATCCCCCTATAATGTAACTGAAACTAAAACGAACTGACATCTGAGAATTATAATTTGTTGAAATAATCACTGTAAAAAAAACATAAATGAAAGAAATGTGATACTTGATATAAATTGAAGATGCAATCTATATGTTATCTTATGGGTAGGATTTAATAGTTAGCGTTTTCCAATCAAGGAAATCACAAGCCTGTGAAGGAAGTATTTTCTTATGCTCGGTCTGAGAAGTAACGACCAACAAGAAGTAATAAATATTCGAAAATAAAGGAGTACGAGGTCGCATCTGAGCGATAGAAATACGGCGTTCCATGCCGCGACTCTGTGGGGAAATCGACTCTCAAGAAAATTAGATTCCAGATTGAATTGAACGTTAAATTGTCATGAATTCCGAGAAATGTGGAAACTCAAAACTAACGACGGTATTTGAACGGGCCGTTATATACGGGTAATGAGAAATCTCGCGGTAAATGGAAAATACTCACAAATTTATTCATGAATATCGAGGTTTCTCTTTGAATGGATCAATCACAGATGAACAAATTTGATGAAAGTATTCAGATGAATCGTGAAACGAATACATAACTGAACATCATCGAACTCAATGGACAGAAAACGCCTTAAACCATTGCGCTTCTACTAATTATTCGATTCCACCAAAAAAAGGCAGTGAAATGACTCATCTGATGTTATTATTAGTTTCAATTAGTGAGCTCAGATCATTTATTACGGGTAATAAGAAATCTCGCAGTAAATGAAAATACTCACAAATTTATTCACGAATATCGAAGTTTCTCTTCAAATGGATAAATCACAGATGAAAAAATTCAATGAAAGTGTCCAGATCAATCGTGAAACGAATAAATAGAAGACGACTCAAACCATTGCGCCACTATCAATTAGCTGATTCCGAAAAAAAAAGGGAATGAAATTACTCATCTGTTGTTATTAGTAGATTAGTAGGTGCTGATCATCAATTCAGATTTGAATTGTAACGCCAGCGACTTTCCTTGTATACGGGTAACAAAAATCATTGTGGTAAATGAAAAATACTCAGAATTTCATTCACGAATATCAAAGTATCCATTTGAAAGAATAATTCACGAATGGTGGAATTATATGAAAATATTCAGAGCAATCGTGAAAAGAATAAATAACTGAACATCATCAAACTCAATATACAGATTGACTGACAGAATACGGAGCAAACCATATATCACACCACTCCACTATTTCAATATTGAAGACCGAAATATGAATGAAATGCTTTATATGTTAGTATAACTATTAGTATGCTCAAACTGTAACGTCAGCGACTCTCAATTTTTTAATGGCATCATCATGTTTGTTTTGATTTTATTCTGATTTTTTTTCAATACTATGATTCATGATGAGTAACCTTCTTTAGAAAATTAGTGGAAATGGAGAATACATACAAAAAATATATATATGAATTAAAATATCAGTGTTATTTCGATAGAAACCTGAAAAAGGAACTCAATCGATTTTCAGTTACTATCTAGATATATCCGAAGCATATAAGAATAACAGCTCTGGACATTTTTCCCAAGTAGTTCTGCAATTCATTTTTGGCACTTTTGTAGGAAATTGAGTGAAAAAGTCAAATACCTTCTGAATCGAGTAAACAACTTGAAGGATCACTTGTGCTTCCTAGAATACTAAACTCCAATACTCATCATCTGATGATTTGAGAGGATCCAGTAAATCAACTTATATGGAATCATCGAATATAGATCGTTCTCCTCATATTGGCATCCAATTATAAGAAATAGTAATCCTAGAGTGATATCTTAGATAAACCTGTATCGAACAATGATGGGGATATACACACTAATCGAATTCACGCCACATACCTATTTTATATTGATCATTCCGAGTACAAATAGTTTTTGATACAATCATTCGTCATTCAAAAATCATAATGAATACTTTTTCCCGATAATTGGAATCGGCACCTTCGAAAACGCCAACTCTTATACACCTTTTCACATGAAATCTATCAATATATTTTTCTTTAATCCTCAACAACCAATGAGAGCATAACCACATGTCTAGACTCTGCCAAATGTGAAACTAGTAATCACATCATGAGGTTCTATATGACCAAGGAATCGTTTTCACATTCATAAAAGACAATGGTTCCATTAGGTCCCTAATAATCACTTATTGAATCTAGCAATATGCTTCAGTGCGAATATGGATATAAAAACAATATTCCCATCAACGATCGAGACTTTTTTCAAACCCAAACTATTTCGCGGCCCTGGCAACAGCGTAATGCTCAGGGTTCACAGATATATCAAGAAATGCAAGGAATCCTTATCTAACAAACGTCATCCTTGTTCGCTACGCGTCGGGAGACAACACAACCTGAAGCTAAAATCTACTACTTTTTTCCCTTGCATAATAAATAACTATTTTTCATCTCTTGAAGCGCACGAAACGAAATTCCTATAATGTTCGTGAAACATCGTGCGTACATAGGGAGGATAGAGGGGGGAGATGTGAGTGTTGGATTTTTTTTTTAAATTTTGTAGGTTATGACTTCATGGGACTACTTCTATTGGCAAAGAATTCCAAAGTTTCGGCGTTCTATAAACGAGCAAGTGTTGGTGAAGTGTTGTTCGATATTTTTCAAGGTTAACGATGAAGGGATGTGCTGACTGGGCCTGTCGAGTTCGTCTGACTAGTATTGCTAGTGATAGGATCATAGAAAAGCGAGTTTTCAAAAATAATCATCATAGTAAATTATTCGTCGGTTGTGTGTTGTCTTCTCTATTATCTGCAGTAGGTATTCAGTTCGGAAATTTGATATTATAGGTACAGTCTGTCCAAGATAAGGTTGAACAGCATGAGGATCTCGAAAACGGTAGGAGATACGAAGTCGGTTAAATAGGGAAGAAGTTGCGCATTCGGAGGCCCATATAATAATAATAATAATAATAATAATAATCGACTTTATTCACCAATATAACAAAATAATACAGAATATAATACAATGGAAAGAGAGTTTTATATATATATATATATATATGAAGAGCCTTCGAAAATTTTTTAAATTATTTTTAGTTTTTTAGTTATATTGAAAAAAGTGAATTTTTGGAATATCTATTTTTTTTCTTTTTCTCCGTTATTATTGGAGATACAGAAAAACTGAAAATACTTTTTTATAGCAACTTTTGATGACGTTTAACGTGGTTATACCGATTTTCGTAAGCGACGTTTCGTATCCGTAGAACCATCATCAACTTTTGTTTTTTAAATATGGCTCTGATAATTTTTCCACAGATTCTGAAAGGTTTTTTCATTCTGAATTCAACCATGTCTTATAAAAGGTGATTCGAATGTGTTTCGACCTATTTCTATCCATCATCAATGTTTTTTCGAACTTCCAAAGGAAAATTGCCATTCGTTCCATTTATTTTTGATCATTTAGTGTCAAACATTGATGGATCAGTTATTCAATACTGAAAAGTGAATCAAAAATATTTCACTACATCACTCAATGCAGCGCTCAAAATTGTTGATGAATTCTGACACAAATTACTTTAACAATTTAACTTAACAATAATACCTTCAGAAACATTCATAACAAATGTTCAAAATGATAATCATTATTTTCTGAACAAAGATACATCTTCTCACAGTTGCTTCTAAAACATTACTAAGTATTTCTGGGATTATTCTATTGATGACACTGTCCCTTAGTTCTTCTTCATCATCAAAGTAATTTGCGTATACAAAGTTTTTGATATATCCCCTAAAAAAAATCCCCATGCTGTTCAACCTTATCAGGACAGACTGTATAATGATGAAAACGACTCGTGGAAATAGAGGATGGATACACCTTTTATATGGTTGTATTGAATTGTTCTCGAATAATTTCATCTTGCGCTTTTCCGCGTTCTTCATTAAATTTCATGAAAATTCGAGAATTTTTATAATTATAAAAAAAATTACAGAGCTCTGAGGACGATTTTTGACAGTGGACTAGTTAGAGATATTGCTTCGAGACATGGACCTTCGAGATGATGAAATAACATTTTTCACCGAAACAGGCTTATTCCAACCGAACCGAAGCATTATCAATGCCCACGATATGAGCTCTAGAGATCTGTTCGAAGTTTGTTTCTTCCACAGTTGCCGTAGTGCCTGAAGGGCCGAAATCTCGGTAATAATTCCCTGGATAGTTATGTCTCGACCAGAGCGGAAAGTGAAACCCTGGAGGGCCTGGCTAGAAGTGGACCGGATCGTGAAATGGGGATTTTTTGGCCCCAGAGGCCTTCTTCGCAGTTTGAAGTGTCGCGTCTTGCCTAGCACGTTCTCAGGGCTCTCAACCCTTCTGGTGTTGTGGATCCAGTGACGTCCACATGTGGTGAATACACGGTAAAAAATCCCATTAAGTATTAAAAACTATAGAGAAAGAATATTCTCAGATATAGTTTTGAACATGAAAAAATGGATAAATGTATGAAGAAATACATTGAGAAAAAATATGAATTTTTTTTTCGGTCTATATATCCAACAGAAAACAACTACTTTCCTGGTTATATGTCCCGACGAACATTGTATTATATCTAATGAACACACACGATAAGAATTTGAAAACCAAATCTTCTGAAGTAGAGAATTTGCATTCTCCTTCATATAATAGTAGATTGTTTTATTAGGATCAAAAGTGACACTTTGTTTGACAAGCGAATTTTGCATTTGCGAGGCGGAGCGTTTAGCGAAGCCGAGCGAAAGCAAAATTTGCGAGTCGAACAAAGTCACTTTTGATCCGAATGAAACATGCTATTTTTACTGCAACCGAGACAATTAACTCAAATAAACATGTGAAGTAACCACCAATGCCGTGCCATGTGTATGCAATGCAACAAATATTGAAAAATAATCCGTGTGGTGACAACCTAACCTGCATTAACAGCAGGTTAAGTTTTCAAGGATGTTCGAATTGTAGTTTCAATATAAACACAACCACAGAGTGACATATTTGTGTATGGACCAGGTGCTCTAATGGCAAATACCGCGCCAGTGCCAGGCTATAGGAACAAGACGTGGAAAATGTTAGTTTAGTGAGCATATCAACAATGATAATAGTGATTATTCATTCCTCTCCATACTACACTGTGTTTGACTTGATAATCAAATGAAGCTGAACAATATCGTTGTTTGAGATAAAAAAACTATTGCTTGCCGTGATTATTCAAAAACAAGTTATCCATCCCGAGAATAACGTATGAAATACAGATCAAGCAAGTTTTTGAATCTTGAAGGCTTTCCTGATCAAAACAAAAATACTGAGATGTTTATAATTCCAATACTAAACTATAGTAAGGTGTATTTATATCTCCAGCAAGGGTATGAAATGCCAAATCTGCTGAAATCGAAAACAAATCAGCTATGCGTCTCAACCCAAATAACCAGCCGTCACAATGTTGTTTATTCTTGATGACGTCCAGTATATCCTTTTTAGTTCCTAGGAGCTAAAGTTCAACTTTAGCTCCTAGGAACTAAAATTCAACTTTAGCTCCTAGGAACTAAATATAGTGCCTAGCAACATACCTATTTTTGTTTGAGTAATCGAAACGTCAATTTAAGAGCTAATTTTAGTATCAAAATGGACGACTTTTGTGTCGGTTGCAGAAAAAGATATGTACATAATATCATTCTGAATATTCAACAGGCTATCTGCCACGTCGATATCTGTTGAATCTGTTGAGAATTGACATTATTTTTCAAATCGGATGAAATAACATGATGTATTATGATATAAAAATATAACTTACCTACAGTGTGACCCACTTCTAATGGAACCACCCCTGTATCTTACGTAATCGTTGGGTAAGGATCCTGTTTGCTGGAGCGAGAGATATACCAAAAATGCACTCTATGACCAAGTGGGGTCATCTTCAGTGATATACACTGCTCGCCAACAGCCATGAAACTACCCCAATTTCCGGAAAATGATGTTAGGAGTCAAAATAGGTCGAAAATCACTTCAGATTTGGAATCAGAACGCCCAATTTACTAACTATGCAAATTTTTCCTGGAAAATTTTCAGTTCGGAAAAATGAAATTTTGTCGCATTTTTTATGGAAGCACCCCCGTATCTCACGTAATTGACTTTATCTTTGGACTTTCTCTTCCTCCAGCAAATTTCAGAACCCTACCTCAATAATTATATACACAGAGAGATTATATGACTTGTCCTGAATAAACCCATTTCAAAATATCAAAATCCTCATCAGTCACCTGAAGTCCAGTTATTCCTTCAGCCATTTTTCATGATCTGCACAATTTTCATCTCCCTACAATATAACTGGAGCTATGACGAACTGACATCTGAGAATCATTATGATTTATTGACGAGTTTGTTGACATACTCCTGTCATTTGAGCATTCGTTTTTGGATGAATGATAAATTGACATACATCATGAAGGACGTGAAAATAAACTACTCTGAATACGAAATTGGAAAAATGAATAATGAAATTAGAATCTACTTATAAAATAAAAACCTCTTGTACTCATTGATCATCTACTCACCAATCATCATTTAGAAACAATTTTGTTTTCTCGAATTTATTATATGCCCTGACAGTTCTGACACTAAGAGAAAAGCTAATGACATCACATTTATTTCTTGTAAATAAATACTACAAGCAGTTATGCTTCGGTAATTTTTGTTCAGGATTTCATAATATGTAGTAATGATATATACCTTGTGATAATGACAATCATGAAATGAATTGAATTTGAAGAAAATAAATATTCTGAGAACGATTCTCATTTCTAACTCGTTCCCAGCAATATTGAAGCAGATTTTTTCATCGAATAATATGCCGATTGATTTATTTCTTGATGAGATTTCGTGAGCGTCCAAGGATAATATTGGGGCTGCATATTGATATTTTTCATCATAATGCTTCGCAATTTTCTGTTGGTGAACGTAACTTCATTATCCCGGAGTGAGAAGGAAGGAATATTCAGTTCCATGAAAATAAATAGGTTACAACCACAGATTAGATTGATTTAGTGATGATTGAAATCATCTATAATATGGTGAGTGATTCTATAATTTACATGTATTTAACATCTAGTTATTTTTCTGATGGAAACCAACGATCAATGACTTGCTATTTAATGCAAATTATATACTGTTGACTAGAAAATCAAGTGAATTATTCAGATCGATTCATAGTTTTATCTGCATATGTATTGAGAATTATCCAGGAGTCGTGAGTCCAAAATAGAATCGATTCTAGGTTATTCCAAAAATAACTATATGGAATCACTTGTATCATTGATGTACCACTACTGATATCGTATGGAAAAAAGTCAATTGAAAATTTAGTTTGTCATTCATTTCTTGTTATGGATCCCGAACTCAAATAACATGCATTCAACATAAGTTATAATAATAATAACAAAACTTTCAACCAACGTTTGTATACTATTTCATTCACAACCATCATATTCCGAGCGAGAATAGTGACACAACTCAATAAATGCTCATGCTGAGGTGATTTTTTTATGTTCTGGTTCCCACGAGAAGGGATATCCTGTAATTGTAATGTTCAGAGAACATCGTGAGAACCAATAAGGGAAATAAGGTTGGAAATTGGTGAGATTATATGCCTCGGGGAACATCTCCCTTGGTAATGTGTTCCAGAGCCTCGCTGTTCGTTGGATGAACGAGTCTTTGGAAAGAGATGTTTTGCAGGTCTCCAAAGTGACCACGAAGGGGTGCGAAGGATTAATCTCGCGGGGACGGCCAAGGGAGATATTTCAGAAGAGCATCGTCCATGAAGATATCTATAAAATAGAGCTAGATCGCCAACTTTTCTACGGTGATCCAGAGAAGTGAATGAGTTTGTGAGTGAGGCATCACCCACGAGACGAATTGCCCTTTTTTGGACAGAATCCAACAGTTTCCAGGCATGTTTGGGTGCCGCACTCCAAATATGGGAACAGTATTCCAGGACAGGTCGGATCTGTGCCTTATAGATAATAAGCAGCTGACTGGAATTGTGATAGCTCCTGGCTCGAAACAAAAAATTCAGTTTTTGGGATGCACTTTTAGCAATAAATCTCACGTGATTTTCATACTAATAAATACGATGATGTGCCCACACGAAGAACGTCATATCTATCACTCACAATTTATCCGTCGTCAGAGGGCAGTTGTGTTAGTTTCACTCCCAGTGAAGTCACAGAAATTGTTGGGTATTCTGTGATCAAGTCCGTATCCAGCCTGACAAGAACAGTGTCACTTCAGAGTTACTACAAAGAGGTGTGTTTGTTGAAGGTCAAGAAAAACGGCTCATTTTGTGTTGTGACAGTTTTTGTTGTCAGGAAGAAGGAAGTAGGTGCCAATGTAATCTATGATTTTGATTTTTTTTCACTCCCAAAAAAGATCAGTGTGATCTATGTAGCTTCTATAATGATGCAAGCGGAGGAGAGAAAGAAGCAATACAAACAAATACGATGCTCATTTGAAAGAGACAGTTTTGTCGGGGGCAAAGAAAGAAGAGGATGAAAAGAAAGCAAAAGAAGGTGACGAAAGAATTGTAGTCCCCACATACGATCTCCAACCAGTCCTGCCAGCACCAAGGGGAGATACTTCTACTTTTTATTATTAGAGGAAAATCATCAGCTACAACTCAACTACTGAATAAACTTCAGTCAGATTACGTAGAGTGTTTTTTTTTTTCGTCATGAAGGTTAAGGAAATAGAGTTGCTATAGAAATCAGCGCTTGTGTTCTGAGATACTTAGAAGGAAGAGCTGGCATCAAAAATAACGACAACCTTGGAATTATCCTCTATTCCGATGATTGCTGCGGCCAGCAAAAAAAAAAACAAATTCATAATGAGAATGGACCTGTACGCTGTGTAGAAATTGAAAATCAAATCTATCACACATGAATTCTTGATCAAGGGTCACACACAGAACGAAAGGGATAATGTGCACTCAGTCATAGGAAATTCAATCAAAAGAGCTTTCAAATCCGATCCGATTCATATATCAACTGATTACAGGCAATCCGTATAGAGTAATATAATTGAGTTATGAGGATTTTTCAGACTTGAAAAAGCACTCTCAACAAATAGGCTCGAATTATAACGAAACATCGAATAATGAACAGATAAAAACAAGTGATCAATGTCATCAATACCAGGAGAAGGCAAGAAAGTAATTCTACAATAAAATGCGTTTCGGCTTATAGGAATAAACTCTACTCATATTGAATCTCTCATCTCTTCGAAGAGTATTCTCACATTATATAAGCTCATTCATGACTCGATGTTCATGTGAATTATTCTCTGACTTATTCATTTACATTAATTTTTTTGTATTCAAAATGAGGTAATAGAAGAGTTGATGCAAACTCGATTTCTTGGAGTTCTTATTCCGAATAAAAAGTGATCTCGACAAGGGCCAAAAATATTCAATGAAAACAAGTTATTTCTGGCGTTGAAAGTGATATGCATATTACTTGAGATGTCACAATAAAGACATTCAATATCAGAGGAGCAAGAAGAGTAACAAAACTTAAAAACCTCACTTGTTTTGACTTGCTCACACTATAGTCAAATTATTTGTTAGTTCGAACAGGAAAAAATTGCTGAAGAATTTTTCTCAACGGATTCATATGTTTTTTGGGATGCTGAATCTCAAAATTCAGTTATCGACTTGATTGGGATATGGCTTCACCATGAAAATGGTAGAGAACTGAAAAACCTAGAGTTGTTTTAGTTTTCCGCTCATAACTCCTAAACAACTTGATATAGAGAAAAATCAGCTTCCATAAGAATTGAGGCAAATAAGATTCACAAAAAACTGAGGGCAAAATTGGCTCTATAACTCGTCTGGTTCAGCCGCTAGAGTGCGCTGAATATTCACCATAGTTTTCAAGTGATTCAAAATATTCGTATTTCAGACTTTCAAAACCTACAGTCTGTCCACGGAATCTGTGCCCTTCGTTGATTGGGTCTGAAGTCGAAATTAGATCCATAATATGGGTCTGGTTGTAAAAAACACTCATGGTTGGACGAATAATAATGAATAGACAATCATCCAAAAATTCATTTAGGTTGAGGTGATGAACGGTCGATTGCGGCAGGATCATTTCTTTCTTTGCCTTTTCGCCTTGAGAGACTCTCCTTCTGAAACACACAAGATATACCTATTAATGAACATCGATATTCGATGTTTGTTGTGATTGGTGATAATATATTGGTTAGATGAATAGGAATATTGATACCTTCAGTAGTTTCTGGCAATTCCTCAGTAGCCTTCTGCTCATCATTCCTGATACCAGAACTAGGCAGGACATCTGAGAAACATCGTTTGAGTATTTGTGTTCAAGAAAAAATAGTCGAACTATCGAGTTTATCAATTAAATATTCACATAATTATGTGAACGATTAATCACTTTCTTCACCAGCAAAGTCCTACATAGTCTCTTTGTTCTCATCATCCACATCGTCGTCATAGTCGGAATAGATCTGCTGCAATAGTCCTCACAGCATTTGCACGTTTTGAAACAGAACAACCCGGTATTTTTGCAGCCGCAGTTTCGTTAACAATCTTGTATGCATTTGCAGGCAACAAGATGCAACAGCTCGTCTGGTGCACACGGCTGTACGGTTGTTTTTGGCATAAATCCTTCGTTTGTCGAGTACCATCTCTAGAGCAAAGGGTTCCTGGTGTTGCCAAGCCATGCCTTAACTTAGTGATATCACCGAATCAGGAGTCATGAGTCCAAAATAGAATCGATTCTAGGTTATTTCAAAGTCACCTATTGGGAAACCCTTGTATCATTGATTTCCCAACTATACTGATATCGTATGGAAAACAATTCAATTGAAAATTCAGTTTTCCATTCAATACTAGGAAAGGATCCCCAACCCAAATTAACTATTTGAATATCATTTACAATGGAACTGACACAATTTAAAATTTTTATATTCACAGAAAATATGCCTACAACAACAATTTAGGATGACCATGCATAGGCGTTTCCTCCTAGCAATATGAAGATCGAAAATGATGATTTTCATTCTCATATTACCTAGACTATTTTTCAATCTCAGCAAAAACGATGAAGTAGAGCAATATTATGTATCATTCAGTTAGTATACTTTCAGCATTCATTTTCTTTCATGTTGATTGTAAACTGTGACGATGAATCATAAAATGTGAGTATACATAACACATATAGGAAACAAATTCAACTATAATTAACTTCACTGTGAGAAATACTTCTGAGTGACTGCAATTTTGGTAGTTAGTTAATCTACTGAGTGAGTGATATAAAGTCACTCAAAGAAGGGTATATAAACACTCAATTGATATTCTTGACCTTCAAAATCGAGTTGAAATTTAATCAAGAAATCGCGGAACTGAAATATATTCAAATCTGAACATTGACTGAATTCTGATCCCTCATATTCATTAATCGAATTATCATTCCACTCAGTGAAGTAGAGTGAATTTATAACTCAATCGGGCGTGGACCAAAATTGAGACACTAAAAATGAGTCGTTTCCAAACTAGTTACTGTATATATCTATTTCAGGATCCCACTGCTTATTCTGCTCATCATATCTACATGTTCCCATGGTTTGAACATTCTTGTGATTCTTCCACATGTAGGCAAAAGCCATCAACTAGTCTTTGAGCCACTCCTGAAGCAACTAGCACTGAGAGAACATAACCTCACAGTAATCACACGGTTCCCTCAGACGAAGATCACACCTAACTGGAGAGATATAAATATAGGGGATGATGAAGTGGCTACCGAATTTTTAGATATAGGTATGTGTACCATAAAACATCTCCGACAGTAACAATTATTATCATTCTGTTTCACGTATCAGATGTCGAAGCTGGGACTAGGCTTACTCAGTTTGCTTGTCGTCTACTGCTTGTAGAACTAGGGAAGCATTCATGCGACGATGGGCTAGGCAAAAAGGAATTACAAATGTTTCTGAAGGAAAACAATCAGTTCGATTTGGTGATGGTGGAAATCTTCAACACGAATTGCTTCATGGGTCTAGTCAAGCTATTTGATGCACCAGTGATAGGTGAGAATAAACAGTGTCTTGAAAAACTATTGGCTCTGATAGAGCTGGCAAGTCCGATATTCAGAATAATTTCAAGTGAAAATTCGGGATGGGTCATGCCTTGAAAATATTGTTCTTGTCCTGTTCTCATCTTGAGAATCAAGAAAATTCAAGATCAAAAATGGGGAATTAATTTCAAAAAAAATCGAGACAAGACAAGAAATGCAGATTCAAGAACAAGATTCAATGGCGAACCCATCGAGAAATCTTGAAATTACTTCGTACACGATATTCTATGTTCGTCGTGGCATATAGCCAAGAAAGTATAGTTGTTTTCTATCGAATGAAACGCGGTAGAATTGATATTCTCATTATATAGAGAATACGAATTCTCAATGTATTTCTCCATATAATATCCTTTTTTTGATTTTCATGATTCATCTGAGAATATTCCTTTTCGATACTTCTACAAGATCATGGGGTTCAAATTTGAACGATGGAAACTTGTCATTTCAATAGACCTTCAATCGCAGAATTTTTTTCAATTCAGAATTTCCCTCCACGTCATGTTTGAATAATATCAATTTGTCAGACATCAAATACCAAAAATAAACCAGATGACAGAGATTGAATGTCGACATATAATTCTCTCGAATTTTTCAAAGGAAAGAGAAAAAACTCGAAGTCGATCGACCACAAAATTATATCTGAAACGATGAGTATGTGTAACTAGTTTCGGCCTATATGACCATCATCAGACGCCAATATAAGTAGCTTTCAGGGAAAGCAATGGAATACTATACAAACACTATCTGGATTAAACAATATTTCATTCCTGGTAGTTGCTAAGTATTTCATTGCTTTCCCTTACAGGTACTCATATTGATGCCTGATGATGAACCCATGGGCCGAAACTAGTTACACATACTCATCGTTCAAAATCAAATTTTGTGGCCGACCGGCTCCGGATTTTTGTCTGTTTCCTTTTTTTATAATAATAATAATAATAGTAATAATAATAATACTATTAATTCAAATTATTCGCAAAATACAAATTGGCATAAATTTGGGTTATGACCAAAATATTGTATATGTATAGTATATTCTGATGAGATATTTTCGAAAAAACAAAAATCCACTAAGGCAGAGCCTGTGCGTGGGCGAGTTTTTTATTCTAAAATATTGACACCCATTAGTACAATTGTTAATTTTTGTGATAAATATAACAACGTAGGTAACGAACAATAATAATATCTGATGGGATTTCAGGATTGTCTTCATCTAGACCACCCACATGGATCGAAAGATGGTTCGCGAATCCAGAAAACCCTTCTTACATCCCAACTACTTTCACCGGCTTTTCTGACAGCATGACTTTTCTACAGAGGGTGGAAAACACTCTCTCATTGGTCTGGGACAAGTTGATATACGAATATTTCATAGCTGGGCCTGGTAACCACTCTTCTAGGAGATATTTGGGAGTAGATATATTGAAGGAGTTTGATGCAATGTACAACGTCAGTCTTCTCCTAACAAATACTCATTTCAGCTTGAATCTTCCCAGGCCGTTCGTACCTAATATCATAGAAGTAGGTGGGATTCACATCGAAGAGCCCAAAGAAATACCAAACGTAAGAAATTTTCAATCATCCTTCATTAACATCATTGAAGTTGCAAACAAATAGTGAAGAACAAGTTCTTGAAATTAACGTACAATCAGTAGACAACCTACACTGAAGAAACAATTTAGTGAAATTTCACTCAAGGTCTCAGTTTCGGTCCACGCCCGAATGACTATGTGAAATGATAACTGATGAGCCGATTGAATCAAATTTCTCATAAACATTTTCAATATTGGAAAGAACTGATAAAATATCTAGTTAGAGTAGAGAATTCACTGAGAAATTTCAATCAGTAAATCAACTCACAACCATATAATATGCAGTCACTCGGAGGAATTTTCTACAGTGTATCATATGAGAATCTACTCAGTTCTTGTTATTAGAGCATCATAACTAGGTTCAGCAGGAGCTGAATCGGTAATTGAAAATTGATTGGAGATCATGCATATTAACGAAGGAATTCACATAGCTAGATCATGATTTCATCTTTTTTCAAGAAAATAGCAAAGTTCATGAATGAATCGTCTGAGGGAGTTATCTACATGAGCATGGGTTCAACTTTGAGAGGAAACAGCTTTCCATCCGACAAAAGAAATGCATTTCTGAAAGTATTTTCCCGTATCCAACAAAGGGTGATCTGGAAATGGGAAACGAACTTGACAAATAAACCTGTGAATGTTGAAACTTTCAGCTGGACGCCACAAAGAGAAATTCTGTGTGAGTACAAAAAATACTTCATCTACGAGTGTCGAGTTAGTCAAACATTATTTACTAGATTTCAAATAGTCAGTTACAGTTATTGCAATCAATTCAATGATGATTGATTGAGTGCTGATTAAATCCACTAGCCATTTCAATTCAATAAAAAATCTCAATTGTGATCACAACAAACAAAATTTCTAGGCTTGAATGTAGACCATGAACTAACAGTCAAGTTGACGCTATCTGTAAAAAACTGAACAAGTTGTATCATGCTTTAGACACCTTTCAAACTTTCATAGAGATCATCTAATAAACATAAACTATGCTCAAGAATATTCTATATAAAGGAATAACATAATTGTCAAAAGCTTCTAGGGTATTCATTTCGCGAAAGAGATTCATAAGGCTTTTGTTCGACCTAGACCATAGAGAGTCATGTAAAGACACATTCATTCAAAGCGGCATTATAACACTCACTCCAATTCACCAATACAAATTAATGCTATACACGCACAATGATATAGGAAAGGTTCATAGAAACAGCGAATTTCATGAATACCCTACAAAACGACGTGCCGATTTTCGTCTGCATCAAATTGAAAGAATGCAGCATGGAAAATTTCCTTCTTATGCTAGAGGCTATTTCTTCAACATGCATGCAGTAATGAATTTGCGCCTTCGAAGTGCCCACCTCATGTTAGGTTGAATATTTGTCATTTCCATTTCATCACCTGAATAATCCGATACATACGGGTTCCTAAAGACGTATTCTGATATTTATTATCTAACATTCCGTCGTATAGAGTTTCATGTCTGATTGTTGGATACTTTGTGTCCAAAAATTATATCTGACGAAGTACATTTTTTCACTTGCCGTGAAAGCCTGACAAAGAAACTCAAATTCACTTCTATAGATGATATTAGTAAATCAAATCAAATCAAATCAAATCAAAATATACTTTATTGTCTGAAGAATAAAATTCTCATTGACAAAGTCGAACATGCTTATATATATACATATAAAGAAATAAAGTAGAGTATAAAAATGAAACCCTACATTGTATAAATAGAACAAACACAATATAGTGAACAATATAAAACACATTAAAATCACAGGAACTGTTGAAACCAAAGAATATAGTTAAAAGTTTTAAATCGAAAAACAACAGGATATCAGCAATGTGAATTATTTTAAGAATTTTTATGAAAAGAATTAGTCTAAGGAGTAGCAAGCTTTTTCAATTAGAAGACTTTTGACCAATTTTTTAAACATTTTTGGGTTATTGATACATTTTACCTCATCAGGCAAATGGTTATACAATTTTCTGCCATTGTAAATGGAAGAGTTCATTATTAATGTAGAGCTAGGTATTGGTATATTTAAATTATGTGCACGTCTTGTATTACAGTGTGTAGTAATATGATTTTCATTTTATATTTTCGATATATGAGACATACCGTTTCCAGAATGAGAATACATGGAAGAGGTAATAATTTGTGCTCTATGAATAATGGCTTGCAAGAATCCTTGAATCCAGCTCTACACATGTATCTCACGGCTCTTTTTTGTAGGACAAAAATCACAAGTTTTACTACATGAACCCCAGAAACAAATTCCAATTCAAATGTGAATCAATGAGAGCAAAGTATACACTTTTGGCCATTTCTCTACCAAGTTCCCATGATGTTGTTCTGACTGCATAACAGCCAGATGACAACTTTTTCCTTAATTTGTCAATATGGTCACTAAACTCCAATTTATTGTCAATGTGTAAACCTAGAAACTTCGTCTCTGTTCTATTACTAATTACTTGATTACCTAACTGAAGTTCTCCCTGCAGAGTGCAATTGAAAGTTAGGACACTTGTTTTAGAGATGTTAAAGGACAACATATTAGAATCGCACCACTTTTTCACCTTAGCAATATCGTTACTAATTGTTTGTTGTAAGTCATAGCTATTTCTACTGTGCCCAGTAGGGAAGTAGGGATATAGGAATGATAATGATGATGATGATTGTGTGTTCTAGGTCACCCCAACATGAAAGTCTTCATTTCACACGGAGGACTTCTAGGAACGATTGAGGCTGTCTATTGTGGAGTACCTGTTATCGTGATTCCTCAATATGGAGACCAGCCTCTAAATGCCAAAGCCTTAGAAAAAGTTGGTGGGGGTGTAATCCTCTATTTGCAGGATGCTACGGAGAAAACGATTCTGCAGTCACTCAACAAAGTTTTGAGTCCCAAGTGAGTCGACAAGTATTGAATTGATGAATAATATGGATACCAACACGATGGTTGAGAGCAGAATGTATGTTGAGTTTCTTTGAGGTTCAATGTACCAACGAATGAAGTAGATGTTGATTATTATGGAGAGTGCGAATTACAAGGTTTCGACATGTTGCGGGGTTGTGAAAGTGAGGAAGAATTATCGATACATTTTCTGATTAGGTAGATTTCAATAGAGACTGTAGAAGTTTGGTCAGTTCCCAAGTTTCTCGTTCATTTCTCCAGTGTTTATTAATGATAACTTTATCGATACTATTCATCCAAACATAAGATTCACAATAGAAATGGAAACATAAAAATCAATCAATTTATCTGATTTGACAATGAATAAAATGAATGATAAACATGATCTTTCAATTTTCCATAAACCTTACCACACTGATATCACTATTCATAATAATTCAACATTCCTTTATCAACAGAAAATTGCAGCATATGTATGATACACAGGCTAGTGAATGTCCCCTTTTCGGAAGTGAATTTCAATAAAGACCTCAATATCATAAAACAGATTGCAGTCAACAACGGATATAATGTTAATTTGAAAAATAGTATTATTTTTGAATAACTGCATAATGAAGGTATGCAAGAAGTTTATCCTACCACCAAGAATAATGATAAAAATTATAGAACTGTAACCTATTTCGGATCATCAACTGAGAAATTAGCTCCATTTCTTTCTAAAGTGGACTTAAAAGTAGCATATATAGAACAGAACGAATTGCACGTTGAGAAGGTTCATCAAAAATGATAAAGACAAAACTTCTGAATTCGGAAAATCAAGGATATAGAAACTCAACTATGGATCTTGTCCAGAGGTAATCTGCGCATTCATGAATATAAGATGAATTTTTTTGCAAAAGAAATCAAATTCAACATACGCCGACCATATATTTGAAGCAAACAATAGTTTTGATGATAATTCCGAAATTATCGTTTGTGTCCTCTGATATCGAGAGTACGAAGATCCAAAAAATTTAACACCATTTTGATAGTCATTTATCCAAAATTTCAGCATTCGTTAATCATTTCTAGGTTCAAAAAAAGTGCTGAAGATTTATCAGAAAGATTCAAGGACCGTCCTTTATCACCAATGGAAACGGCGATTTACTGGATCGAATATGTGGCAAAATACAGGGGAGCACCGCATATTAGGACAGCTGCAGTACTGATGCCTGCCTATCAGTACCTGTTGATAGACGTTATAGCATTCATTGCATTAATTGTAATATCTTTCAGTTATTGTATGTATAAGATCGCTGCTTCAGTGTTTTTGAAATTGAGGAGACGAAACAAAATTAAGACTTCGTGATTAGTTGGATTTATTATCTCTCTGTTTTGAACTCGACTGCATTGCCATTGTTTCATGGGCAAATACAATAAGATGAAGTGGATTTCACAATGTTGTTGTTCAATGTGGATATTTTAGTCATCGAGGAGTAATATTATTAATTTCTATTTTATTTTGTACTATGTATTTATAACCTTGAATTCAAACCGAATATAAAACGTATTCTCTTTTCATTTCATCAATTCATTGTATGTATGTTTCAGTCAATGAAATATTGATTCATGACGAAAATATTGGTTCGATGAAATATTTCTTCTGGGTAAACCGGAATTCAGCAATGGTTCTAGGGACTGTAATATAAAAATTATATCGTCCCACGGAGTTATAGCATGATATCAACTCGTTGATATCTGATTGGTATTGCATTTTTTGAGTTGTATTGGCCATTCCTTTGATTGAATTGTAAGTTTAGGTATGTTTTTCAATAACTTGAGATGATTCATCACAACAAATTAAAATGTTAATGATCTGCATACTTCCTTCAAAACATCAAGAAAGGAACTCTACCTCATTCTTCTGAAAATTTGATATGTTACAGATATTAGCGTCCTTATTGCACAGTCCAATTTACAGATCGATCCCATGACCAGTTCTCGAGCTACAGGGTGTCAATCATTTGATTTTGGCTAAGCCGTGATAAATCTTCAGTAGAAATAATCGTTCTACGTCTAATTTCTACCTCATGAATACCTCTAGTCGAATAGATAATAATATCACATACAGGGTATTGCATTCCATCATGACAAGGTAATAGTCATGGGAATAGGCAAATATTGAATCGGAATTTCGATTTTCCCTCAATCACTGAAAACTTGAAAACAAATTGATAGAATCGGTTTATTATTTGACACACTATGGATCTTGATCATCAACATTCATATATATATATTTATATATGATTTTTTCTGATACAATGTCCGGTTTGCCATATATATAGGGTGATGACAATTTGGAAGCTTAGAATTGATGTTACTCATGTACAAAATGATAAACATATCACGAATGGTTCATAATTGTTTATATAATATATCAGAGGGTTGGTGGGGGTATTTCATGAGACATTCAATTTTTCACTTCAATTTGTCTATTCATAAGAATATTACCTCATCATGATGGAACGTAATACCCTGTATGTGATATTATTATCTATTCGAATAGAGGGATTAATGATATAGAAATTAGACGTGTATCGTTTATTTCTATTCAAGATTTATCACGACTTAGAGCACATGATTCAAATCGATGCAAAATATTCTGAACAGCCAAAATCAAATGATTGACACCCTGTGGCCTGTAGCTAGAAAACTGGTCATAGGATCGATCTGCAAATTGGACTGGAAAATTGGCCGAAAACCATTATCCGTACTAAATGTTCGGGGTCCTTTGAGCCAGAGTAATCGTTAATTCCACCACCAGTTACAATTATTAATCAATTTGCTAGTTTCCTTATCGCCGTACCGAACATTGAAAAAAAAATGAGTCCATATTTCAAGGATTCACTTTATCGCATTTATGCCAGTCATAAGTTCTCAACAACTGTTTTTTGTATTTTTCCATCATGGAAAATTCGAATGATAACGACATCTACCAAAATATTGAAGCAGAATTCCTCATATTATACGCCGAGGGATTTTCCTCTTGATAAAATTTTATGAGCGCCCAAGGATAATATTGGGGTTGCATATTGATATTTTTTATCATGATGCTCTGCAATTTTGTATCTGAGAACGCTACTTTATCCGAGTATTGGGCACTTTTTATGCAAATCCGGATATGCGATGGTTGCAACTAACGATTTCGTGGATGGTTCATTGAATAAAAATGCGCTGAGATACACCAGCTGGTCCCAATAGGGATGTTCACTCTCGCCATCATTCGATTCAACCTTCCAGTAGTCGCGCCTTGAAAACGACATAGTCTGTCGCTGCGGAGTCTGACTCCGCAATGGAGAATTCGGGTGGTTTGAACATGATGACTCGAATTTTTCTAAAGATTTCATCAGTATGCCTTTGGACATGAATATCTTTACGGGGTGAAATGTCAAAATTGCAATAAAAATATATTCATTCGATAACTAAAATTAACATGAGACAACTATTAGAGATTTGTTAATTAGAATTCGAACAAAAACACTATCATTTGAGGACAAACTGATAATGTTTCAATCTCAAACCACCAATGACCCATCGGCAATCTCTGCAAATGAATTAAGGGGGTTTTAATAAGCACATGAATTTTCCACATGTACTATTATAAAATTCGGTGTGTCTATCGTTCAATCACAGTAGCATCGATCATGTGTGTTCACAAAACGGTATTTTATGAAATATCATTCATCAAATGAGACAAAATTCTTGCCTAAAACGCCGAAAATAGCTGCAATGTGTAACTGCAATATGCAATATAACTAAGACGTCTGAGGTCGCTGCGGAGTACGACACGCTATGAAAATCAGAAACGAAGTAATTTTGTACATCGGTAATACTCGATTCGTACTGAAGTCGTCCTTTTAGGGAGGAACTGAGTGCGGCGGAATAAAAGAATGAAGTATATTCGAGAAAACTCACGTTTTATATTCGTGCAGAGTGATACTCCGCGTGCGACCACTGAAAGGTTGAATCAACCAAATGAATATCGAATGTCTAGAGGCAAAACACGGTTTTGTCAAAATTGGGCTTCATGACAATGGAGCACTACCTTTCACTAATGAGTTTATTGACTGAATCATTCTTCGTAAGTTTGCCTGACGTTGCAGATACGAACATTTATTCTAAATCACTCTGTAAATATATTCACTTTCTTGTTATCTGCCTAGCGAGATTAAATTTTCTATCCAAGGACAAACAATCAAGAGCGACTCACTATCACATAATGCCATGTATAGCCAGGGAGGTGGATATCATATAAGATGAATGAAATAGAAGAATGACAATTCATTCATATGAAATACTACAAGTGATACTATTTTGCCAGATATATAGGATATATAGGCAAGAGCCTCCTCGCACTAGGTCGTCTACTAGGTTTCCATCTAGTTCGACAATGCCTTGGCACTCTAGCTTTTCGTAAAACTGATACGTATTCAGTTGCTACTTCTTTCTCAAATCGAAATGATTAGAACAGTTGAGAGGTAATGATGCAGATTAGAGACATACCTCAAGACTAAAAAGAGTCCACTCTGCTCCAGGTTTATGGAGAGTACCGTTACGGATTTCGAAATATCAAAAATTCATTAAAAACATATTCCATTGTTCCAAGTTAATGGAGAGAGTTGCATTTTGATTGTTTTCCGTGATAAATATTCCTGTATAGTTATTGTGACAATCGCAGAAGGCACACTTTTGATAGCAGGTCCACAAAAAAATAATATGAATCATGACAACCAGTTGAATTCCGAATAAGAATGTCAGTTATAATTATACTGCGAGACTTAACGTTCAGTATTTCCAACATCATCAACAAATCACGTGAATCAATAAATATTTTCAATAAATCAATATCTATAGGTACATTTCCATATTACTCAAGCGATACTGGTCGATCTCGTATCTCCGAGCCTATAATATTATTTTAGTAGAGGCGCTGTAAGATGTATTCATTAATGTTATTCAGTATATTTTAAGAAGTCATACTCACGAGTTTTTATCGAAATGAAGTAAGATGAAAGATGTGCGAGATATGTGAGAAATTCAAATTAAATCATGTTCATCATAGGGGTTATATCAATCATTAGTTCCTACAGAGAGACAGAGTAAGCAGAATCCTACGAAAATGAATTATACAGAGTGAGTATGGATTGCAGGAATATATTTCGATAAGAAAATTGCACTAATTCATTTAATCTATTGAAAAACAATAATAAATGTGTTCAGGATTCTACTGCTCTGGATATCTGCGAGCAGCCATGGTTTGAACATCCTTGTGATTCTCCCACATGTGGGCAAAAGTCATCAACTAGTTTTCGAACCTCTTTTGAAGCAGCTAGCACTCAGAAAACATAACCTCACAGTCATCACAAGGTTTCCTCAGAAGAAGACAATAGCCAACTGGAGGGATATAAACATAGGAGACAATGAAGTGACTACAGAAATTCTAGATATGGGTAGGTATATTATGTAGTAAACATACGCGCTGCGAAATTTCTTTAGAAAACTAGTTTTCAACACAAAATTTTTGAACGGACATTTTTTGAAACAACTTTTTCGCGTAAACAGAGTTCCGAAAGGATACTCTCATTTTCTTAATACGACTCTTCAAATCACATTTTCCTTACGACAATATTTCGAACGAGTTCAATAATTATCACAGTTTTAACGATATTTTTGTTCTTGATTCTTCTCAGCCGTCCCTCACAGCCCCTGAATGAAAATAACCATTCGAATATGCCTATTTGTTCCGCGAGGTGTTTCGAGTAATCTGAAAATTTCATAAATTTTCAACCAATTAGATGACTGCTCCTTGTTTACGTTGCTCATAGCAACTGAAGATTATCTCTATGTTAATTTGTTAGTTCCAATTGACTTCAATGGATCAATAAGTCAAATGACAAAATATATTTCTGTCAATAATTAAGCGCTTTATATGTACCTACTGAAGAGGAATATTCTCAGATATATTTATGAACACAAAAATAATGGATTTATATACAAAGAAATACATTGGGAATCTGCATTCTCCATGTGATGAAAATCCTCTGAAATTGGGAATTAATCTTATCACTCACATCGAATAGAAAAGAATAATATGATTTAACTCACCAATATGTTCAGTATTGGCAGAACTCACTCAGTTTTAGTTGAAACTACGTTGACATTCTATAGTATCAGATGTTATGGTTTATAACGAATCAATGTTTTTGATGTTGCTGAAATCTTAGTAATAAACCCTATTCACTAACAGGTAGTATCAACTCCTATTGTGAAAAAAGAATACGTCAACTTCAACTAAACTAGTCGGAAATGAGACTATAAAGACAATTGATTTCAAATAATGAATTCGTTTCCTAATGTTCCTCACATTTGAGTAATAAAAACAAGTTGCAAACAAGTCTGAAAATTTTATATGACATCAATGCAGAATAGGTCGTAGGGTTCATCTTCTCATCATATTATAAGCAACCCCAATTTATGAAAATTCCTTACAGAATCTCCCAGGAAGCACAATTTATTTCAGATGAATCTGATGCTATTTATTATAAATGAGAACTCTGTTCTCGATCATTATTATCGATAGATACGTGACAAACACCTGACAAACTGTTTGACTTACCTGACAATTGAAATAGCGTCTGACATACGAGCCCTTCGTTTTCTGCTACCTACAGGTGCAAATATTGATCATATACAGGGTCACTTTTCAGGACTAGAATCATGCTTTTTTATAGGTATACCAATCATAGCATGTGAATAATATTGATAGTTTGGTTACAGTTGAGCTAGGTAGGTAGATTGTTGAGGAAAATACAGGTTTTTGAAAAATGAACCGTTTGGAGAGTTGTTTGAACAAAAATTACTTTTGAAAATAAAGATTTTCGGAAGATAGTTCTTCGAAAAATGTTTTCCTTAAAAATAATTGTAATGTAAAATAATTCCACAACCCTAAACATACGAGTATCTTCATTTGGAGCTATTACATTATCATTTTCACTAATGTTTTGAATTATATTTGTGTTTAGTGATATTACTCTATCTGAATCAGTCTATGTCGAGGACTCTCAAAGAGTTTTCAGCAGTCTCAAACACATTTTCACTGATTGGTACGGTGCGCAGAAGATCAAAACTATTTTTTTATGGTCATATATTCCTGTCATATAGAACCATTATCTCACAAAACAAGTTTTATTATTGGCGAATAGCACCCTAACTTTTTTGATTGTATTATCTTGCATCATGCTACAGAAGATGAACGAAAATAATGCTTCTATATATTTTTCATTGTGAAAATCAGATGAGCATCAAAGGAATGCAACTTCTCACTATGAGATATCAACTAGATAAAAAAGAAATGTAGATATAAAACATACGCCATCATATAAATGCTAGCACAATTTTTTGTGTACTTCTGCATGAAATTCACTATTTTGCCTCTTTTTATTCCTACCCAACAGATCTCCTAACTGGCACAAGGCTGAGTCAGCTAACTTGTCGTTTTTTGCTCGCTGGACAAGGCGAACATTCATGTGCAAGTGGACTAGGCAAAGATGAGCTACAAAATTTTTTGAAAGAAGAAAATCAGTTCGATTTGATTCTGATGGAATTGTTCAATACGAATTGCTTCATGGGTCTAGTGAGGCTATTTGAAGCCCCTGTGATAGGTAAGAAAAGTGGAATCATTAACGTGAAAATTCGTTGGAAGAACACGAACTATCATTCGTTTTGGTAATCGTCTCAAATCAGTTCTTTGTGACGAAAGTTACTGAAGATAGTCATATTGAATCAAGAGCATATCAATGATTACTTGTAGTTTCGTTGAAATGTTGATTGTTTCAGGATTGTCTTCATCCAATCCACCAGCATGGATCCAAAGATTGTTTGCAAATCCAGAGAATCCGTCGTATATCCCAACACATTTCACTGGTTTTTCTGACACTATGACATTTCTTCAGCGGGTTGAAAACACCCTCCAATTGGGGTGGGACAAGTTCATGTACGAATATTTCATGGCTGGCCCTGGCAACAACTTATCCAGACAATATTTGGGAGTAGATACATTGAAGGAGGTCGATGCAATGTATAATGTCAGTCTTCTTTTAACGAATACGCATTTCAGCTTGAATTTGCCCAGACCGCTCGTTCCCAATGTGATAGAAGTGGGTGGCATCCATATTGAAGAGCCCAAAGCGATCCCAGACGTAAGATTTTTCTCTACAGTTAGCCAAGTTAGCATATACAAACATTATCTTCAGAAAGAAGGTAGCTACTTCTGATGAACCACTGTAATCAAAATATTTGGAAGACAAATTATCTATTCAATGCTCCTTCCTCAACGTTTCAATAGGTACCATCCCAGATCATTCAACTACCACGAAATATTTTTCCCAGTTTCAGAATTCATCTCGATACTGATGAAACGTTACATTACATCTGTAACTTGATGATCAACTATGATGGTATTCTCTATTCCTAAAGAATAACAAATTCCTGATCGAGAGTGCCAACAAACATTGAGTAGCTAGAAAATGTGTATTACCTTACTCACTGTTCTTATTACAGTTGTATGCCACAATACCTATGACTAGTAGATATCTATATAAGATGATGTTGGGGTATAGTCTGATTGTTTTTCTGTAGTTGATAAAATTACATACCAATTCTGGAAAGTACGTCAATAACACGATCTCATATACGCCAATATTTTCATTGCTCAACTACCATTGATTAAATTCTTCATAATCTTTGTCGTGAATACATGAGTCCGGATTTCTCCGGTAATAAATAAATCGAAGCCTTGTCTCCATTTTTCATGATATCCTTTGGTAAATTCGTATTATTCATCTCCATTCTTTCTATAAGACTACACCATAGAACGCAGGTCTTAGAGTTCTGTGGACTACACAAAGAGAGCAGCACTGACATTCACTGAATTGAATGATAGCAGCAATATTCAACAAACGTCAAAATATCAACAAATGCCATGCCTATATACGATGAGGGGAAAAATGTCAAGAATATGCTAGGAGCAATAAACTGCTTCTTGAATTCGATTTTTCATTAAAGTAAGATAACTTTTTCGAGCGTCACTAGATCATTTCGCCCGAGGTATGAATGCTGCCTATTCCACTTGGTACATAGATAGTTATTCAACCTACAGGGCGATTAATGATCGAGATATTTTAACGTGCGGGCAAAGCGAGCGCGTTAATGTTCGTGATCATTAATAGCCTTTTAATAATATACGAGTTGGCTAATAGTTATTTAACCAACTAGTGTATTAATCGCCTTTTAATATACAAGTTGGTTACAACATTTTTCCGTCGACTATATTTCTCATTTCTCCTGCAATGAAGAAAACTTGGTTCGCGAATTCATCATTCATCTGGAAACTGCTAAGAATCAGCCAGTAGCCTTGTCACTGACATGAGTGACATTTGACATTTGTCGAAATGATCAACATAGAATAGTAGATTGTTTTATTAGGATCAAAAGTGACACTTTGTTTGACAAGCGAATTTTGCATTTGCGAGGCGGAGCGTTTAGCGAAGCCGAGCGAAAGCAAAATTTGCGAGTCGAACAAAGTCACTTTTGATCCGAATGAAACATGCTATTTTTTCTGCAACCGAAACAAATAACTCAAATAAATATGTGAAGTTGCCACCAATACCGTGCCATATGTATGCAATGCAACAAATATTGAAAATAATCCGTGTGGTGAGAACATTCTACCTGCATCAACAGCAGGTTCATTTAATTTTCAAGGATGTTCGAATTGTAGTTTCAATATAAATACCACACAGAGTGACATATTTGTGTATGGACCAGGTGCTCTAATGGCAAATACCGCGTCAGTGCCAGCCAAGGTAGAAACAAGACTTGGAAAATGTTAGGTTAGTGAGCACATCAACAATAAGAATAGCAATTATTTATTCCTCTCCGTAATACAATGTTTGTCGCTTGATAATCAAATGAGAGTTAACAATATCGTCGTTTGAGACAAAAAACTATTGCTGGCCTTGATTATCCAAAAACAAGTTATCCATCCCGAGAATAACGAATAAAATACATATCAAGCAAGTATTTGAATCTTGAAGGCTTCCCTGATCAAAACAAAAATACTTAACTGAGATGTTTATAATTCCAATACTAAACTATAATAAGGTGTATTTATATCTCCAGCATGGGTATGAAATGCCAAATCTGCTAAAATCGGAAACAAATCAGGTATGCGTCTCAACCCAAATAACCAACCGTCACAATGTTGTTTATTCTTGATGACGTCCAGTAGATCCTTTTTAGTTCCTTGGAGCTAAAGTTCAACTTTAGCTCCTAGGAACTAAAATTCAACTTTAGCTCCTAGGAACTAAATATGTTGCCTAGCAACATACCTATTTTTGTGTCAGTAATAGAAACGTCAATTTAAGAGCTAATTTTGGTATCAAAATGGACGACTTTTGTGTCGGTTGCAGAAAAAATAAATTCCTTGTGTTCGAAAACAGGGATTAAAATCGTGTCAGAAACTTGGAAAGGCGAACCCGTTAACAGAAAATCTTCGATGAAATCCATATTTTCGATTTAAATGCAGATTCCGTAAGCTATAACATGAACAATGAATGCACGCGGTGTATGTTTGGTTGCCTATAAAACAATCGTACATTAATAGACAAATCGTTCATTAATAGGGGTCATTAATGAACGATTTCATATACATTAAACTAAGTCGTTAATACGAGGTCGACGGAAAAGAAAAATTTTCGTCGACTATATTTTTCATTTCTCCTGCAATGAAGAAAACTTGATTCGCGAATTCATCATTCATGCGGAAACTACTAAAAATCACCCAGTAGCGTTGTTACTGACATTTGCGACATTTGACATTTGTCGAAATGATCAACATAGAAAATAAATTCCTTGTGTTAGAAAACAGGGATTAGGATTTTAATCAGAAACTTGGAAAGGCGAACCCGTTAACGGAAAATCTTCGCTGAAATCCATATTTTTGATTCAAATGTAGATTCCGTTATAGCATAAACAATGGATGCACGCGGTGTATGTTTGGTTGCCTATAAAACAATGGTGCATTGATGGACAAATTGATCATCAATAGGGGTCATTAATGAACGATTTCATATACATTAAACTTAGTCGTTAATACGAGGTCGACGGAAATAACTATCATTGCATTCGGAAGTGGCCGAAAATATACAGGCTCCATTTTGCCACAGAGTCATTCAATTTATTCAAGCAACAGCTTTCAAATTGGCACTTCTGAATCATATATCACTCTTTCTTTCAGAATATGGCAAAATTCATAAATGAGTCGCTCGAGGGAGTAATATATATGAGCATGGGTTCAACTTTGAGGGGGAGCAGTTTCCCAATTGAGAAGAGGAATGCATTTTTGAAAGCTTTCTCCCGTGTCCAACAAAGGGTGATCTGGAAATGGGAAACCGATATGGAAAATAAACCGAAAAATGTTGAGACTTTCCGGTGGACGCCACAAAGAGAAATTCTCTGTGAGTGTGAAAAAACTACGAGCATCTTCATCATATTTCATGAGATGTTATGAGTTATGAGCTCAAAAATTTTGAATGTCATTGAATTCGTGAAATATTATGACATTAGGTACTTACTTGATTCATATTGAACGAAATACCAATCCGAAAATGATATAGCATCATCATTCTCCAAGAAGGACTACAAAAAGTCATATCATCACGCATTATTATAATTTGTATTGAAATATCCAATGAGCATGCATTGATTAGAATCATAACCATATTACTCGTTTTTTTTTTCATTCTCCACTGGCTACAATTCTCGCGATCATGAATTGGTTTCACACGTGAATAAATAGATTTAGATAGACTCATATAATTTTTTTTTATATTCCATTCGATGAACTTTCAACTTGATCCATTTTTTATAACGACTACGTCCATTCGAAATTCCTTATTACCTCATAATCATATAACGATATATAGGGTTGGGATAAAGTATGAAACCTAGTAAATACCTTTGGAAAACAACATTAAATGCGTTTACATACTTCATCCTTACCCTGGACATCAATATGCTAAGGAAGAATAGTGTAGTGGTAGAGATAGGCTGAGTTCCTGAATGGTTACCCAATTGTAGCAAAATTAGTTATCTAGTCACATTCCTTCAGTTTTTTTATCGTTCCAACTATTCATGAACTGACAATCTATCGAATCATCCTCCATCTGATGTGTGTTTGTTCTAGGTCACCCAAACACGAAGGTCTTTATTTCACACGGAGGACTCCTAGGAACGATTGAGGCTGTCTACTGCGGAGTACCTATTATCGTCATTCCTCAGTACGGAGATCAGCCTCTGAATGCCAAAGCCTTAGAAAAAGTCGGTGGGGGTATCATCCTCTATTTGCAGGATTCTACGGAGGAAACGATTTTGGAGGCACTCGATAAAGTTCTGAGTCCCAAGTGAGTCGATGATGGGCCTGGTTCAGTGAAACATTTTTATTCAATTGTTTCGAAGTACAAGCTTTGAGACTAGTCCTAACCACACCTTTTCCAGATGTACTTTAGCAAGGGGCAATTCAATTTCAGAATGCATCAATTTTATTTGAAAATAGTCACTTGTCTTTCAGAAAGTATCAATTGTATTTCAGAATTGTCATTTGAACATCAGAAATCGCCATTTGTAATTGAGAAAATATCTCTCGAATTTCAGTTGATTCAACTCGCATTCCATGTTAGAATGTATAGGGTGTTTATTGCTTGCAAGCGACATTCCCAAATGAATCACCCCATATTTCTTTTTTGAGTGCTCCTTGATGAACAGATTACAGGCATTTATAGTAGGGGACCATCATAGTGAATATATAAACTCAATTCTATTGTCTTTCATCAATTGATGGAAACGTTCTGATTTTTCCTAGGAGAATCTGAGAATGTGAAATTATTATTCGTTGAATCATGTTAAACGAATTAAATGAGTTATGAGTTTTTCAAATCGCAAGAACTTTCACAATCAATCAATCAATTGATCCCTTCTATAGGACGATATATGCGACTGTCCTGGAATACTGTTCCCATATTTGGAGTGCAGCACCCAAACATACCATACACCCAAATGTGGAGTTTGTCAACTATAATGTGAAAAAATATTTTGATAAAATCTATTCGTTTATCAATTAAAAAAAATGGCTGCTCCAAGATGGCGGACAAGATTTGGTCCAATTCTATTCAAAATTGGTAAGCGGGGGTTTTTGAGGTCGGAGATCATGATTTTTTCGTTAAAATTTATAAATTCAAGATGGCGGCTTCCTAATAATTTTTTGTTTTTGTATAAATGACGATAACTCCGTTGTTATCTGTGAGACAAAAAAAAGTTATTTGTAACTAAGTCATAGTGAGCTATGACCTACATTTGAAAAACTAGAGTTGGTGCCGATATCTCAAATTCTAGAAGAGTTGGTATAAATTTCATATTTTTTTCGAAATCACTTTGAAAAACTGCCATGAGAATGTGAAATTTCTATTTGAATATTTTCATAAATAAAGAAGTCACGGAGGATACATGCAAATGATCAAAATATGTTTTTTGTGTATAAAACAAAAACGAATAGATTTTATCAAAATATTTTTTCACATTATAGTTGGCTTTGACAAACTCCACATTTGGTGTCATTTAACCGACCTCGTATCTCTCACCGTTAAAAAGATACCTATGGTGAGCATGGTAAGTGGGACACACTGTATATATTTTCATGGACGATGCTCTTCCGAAATATCAACGATTGTTCCTTCCTTGGCAGCCCCCGCGAGATCAACCCGTCGAGTTGAGGCTTCGCACCCCTTCGTGGTCACTTTGGAGACCTGCAGAACGTTTCTTTCCGAAGACTTTTTCATCCAACGAACAGCGAGGCTCTGGAACACATTGCCAAGGGAGGTGTCGTTTTCCCGAGGCATATAACCTCCAGAAGTTTGAGAAGAACACCAATTCCTACCTCATTTCCGTTGGTTCTCACGATGTTCTCTGAACAGTACAGGATATCCCTTGTCGTGGGAACCAGAGAATGAAAAAAATTCAAGAGAGTTATGAAAGATTATTTCGAAAACCCGATTGCAGAATATTTGGCTCACGTTAGTGGCCACCATTCTGATTGTATATCATTTGTCTTTGACTTCATATTCTTCGTCATTCATTGTATATTTACATTATTCTCACCAAAATGGAATCATTTATTAGGACTTGCTACAAATGTATAAATGTACATCAAGTAGTCAATAATACTCCACTCTACTCTTTTATACTCTATGAAATTCAATTGACTATTCTGAAATTCGATTGATGCTTATTAAAATTCAATTGACGCTTTCCAGAATTCAAATGATATTTTCTGAAATACAAATGACACTCCCTAAAATTCAATTATCTATTATGAAATACAATTGACGTGTTATGAATTTGAAATGACAATTCGAAGCTTCCTGAAATTCAAATCACATTTCTGAAAAACAGTTGACGCTTTCTGAATCTGTATTGACTATTCTGGAAGACGATTGATATTTCCTGAAAACACGTGACTTTTCTTAAATACTGTTAACGCTTTCTGAGTTACTACTGGAGAATATGTTGTTTCTATTGTCGCAAACTAGATTTTCTTCAAGGCTCTATACATTTTTGAAAACATTCTTGGAATTCACGATATTCCATAGTATGAATAACGCGAAAAAATGCGTGACGTAATCTACCTTAAATAATACAAGATTCGACTTTCGTATCCATCCTCTATTTCTATTAGACAGGTGCGAGAATAATTCTGATTGTTACTTCAACAAAATATGAAATTACTTTTCTGGACTGAATACTTACAACAGAAAATAGAGAAGACACCTAACTGAACAATCATATAATCTCAGGGTTATATTTGAATATCAGCAGAATTTGTTAGACTGAAGATGAAGGACAGACGAGGATGACGTTAGAGAGTCAGGTTATGGTTCAATTTACTTCATTTGATATTTTTGTGAACTCCTACTATTCTAAGCAGTACGCTGTTGCCAGGGTAAAAATATAGGTTGGGTAAAATAAAATCTTGATCATTATGAGGAATAGAAATATTTCAATATTCTCATTGGCACTGAAACATCCTGCTAGATATATACAATGAGTGATAATTATCGACCAGGTGAAATCATTGTCTTCTGTAAATGTGAATTCTTTTGTCATTGGTCATATTGAGGTAATTACTAGATTTAAATTTGGCTGCGTTGAAATATGTGGATGCTTCAAATGGTTGATCTTCTAGAAAGTTATCGAAACATTTTTTGCGTAGGTAACTGTCATTTCTTTCCATTACGTTAGTGTACCCTGGTTATATAGATGAAAGAACGTAGTACAAGATAATTAACATCCTTTTGATAGTGCAGAAATGTACATGTAGCATCATCTGATAGAATTTTGGCATCCCCTTTTCTTTTCTAGGTTTCGACAGAGTGCGAAAGATCTATCAGAAAGATTCAAGGACCGCCCTTCATCACCAATGGAAACGGCGATTTACTGGATAGAATATGTGGCAAAATACAGGGGAGCATCGCATATTAGGACAGCTGCAGTATTGATGCCTGCATATCAGTACCTGCTGATGGACGTAATAGCATTCATAGCATCAATCGTAATATTTCTCAGTTATTGTATGTATAAGATCGCTGCTTTGGTGTTTATGAAATTGAGAACACAAAATAAAATAAAAACTTCGTAATAAATTGGAGTTTTCATCTATCTGATTCGAACTCTACTGTACCAATTTTTCATTGGAGAATATGATGAGATGAAGTGGAAGTAACAATAATGCTGTTCAAGGTTGATATACTATAGCCAAAGAAAAATTCTCAGAAGTTTCATGAATTATTGTTAACAATTGATCGCTCTCGAATTGTGATGAAACAACTCAATTCTGGGTACTGACTATCGAAAAGTGATATTAAGTACACATAGTTTTTCGATGATATATCTATGACATTGTATGAAAACACAAAAAGAAATATACATATATTATACCAAACGTATTTCATTTCCATTTCATGAGGCATTGTGTGTATTTTTTTTATCGCTTGGAACGCACGAAAGGGAATCCCTATAATATTCAAAGAACATCGTTTTGAACTTCTGGAGATAATATGTTGTTGGGAATACTTGCACACAGGCAATGAATTCCACATCACAAACGAATGTTATTTCATAATTCGATAGAGCTCACCCAAACTAGCTCACCACCGCAAACCGTTTCTTGCTGTTAGCTTCCTACGGTTTATAAAAAAATATTGAAATCCCCATTTTTTCGGACCTCTGAAAACGAGGCGATGATATGTGACGTCAAAACCCTAATACTGATATAAGACTATTTCAGACAGAGATGAATGATACATGATTTCTGACAGAGTGAATTAGCGCGAGATCACAGTTTAAAGTATAAATATACCAGTTGCCTCAGTCTCCGTCAAGCGTTTGGTATGTTCTTTCAACTATGGCGAGATGAGGTTCTTACGTCATAAGAGGGTCCGTTTTCAGAAGGTACTATTATTTATGTCCAAAAATTAAACATTTCAGGTAATTTTTCGATCGAATTATGTCGTCAATCATTATTTATGTATAAAAGGATCATTATAAACATAGTTTGAGTTGAGAGTTCTACTAAGGTGTACACGCCCATTGATGAGATATCGATTTATAACGAGAATATTGGTTCGATTGAATAATTCATTAGGTACATCAGGAAAATCCGAATTCAATATTGGTTCTTGGTTTTATGTATAATGAGTTGAGATCTTTCCATATCAACATATTGATATCTTATTGGTATTGCAATTATTGAGTTGTATCGGCCTATTCTTTGACTCAATTGCAAGTTTGGGTGAATGTTCCAATCGTTTTTCTGGAGTTTATTCAGCACAACGATTTTCAATGCGAATAATTTGCATACTTCCTTTGGAAAATAGAAAATTTCAAATCAATTGAGCTCCTTTGTCAATTCTACAACCAGTATCAATTATCAGTCAATTTGCTAACTTCAAAACTTCTTTCTGATCCCCGTGAGGCACATTAACATTGAAAGGGTATAATTCCAAGTGATGTTCTCAAGAACTGTTCCTTGTCTTCCCACTTCATGGAAATATCAAATGATAACGATATTCACCATCCTAAATATATTGGAGCAGAATTCCTCATATTATACGCTGATAGATTTTCCTCCTGATGTAATTGTATGAACGCCTGAGATTATTGAGGCTGCAGATTGATATTTTTTATCACGATGCTATGTAGTGGGGTACTTCCTATGCTCAATGAAGGTATAGATCACTCTATGAATGTATGTATCAGGAAAAAATCACTATTCCTGGACAAACAAACCACAGCGACTCTTTATCACATGATGCAATGTATAGTCCAGTTAGTTGAATATTCTAATATACTTAATACTGGTTCAATCCAGATTTTTCTTAGATACACTCATCATGAATGTGTACAGGGTGATTGTTCATATTTCACTCAATAGGTATCTCATTTTATATTCGTCTCACAGGAACATTAAAATGGGAAAAAATGAAGTATTTCTTTTGGACATTTAGAATCTTTCACTAAGCTCAATCGATTGAAAAAATCATCAACAGGGGGTTCCATTTGATAAATAAGTCGATGTAGGACTTTTGGGTTCAGATTCTGAATGCCCATAAAAAATGCTCCATTTTTGACCTTCTGGACGTTTCTGTGAAACCAATATCAACTGAGATAAATCCTGAGTTGAATATAAACAATCACTTTGTACAATATCCTGGCATTTCTATTGGTAATGATTCACGATATTGAGTGATACTCAAGTGATAATGATCGATCTGTTATCTCCTGGACTATATTATTTGATTTCGATAAAAATGAACTACAGTAACTAATATTTTTTTTAACAGTCATCCACTCGAGTGGTTTTTGCGAAATAAAGTAACATTAGGAATTCGCAATATATGTGGATAATGGAATAATAACACTTTCATCATAATGAGTTCTTCATTTCTGGAGTAAAAGTAAGCAGGACTTCACGAAGATGAATTATACAGGGTGAGTTTGAATTGTATATCGAATATCATATCGCACTAGTTCATTCTACCTTCTGATAAATAATAAAAAATGCGATGTTTTCAGGGTTCTACTATTCACTTTACTCTTGATTTCAACGAGCTGCCATGGATTAAACATCCTCGTGATTCTTCCACATGTAGGCAAGAGCCATCAACTAGTTTTCGAACCTCTCCTAAAACAGCTAGCTCTCAGAGGACATAACCTCACAGTCATCACAAGGTTTCCTCAGAAAAAGACAACAGCCAACTGGAGGGATATAAACATAGGAGACAATGAAGTGACTACCGAAATTCTAGAGATGGGTATGTCATATGCATAGTGAACATATTCTTTCACTTCATAACATCATTGTTGGAGCTTGATGGGGACCCTTACATTAATAATTATTGAAACTCTTCTGCCTAGCTCCATCTTCATACTATCTTGGACTTCATCCAATTTTCTCACCAAATGATGGTGCTGGTTCACTTAATAATTCAGATCTTGTACTCTGGCTGAATAAGTTTTGTTGTTTTTTTCATTTCTTGGAGCACACGAAAGAAAATCCCTATGATGTTCAAAGAACATCGTGCGTGCCTAGGTAGAATGGAGAAAGAAGGTGGTTTTTGGGATTGATTAGAACTTTTGAAAGTTATAGGTTTTTTGGAATACCTCCATTAGCAATGAATTCCAAAGATTTGCCGTTCTATAGACGAACCCAGAACTGGAGTTCTTCACATTTCTACTAAACTTGGATGAATATTGCTTGCAAAGAATCAAGCATTGGAGCTTTGCATTCATCGTCATATGACATAGAAATATTTTACAGAACCTTTTCTCGTTTATGACTTCAACACCTCACCAAATTGGATATATTTTGTGACTGCATATCATTTATCTAGTTTCATTTGTGAAAATAAGATGATTCATGAAATAATTCAAAATGATATCAAACTAGCACAGCCGGTTGTACAACAAGTAGCTTTGAGAGAAATGCAACAACGCATCACCGTGATTCGGAAGATCTACTATCCCGACTGGTTATAACGGCGACATAGGCAAACACTAGTACCGTAGAATGGGGTGACTTGATAAGATTTTTGACACACTTCCATAGATTGCGACCTTACCATGCAACTTTCAACCAAACTAAAAATAGTCACCAACTCTTTCGACCCTAAAGAACAGAACGATACATTAAAACCGTTTCTATATAGTGTAGTTTTCGAAAAAAAAAATGTCAAACGTCATATTTCAAGTCACCCCAATATGGGGTGACTTGAAATATAACTTCTTATCAACGATTATTTCAAGTAGGATGGTCTAGGTGGTGACATGAAATGAAAATTAAATAAAAAATATATAGAAATCATCAATTTCATAAAAAAACACTGTGTTTTAGAACAAATATTTTTTAGCAAAATACAAAAAAGATAAAAAACTACAAAAATAAACAAAAAATCATTAGACTGAAAGACTAGTTTAGCTTCTTCCGTTGACATGCGACGTTGCCACTACTTCAAAATTTTCACTGCATTTTATTTCAAGTCACCACACGATTTCAAGTCACCCCATTCTACGGTACGTTACCGCTACCGCTAACGTAACATCAATGGCTGCCTCTGAAATAAATAATTGAACTTCAATGAGAAATAAAATAACAAGAAATGATAGGTCAGGTCACAGTTCAGGTTTTATTCAGTTTCTTGGATGAAATAAAAGAATGACAAATCCCATTTCACATCAATCATTCAAGTTATTGCTCAGAGATATATTCAAGTTGGAAGAGGGTTGTTGCAAGTATCGTTTGTTGAGTAAAATTTGAAAATCCTAGTGAGTTCATACACAGAATGAGAAGTGGTATATGCATAAGAGACATAATCATTGTAGAAGAAGAATATCTATTTCTTTAAAGTGTACTTATTCCAATTGATCAATCAAAATTTCATGAGTTTCAGAATGAGGTATGCTATCTTCAGAAGAAACTTTATGAGGACTTTCAGTTGTATTTGTATTCATTGAGTCATCAAATGAGCTCATTCTATGATATATTCTTCGGTCTGATTATTATCTGTGTAATCTGAGCGGATTCTTTATCTTGCAAGAATATTCTGAAGTTGTGACCACCTACACAATTTCATGTCATAGGGAAGAATCCATTTAAAATCACTGAATTTCAACTCATTATCACCTAGTGGATCTGCATCTCATTCAATGCTACAACTTGACTTTGAACCTATTCGGTTAAAAAAATGGTACTTTTTGTCTCATGGAATTTCCAATTCCAACAACTATCAATCTTCAATTTTTCTGCATATCCTCCAACTACCTGCTCGTAATTCAGAATTAGGTCGAATTTTTCAAAATCAACAGTTTTTTTTATTTCAAACAGCTAATAATATCTACTTATTAGTTTCAGAAGGATGATTTGGTGAATTTCGGGAAAATAAAAGAAACTGATGTTTCAACGAACTGTGGGTTTCCTAGTAAATTCTTTTCAATTGATCCATCTGGAAGAGAAAATGTATCATATGGAATAATATATGTTCTGACGAAATAAATTGCAAACACTGCGGAATGTTGGGATGGATACTATTTTTCACGAAGTATTGAAGAAATCCACTTTTTTTCGGAGTTCTTCATCTTCAGGAAATTTCAAAATGGAAACATATTTCTTTTTCGAAGCGTAATTTGACTAACAACCTGACCTACAGCAATTATTTGGCATCTCCTTATGAAAAAGGTGGAAATTACCTACTCTGCTTCCAGCAATGAGACAACATCAAACATAACCTCAATTCAAAAACGATTTTTGATGAGACTTTCACATACACACAAACACCCTCTCACTCATAACGCAATCACTAGAATATTTTTCAAACATTTCACTGGCTTTCAACAGTATACCACATAACATATCAATTCACTCTCAAAAACTAAAAACAATCACTATTTCACATCCAGAATCCATATATCGTATTTATTGTGCGAATGGCTAGAGATAGACCTCTTGAACAGTGTTGCCATACTGAAAGATGGCTATGCAACTAGGTAATCAAGAAATATAGGTAACATACGTCATAATTTCAATGCTGAGAATTTTCGGATTTTTTTGTGTAAATTCCATTATTTCGTGATATATTCTGAACAAAACTGCTTCGATATTGCTCAACAGGTGTAATAACTGGAACAAGACTGGGTCAGATTTCTGGTCGGTTTTTGCTGGCTGAACTAGCAGAACAATCATGTACCAGTGGACTCACCAATGAGAGATTCCGGAATTTCCTGAAAGAAGACAATCAGTTCGATTTGATTCTTGTGGAATTGTTCAACACGAATTGCTTCATGGGTCTAGTGAGGCTATTTGGTGCTCCTGTTATAGGTAATGAGAGAAGTGGGGGTTAATTCCATGTTGTGTTTCATGCAAAATTATTGAATTGAACAAATTTCCCCCAATTTTTCACATAGCAGAGGCCTTCCGACTATACAGTGATCATCATTGCATACTCGTCAGGTTGACAAGCAAATTCTCCATGAACATATTATTTGAAATGTTCAATACAATCAACATCATGGCTTATTACAGAACGAACGTTTGTTTTTCACACTGAGATGAATTGCAGATTACATTCCTTGAAAAGGTATCATGACTACGTGCATATACTGCACGAAATACAACATTTCGTACCTTTATTTGTGAGGAAGACTTTCGCAACGCATTATTATCATTAGCTGTTTATAAGATTATGTGCACCTTCAGAAAGGAGGCAACAAATAATCATAGCGGTGGGGTGACGTTACAGAGCGGGACCGCTGCAGCGAAACAATAATAATAATTATTATCATTATTTGGAGGACTCAGAAGCAGCGTTGCCAGAAGAGCCAAAATGTGGTACATATAATGAAATGACGAACATCTAGTAGTTCCGTGGAGAATGTTGAGCGTTGGCAACACTGTGATCACGTATTTGACTCAGACTGATTAGGATATTTTCAATTTTCCTTCAATATTTTATTTCATTTTTACAAGAATTTGATGTTTTATATTTTTTAAATATATGTTTTGTTGTATCTGCAGTTTATTGATTTGATCGCGATCGCTGATGCGATGAGTGATGAGCGAGAAGAGGAAGGGAATATATTCAACTCATTAGTGTCCACATTTGTCCTTGGCTTCAGTGTATTCATAATTCAGTGTATTTAACGTAAAATAATGAAAATTTCATGTTGGCAGCACTGGAAATGAGATGAAATGGAGAAGCAGACCATAATAACCCCAATATAAAAGAGGTTAGAATGTTCTTCACCATTTCTTCCCATCTCTAGTGTTGTCAACATGAAATTTTGATCATTTTATATTGGTACCCTGAAGACATGGACAGAATGGTAAGATATTTTTTCATGCTCAACAGTAGCTGAACTTCTCTATCTGATGACCGTGAAATCCGCCAATAACCCAGAGTGAGGGGGGGAGGGGGAAGTAATATAAAATAAAATCGTTTGAAATTATGAGTTCTGTGATCATGTCAAACTGATGAGACAACGCACATGCGTTATAGGAGGTGGTACAAAGTGGTACATTTTCTTCACTCAGATTGGTACAACTGTAGAAAAAGTACTGGCAACGCTGCTCAGAAGCCAATCACTCGACCTTCATTTTTTTTCTTTCGTCGAAGGGATATCCTTTCTCCGTACTCGGTACATCCCAGGGACGTACCAGAAAGGACATCCCTTGGATGTCCACTTTTTCTTGAAACGGATGTCTCTGGGACGTCCCTAGTATGTACTTTGTCTCAAAAAGGATATCCTTGGGATGTCCTAGTTTGAAATTAGGGACGTCCCTGGGAAGTCCCTAGGATGTACTCGTGTTGTTAGGGTTATGTGTTTCAGGTTTGTCTTCATGCAATCCACCTGCATGGATCCAAAGATGGTTCGCGAATCCGGAGAACCCCTCATACATTCCATCAGTTTTCACTGGATTTTCTGACAGCATGACATTTCTTCAGCGGGTGGAGAATACCGTCTCACTGGGCTTGGACAAGTTTATATACGATTATTTTATGGCTGGCCCTGGCAACCGTTTTTCGAGGAAATATTTGGGAGTAGATACAATGAAGGGAAATGATGTAATGTACAACGTCAGTCTTCTTCTGACGAATACGCATTTCAGCCTGAATTTGCCCAGACCGTTTGTGCCCAATGTGGTAGAAGTGGGTGGAATCCATATTGAAGAGCCTAAAGAAATACCTCACGTAAGATGTTCTTCTATCGTTATCGAATAATAGACGTTCATGTTGATTTGGAACTGCCCGTTTTATTTGCTATATGTATATTAAGCTGAATTCTTCAAACGGTGAAGCATCAAATGAATTTTCCTCTCATAATTTTCAAGTGGGTACCAACCCGGATCATTCAACTACTACGAACTATTTTTTTTTATCCATTCCACAAATAATCGTGATACTGATGGAAAATAACATTTCATGTGATAGCTGATACTTCATGATCCACTTTGATATCATTTTCTATTCCCAAATAGTTTCGTATTGAGAGTGACAACGAACGTGAATAGTTATGGGAATTGTTCCCAACTTTACTGTTCTCATTCCAATAATCTATTATAATACGTCTGGTGATTATACATGACATAAATAGGGAACAATTATCTGACGTAATATCACGAATCCTTCAGATATTATCGTTAATTTTTTCATCAAGTTTTCACAAATTTTTTTCTGTTTCGGCAAAAATGTGGAATCGAACTGATTCATAGAATCAAGAGTCTGTAGGACGAGTGTTTCCATTCAATTCACTTTTTGAATGATTTTGCATCAAAAAAAGGAGTTTGAAGTGTTGAAAATATAAGAATTCGGGATAAAAGTTGAGGGACGAGTTCAATTTGGAGAGATCAATATTCTCACCGATTTGAGAAATAAGCTTATTTGACGAGTCTGAGTATTTTCACCTTCTTCCATTATGTTTATTTTCAATGAATTTTGAAGCACTTCGATCACATCCTGAATTTTAGTATAGACTTGGCTCGCAAGGATTATCTGTTGCGTCCTGTTAATAGACGTTTGTATCTGGTGTCATAACTAAACTACAAATGAACTATAACCTAAGAATGCTATGAAAGGGTTAGTTTTCATTCAGTTCAGTGAAAATCATCAATATGGATTGAATGGGCTTATATCACAAAAAAATTTTATTTCATAATTCGATAGAAGTCACCCAAACTAGCTCACCACCGCAAACCGTTTCTTGCTGTGAGCTCCCTACGTTTCATAAAAAAATATTGAAATCCCCGATTTTTCGGACCTCTGAAAACGAGGCGATGATGTGACGTCAAAACCCTAATACTGAAACAAGACTATTCCAGACAGATATGAATGATATACATGATTTCTGACAGAGTGAATTAGCGCGAGATCAGAGTTGAAAGAATTAATATTATATAAGTTGTCTCAGTCTCCGTCGGGCGTTTGGTATTATCTTTTAACTAAGGCGAGACGAGGTTTCTACGTCATTAACAGGGTCCGTTTTCAGAAGGTACTATTATTTATGTCCAAAAATAAAACATTTCAGTTAATTTCTCGATCGAATTATGTCGTCAATCATTATTTATGTATTCATAGGATCATTATAAACATGGTTTGAGTTAAAAGTTCTACTAAGGTGTACACGCCCATTATCTCACATATAAGAATAAGAAGATAATTAACGCAGGTGACTCAAACTAGTTGTTCAAAATAAAACCTATGGGAATGTTATTGTTGATGAAAGGATTGAGGGGAATAGTTTTTATTCAGTCCAGTGTAGAGAATTAACGCAGTTTAGTCTTCATATTATTTTTTTTATAGTTTTTTTTTTTCGACATTTCAATGTAAATTATCAAGGACCATGCAGTGTTATCGCTATAATACCGAATGACTTGCTAGAATAACAGATTGCTATTGACTCAAACAAGAGAAACGTAACATGTTGACATGTGAAAAAAATAATCATTGATATATTTCAAGATTGCCTTCATTATGAATAAGCTAATGGGATTCTCTTAAGTCGTCGTCACTCAGTATGTACCCATTCCACCTTTCCACCTCGATACTGGAATTCCTCAATAAATTATCTCTTCGATTATATTTTCATCATTGTTTCTATAGACATATTATCATTCACAAAATATTTTATTCGAATCGAGCATATTTTGATTTTTTTTTTCAGGGTGGAATGAAGAAGCAGCCTCTTGAATTCTTATAATGTGAGACTACTGAATTTCACTCTTTGTATCAATTGATTATAATCCACTCTTAAATTTGCCTCATTGAGAATATAATTTTCAATAGTAATTTTTCATTGTCTAATGTCAAGAGATATTTAAGCACTTGTCAACAACACATTTCAGTCTAATATCGGATTTACATTTAATAGAATTATTGAGTCTGTTAGAGACTCTGTGAACCCAAAGTATAGGCCTATATGAAGGGAAATCTACCCTTGTACTGAGTTGGAAACATAGAACATTATTCACCTCCATTCTAAATACCTATTGTTGGCATGTTAAGGTGAATAAATCTGTTAACAGTTACTTTGGCTCATATTTATATCTTGGATTTTTTTCTCAGTAATTCGCTGTGAAAACTGAGTGGCGCCTGACAGAAGGATAACCCCACTATAAAAGAAGTAACTCACGACCTGCTCCCAAACAAACGAGCTACCGTGACTATAACGAATAAAAATCTTTTTTCTGCAACCGACACAAGAGTCGTCCATTTTGATGCCAAGATTAGCTCTCAAATTGACGTTTCTATTACTGACACAAAAATAGGTATGTTGCTAGGCAACATATTTAGTTCCTAGGAGCTGAAGTTGAATTTTTCGTTCCTAGGAGCTGGAGTTGAACTTCAGCTCCTAGGAACTAAAAAGGATCTACTGGACGTCATCAAGAAAAAACAACATTGTGACGGTTGGTTATTCGGGTTGAGACGCATACCTGATTTGTTTCCGATTTCAGCAGATTTGGCATTTCATACCCATGCTGGAGATATAAATACACCTTATCATGGTTCAGTATTGAAATTATAAACATCACAGTGAAGTATTTTTGCTTTGATCAGGAAAGCCTTCAAGGTTCAACTACTCGCTTGATCTGTATTTCATTCGTTATTCTCGGGATGGATAACTTGTTTTTGAATAATCACGGCAAGCATTAGTTTTTTTGTCTCAAACAACGATAATGTTTAGCTTCATTTGATTATCAAGTCAAATACAGTGTAGTATGCCAGTATGGAAAGGAATAAATAATCACTATTATCATTGTTGATATGCTCACTAACCTAAAATTTTCCTCGTCTTGTTCCTATAGCTGGCACTGGCGCGGTATTTGCCATTAGAGCACCTGGTCCATACACAAATATGTCACTTTGTGGTTGTATTTATATTGAAACTACAATTCGATGATCCTAGAAAACCTAACCTGCTGTTAATGCAGGTAGAATATTCTCACCACATGGATTATTTGCCAATATTTGTTGCATTGCATACATATAGCACGGCATTGGTGGTTACTTCACATGTTTAATTGAGTTAATTGTTTCGGTTGCAGAAAAAATGGCATGTTTCATTCGGATCAAAAGTGACTTTGTTCGACTCGCAAATTTTGCTTCCGCTCGGCTTCGCTAAACGCTCCTCCTCGCAAATGCAAAATTCGCTTGTCAAACAAAGTGTCACTTTTGATCCTAATAAAACAATCTACTATTCCTTTTTCAAAACATCGAAAAAAAAATTTATAAATTGTGATCTCTAACCATTTCACTTCAACAATTCATGATATTCTCTTGAACATGGACAAATATTGATTTCGTAGAAAGACACCCAAATTTTTTAATATCAAATCATCATTATTGTGTTTTTTTTAAGGAAATAGCGAAATTCATAAACGAGTCTCTCGATGGCGTAATATATATGAGCATGGGTTCAACATTGAAGGGAAGCAGTTTCCCAGTTGACAAGAGAAATGCATTTTTGAAAGCTTTCTCCCGTGTCCAACAAAGGGTGATCTGGAAATGGGAAACCGACATGGAAAATAAACCGAGAAATGTTGAGACTTTCAGGTGGACACCACAAAGAGAAATTCTCTGTGAGTATAAGACGTAGTATTTCATCTGTATGTCCACTATATTTCGTGTGATAATATAAGCTTCAAAATTTCTGTATATCATTAGATTCGTGAACTATTTTGACATTCCCTGTAGTAGGAACCTGATCTATCCAACAACATACCAATTCGAACATGAAATTGTAACATAATATTCATCAAAAAGATAGATGAATCGTTTATGTATGCCTAGGCCGTGAAGTAACATTTTGGCGTACTGAAGGAACAAAATATCTCCGTGGCCGATTCCGGCCTTCTTAGGTTATTTGACATTCCATACCCATGCTGGAGATATAAATACAACATATTATAGTTGAGTCTTCCAAATTCACATGCTTGCTTGATCTATATTTTATTCGCTATTCCTGGGATGGATATTTTGCTTTTGAATAATCACGGCCAGAAATAGTTTTTTGTCTCACACAACTATATTATTCACCTTCATTTGGTTATCGAGCCAAACACAGTGGAGTATGGAGGTGATAAAATAATCGCCATCACTATTGTTCCTCTCATTCCTCTGTGTTTCTTTAACGTCAGCCTTTTTCTGCTACTGAAGCTAATCACCGACGCTATGCTCACTAACCTAACATTTTCCACGTCTTTTTCCTATACATGACCTCCCAGACTCGTTCTTCGATTACCTAGCTCTGGCGCGGTATTTGCTATTAGTGCTGACACCTTGCTCATACACGAATGGGTCACTCTGTAGTTGTATTTATATTGAATTCACAATTCGAACATCCTTGAGAATTGAATAAACCTGATATGGTAATGCAGGTTAAATATTCTCACCACACGGATTAATTGTTGCATTGATGGTTATTTCACATATTTATTTTTTATGCAACCGACACAAAAGTCGATCATTTTGATACCAAAATTAGCTCTTAAATTGACGTTTCTATTACTGACACAAGAATAGGTACGTTGCAAGGCAACATATTTGGTTCATAGGGGCTAAAGTTGGACTTTAGTTTTCAGAAGCTGAATTTGAACTTCAGCTCCTAGGAACTGAAAAGGATGTACTGAGATCGAGAGATCGTGAGATCGGTGAGATCTGTAGATGACTATTTCGAGTTGTTTCCTCATATTCCGCCCGTTTATTCATTGTTTCAACTATTCATGATGAGACAATCTACTGAAGACCTCTCCATTCCTTGATTTCATTCTCTTAATTTGTGTTTTAGGTCACCCCAATGTGAAGGTATTTATTTCACACGGAGGACTCCTAGGCACGATTGAGGCTGTCTACTGTGGGGTACCTGTTCTTGTCATTCCTCAGTACGGAGATCAGCCTCTGAATGCAAAAGCCTTAGAAAAAGTTGGTGGAGGACTCATTTTCCATTTGCAAGATGCTACGGAGGAAACTATTCTGGAGGCCCTCAATGAAGTTTTGAGTCCCAAGTGAGTCGACAAGTATTGAATTGATGAAACAGACAGATGAAGGGTGTTTGTCACAAGTTGTTCACTCATATAACTTTTTTTTTCTCCGATTGGCAGCAAATATTGATTTTGCTGACACATATCAATCAGCAAAGTATTACTTTTCCTGCCTAGGCAGCAAAGTGGGTACTTTGCTGATTGATATGTATCAGCAAAATTAATAATCCATAAATCGTTTATAATTTCCTTCATATTTCATTCGAGACTTCCCCGGCAACAAATTCAACTCTATATTTTTTGCCACCTCCTTCATTTCTGGAGGTTTAAGTACTTCCAGGACGCTATCACTGTCCATTATATAATAATTTGAATATACCGATATTTTTTCGCACAACTGTCAGAATTTTTATGAATTGTCAAACTATAATTATCATGGACAACTGCGATTTCTATCAAATTTCATTTTAATTGAACACTACAGGAAAAATAGAGAGATTGTGGGAATTCTAATAATTTGCAATTACAATATTCTCCTATATCATTATGAACAATCAGGGAAAAAATTATATGTTCAACTCGGCAGCAAAGTAGATTGACTGCCTTAGCTGGATTCCTAGCCTCGCTACGCTCGGCTATGGATTCAGCCTCGGCAGTCAATCTACTACTTTGCTGCCTAGTTAAACAAATAACTATTTTCTACTACTTACCAGAGAATTCACCATTTTTCAAGAATTTCCTCCAATGAGGAGTATCACTTTTCAAACCAAGGTAAATAATTATTATGGATTGAGAAAGAAACTCCACCTGACTGAAAAAACTGTCGATGGTGTCAATGATATTATGTGATATACACACAATAGTTATCGATGCATATGCAACCAACGAACATGATGTATTCTTGAAACCAAATATAGTTGAAACTACAAATCTCATCACTGATGAGAGCAACTGAAGTATAAAAAATATTTGGAATCATCTGATTATTATTGAAAAGTAATATTCTCAGATAAATTATTATGAACATAAAGAAATTGATATATACAAAGAAATACATTGAGAATCCGCATCCTCTATATATGTGATGATAATATCAATTCATTCTCGGTTCATTCAACAGAAAACAACTACTCTCCTTGCTATATGCCACGACAAACATTGAATTATATCTAGTGAACACTCAACATAAGAATTTGAAAACAAAATCTTCTCAAGTTGACAATTTGCATTCTCTTTCAGATGAGAATATGTATATGCACATAATATGATTCTGAATATTCAACAGAAAACAACTACTCTTCTCTTTCTTTTGATATTTTTTTGTTTATATTCATTTACCGAGAATCTACCTGACTGAATCATGATGGGACGCACTGAATCCTTTTCTCTCCAGATGTCAGTTTAGGTTCCATCTCACGACTGGACTGCTAATATTTTCCTGAATTGCATTTGGCAATAATGCCTGCATTTGTGTAGCAGTTGTTGAATTGGCTAAGTGTGAGATTGATGCTATGCAGTACTTTGGTCAACTAACTTCTTGAATTATTGAGTTCAATCTTTGAAATTCCAACAAAATTCGCTTCCAAAATGGTCGCTTCACGTATATCTGTACAGGGGATTAGACGGTCCTGCAGTAGATTTTTCGGTTTCGAGTTATTTTTCTTCTTTGATATTCATTGGCATAATTATACTTTGTTAGATATCTTGAGTGCAGGGCCGATCCTAGGGTGTCGACCGCCCGCGTGCATAAACCTAATGTGCCGGCCCTCTAGAGAATTTTTCATATTTTTTAACTATAATACCTGATGACTTCATAACTTCAACTACTTGTACAAGGATAAGAAGTAAAACACGGAAAAAAAATGTAGACAAAATCTTCATGCGCCGCAGGCGAAATTTTTCTGAGTTCAAGGTCAAATGCTTTCAGGTAATAACTCCATTTCAGTGCATACCGGGAGCGGCCAAGAAACTCAGACAAAATTTTCCTATGGCAAAAAATGCGCCGCAGGCGAAATTTTTGTTGGGATTCAAATTCATCACATTAGTATATCACAGTTTATTGTAATTGATATAAAATGATCTGGAATCTGAAAATAAGAACAATAAGAAGAGCAAGTGAAAAGTATTTTAAATGGTGTCTGTAGTTGAACCAAGTGGATGTTCTCCAGATTTTTTGGGATTTTCTCTCATAGTCTCTTAGTAAGTAGTAGAAATGCATAAATAAGCTACCGCACAGTAATGGAACAAAACATCCTTGGTTATTGTTTCAAATAGAAATTTAAAATTTGGGAAGATAAGAATGTGTATAAAAAGTAGACATTAATTGCAATGGACCAACACACTATTTACTATCATTTTATTTATTCAAAATGCAGCATATTCATTCGACTTATGAGTTTCAAGTAATTTTGTTTGATAGCACAATATGCGGCCTGCGGCCGCCCCTTGTTTTGGCCGCCCGCGTGCGGGGCACGCGCTGCACACCCGCTAGGATCGGCCCTGCTTGAGTGGAACTATCAGCAGATGATGCTGTTAGGTACGATGCGGCAGATATTGCCTCTACTACTCGTGACAAAATCTTATACATCCAGGATTTTGCATACATTTTTCTAGGGTTGCGTCGCACCATAGAAAACAATGCCAATAAGCAACATGGACATTGGACAATCTCCGTCAGTTTTCAAGTATCTTGTTTATTTCGTTACAGTTCACAGATGACATAGGAAAAATTTCATAGTACAACTAAAATCACACCCTTTTGATAGTTATACATGTGGCATCGTCTAAGTTGATCAAAGTCTTGATATTTATTTATCATTCCTAGGTTCCGAATGAGTGCGAAAGATCTATCAGAACGATTCAAGGACCGTCCTTTATCACCAATGGACACGGCGATATACTGGATAGAATACGTGGCAAAATACAGGGGAGCACCGCATATGAGGACAGCTGCAGTATCTATGCCTGCCTATCAGTACCTGTTGATTGACGTGATAGCGTTCATTGCATTAATTGTCATTTCATTCAGTTATTGCATGTATAAGATCGCTGCTCTAGTGTTTTCGAAATTGAGAAGAAATAAAATAAAAACTTCGTGATGAGTAACAATTTTATTTTCTATTCATGGTAAATAAATAACCTATTGAACACTCTCAGAAATTTTATGAATTATGACAATTGATCGATCAGCCAACAAATTTTTTTGAGTACTCGAATCCAGGTCAACATAACGAAACATGAATCTACAATTTGGTCAATATTTCACCGGAAAAGATTGTGAAAAAGTTTTTATCCTCGAACGATAAACCGACTATTTCCGAACGCAAGTTCTTTTCATCCACGGACACTTACTTTCCGTCTACTGCAAGGTTGCCGTTTCTAATGAATTTTCAGTAGATCTACTGATTTGCATATTGATCTACCGATCTACTGAAACATCTCATCTCGCATCTCATAATCTACGGAAAACTATTTTGACACTCATTTATTGTTATAATCATCTGAATTATCATCCTCAATTTATCCACATACAATCAATTTCAGTATGCTACAATCTTTCAGGTTGAGGTCTTCGCAATTGAATTGTCTGCTAGAGATTTGACGAATAGACCTCTAGTAAACAAAAACATCAGTATTGTATCAGACAGTCATGCTGCATGAGCTCCAGCAAGAGAAATTCCAAGCTTGTATGGAGATGTATTGAATCCCTAGAATGCCTGGGTGCAAACAACAGAGTTACTTTGCTGTAGGTACCTGTACACCAGAGAGTGGAGGGCAACGAGAAAGCCGACATCCTTGCCAATCAGGGGAGGGTGAAAGACTCACGTACTGTTCTGAATTACCAGGATTAACCCATTCGAAGGCATTTCTGTTTAAATCATCGAAAAATATAACCAAGTAGATCCTAGAATGGAGCAGGGGTAACCTACGAATTCTGACAGGACTGCTCACCTTACGGGACACTGTCGTCTGAGATACTACTTGGAAAGGATGAGTCTGAAACAACAAACAGACTGTCGATTCTGCTGTCTGGAAGACGAAACAGCTGAACACATATTGAGTTCATGCTCTTGCTTAGAGAGACTGAGGTTCGACTTATTCGGCTTCACCAATTTAGAACCTATCGATATCAGACAGATCCCAATTGATTCAATCATGGACTTTGTATTTGATGTGGATTGTACAGTGAACTGTAATCTCTGGGCACAGATTGACAAATTCTGGGTGTGAGCCACAATAGACCCATCTGGGGTTGCAATGGAGGAGCGGTATCCACCCCACTCATATGAAACCTACCCTTACCTATGATATTTCGGCACGCTCTGTTCAGAATAATTTTACAAAATGAGTTATACATGTACCTATAGGTACTAATGATATGTACAAACCAAAAAATAACAATACTTCATCTGATTCAGATCAAATTCAATTCGTTATACAGTTCATGTTCAATGCAATGCATTCCTTCCTGTTCAGTTGATATAGATAGATATAGATAGAACATGTTATCCACTACTGAAAACTGAACATGTAGTATTATACCTGTTTCTATAGTGAACTCATTTGAGTCAGGCAACTAACCACTCATTTAGATGAACCCAGGGTTGCCTATGCCTAGCAGATAATAAATAATATTACAAATTTTAACAGAACAGGATCGACGAGTGAGTCGACAGAGTACGTCGACCTTCTGCAATAAAAAGCGCAGATCGCTAGAAAACAATTGAACAGATAATCTGCAAAGTATACCCGGGACACACAAATAAAAATCATACAGTGGCTAAGGAACGGAAAGGTTGAAAATAGTGTTTTCCATCTAAATTATTCGTCAAATATATCACCAGTGTCTATTACTATAAGTCATTTTGGTACTTTCGAATCTCCTTGCTGATAGCCGTATTTCGTGATGAATATTGACAGAAAAAGGGTATCATTCTATGGATTCACTTCATCTTATTCATACCAACATCTGTGAAGTTCCCAACGGATGATTTTATTCCAGAAAGCACCAGATATTACATGAATCTCCTCATCATATTCCTTTTGGATAATTGGAGCATAGATCTAAGTATATGTATGCAGATCTATGATTGGAGTATCCTTGAAATGATCTGGAATATTCTAGAAGATCTGTGAAATCTTCTCTTAACATGCCAATTAGCATTCTTTTGATTCTTATAGAATATTTCAATAAACAAATTCCAAAATGAAAATAGTGATCAAAGATGGGATCTAACCCGTGGCTTCCAGACTATCACCTCTGAATCATTCATCTATTATTTTCCTCAACTAAATGGATAATTTCAAGCACAAAAAACATATTCATCAAAAGTATCATGAAACAATCCTTCACGTAGTGTGGAGTTGGCTAGTGTTAGCTAGGAAGGTGTTTGTTCTTTGATTAGAGTCCTAGTTGATGAATCACATTTCCTGAAGTCATGCTTCCTAGAATGAGAAATTCTCAAGGTGAACACAGTTGGGCTAGGGTCGAATACGAGCATTGGCGTTGATGAAAATTGCTGGTTCACGAGGGAAAATGCAATATAAAAACCCTCTCTAGTGCTCAGTCACCTTGGACTCACGCTCTCTGACCATTTTCAGTAGCCACGCCCAGAATCGGCCTCTAAGTCAATCAGTCGAGTGATGTGGCCCGTAAATATATGCAGAGAGACGCGTTCGGTTCCATCGTGTTTGGTGCTGCGGTGGAGCCATATTTTCCTGAAATTTCAAGAACATATCCAAGGAACTCTGTAAGATTCCGCATTTTCTGGATGTGAATGTGAAATGTCAACTATTATATTGTAGTTTATGCAGATTGATAATGTGAAACAAACCGATCACGTGGAGAGAAACGTTCATCGCTGGTGCATCAAGGATTAGGGTTAAAATTGATCATCAACACATATTTACAAACCGATTACAATTCAAAATGAATAAGGTAACAGGGTATTCATTTCTCACTTCTATCGGCAGTCCTCCAAGAATGCCCTGCTTTTTTTTCCTGCCTACGCCATTGAATTCATTCTCAAGGGAAGAACATTAATCAAAGCTTGTTCCCCATAGAATGTTTGTTTGATCGACACATTAATAAGTCAAGCAGGAAAGATATCCTGCAACAGGATAGGGGAAGGGGGAGGACTCCATCCATTCAGAAAGCGATGTTTTGTTAATCTACCTCAACTGACGTCGTTGAATTCGCCGTTCCGCGTACTCAGACAATGGTTGTTAGGTGGAAGGGGGTTGATAGGAGAAACAGTGGTGGATCAACATTGGGGTCGCTCATCGAATCGCTATAATCAGTGCTGCCTACTCAGCTATTTCTTGACTAGTTTTAGCCATTTTAATACTCATATAGCTACTTAAATTGCATCTAGCCATCTGGCGATTTTTTGCTAGCTGTTTTCCATTTCCCTAAAAATATTTTCGAATTCATTCTATATGATTCCCTAAGATAGTTGATCATATTCACTATTGGATCAAAGTCAGATTCAGACCACTCTGAATTTGTATGGATTTTTACTCCATGCTTTGTGCCATTTTGACAAAAGTGAAGTTGACAGTGACGTTAATGACGTCAATACATCACGTCATACATCAATGTCATTTCTATTGAAGACTAGAGATGAGATCGTGCGAAGCTTTGGAAGAGCTACTTCTTGATTTTTCTCAAAATCTCGAGTTGCGAAAGTCGAGAACTAGATTTCTCGATCTGTTGATGATGAAATATCTCTCAGAAATTAAGAAATGGAGGTAAGTATGAATTGAATCATCGATAGTACTGGACATGAAATATCAATGCATCATCATCAGAGCAGAGATGTGTCATTGCAAGATGATTCAGCTTCTTCGGAATCTATAAAAGTTTGAATGCAGGCTTGAAGTTCCAGTAGACTCAGCATCAGAAAGTCAATCTTAGTTTAAGATTCACAAATCTCAACAAGAAGACCTTGCAACAAGATCATATTATACCAAGGATCATAATATCATGATGTTGATGATTTTCCCTTCAGGTAGAAAGAAACAAAGGTAAGTAAATCGCATTATAGATATTACTGAATATGAGATTATGAAATAGTGATTGTTCCAGAAGGTGATGGAGAGTATACAAACTTTATGATATTCTCAGAGCAGAGATTTTTCATTCCAAGATATTTGGCTTCTTCTGAATCCATAAAATATTGTATGAATAAGGCTTCAACTTTCAGTTAAATTCGTATCAGAAAGTATGTCCAGGGACTCCAGGGTACAGTGATCAAAGACATACGCAATAAATTTTAGAAAAGCTCAACAAATAGTTGGAATACATCTCTTCGAAGAATAACTTGAAATTCTTCAGACCCAGATAACAAAGGATATCCTATAGATATCTTCTGCATGTCTTATTCTGGTCGGGATATTCCTGGATTTTTAATGGACATTCATGAGATATCCATCGCAGGATTTGAATAGATATCCTTCAGAAGATATCCTTAGGATATTCATCAGTTATACAAAGCAATTATGGATGTGTTCGATTTACAACATTGATTCTGTCTTGTATTTTGACTCGAGTTTTGTGATAGTTTCGTGCATTGTGCGAATATTTCTGTTTATCGCGTTTCTGAAGGGATGAGTGATTTTACAATAATGATCATCCTAATTCTACTATTATATAATACTTATATATATGTGTAGGTGCGTGGTGAATGTTCATAAAATCAATGTGAATAAACGAAAAAATAAAAGAATGGTCTCCACTCAATTATATGAAGAAGCAAGAATTGAAATGGACCAATTGGCTGAAGACTCGTCAGAAATCACAAACACTGTTGACTCCTATTTTTGGTTCGTTGACAACTTCATTTTTGATGTACATTGTATTAATTGAATGTTTCTTGTTCAAAATCATCAATTAGTGTATCCCTTCAGATCATAATCACTTCATCTTATTATCTTCATTGTATATTCTAGAAGGATATCTTTCGATCGTCAATGAAGGATATCTCTGAAGTATATCTAATGGATATTCCTGAAGGATATTTCATGGATATCCTAGAAGTATGTCTTCACGATATTTTTGAAGAAAGTGTCATGAATATCATCGAAAGATATCTTATGGACCTCTTTGAAGGATATCCTGAAGGTAACCCATATGGATGCACATCCAACAACCTATATATATCTCCTATTTATTTTGGATATCTCTAAGAAGTCATCAAAAGATGTCCGAAGGACATGTTTGAATACTGACGTTATTAGGACGTCTTCAGACTTTATTGGGAACACCTCGGAAGGGCCTCGAAAGGTATTTGTGCTATCTGGGTAGGTGTCAAACGTTAATCGGGATTCAATCTAAGAACAATCGGCAGTAGATTAGGAAACAATCGCATCAACATTCGCTCATAACAATTGATTCGAAGATTCCGGAAGAATGTTATTTGATGTTCTGCGTGACACCCTCAAAAAGTGAATGATCTTCTACCATTATCTACATTTTTTATTTTTCGAACATTTGTGGAAATGACTGATTTTTTGTTCCTCACAACGAAATTTATGAATTCATGTAGTTCTGAGAAGAACTTTTGATATGAGCTAAGAAACCCTTTCTCAGCTAATGATAAATCTGTTAATTGAAACATACAGGCTGGCAGTAATTTGTTATTTTTTTCTCACTTCTATGTTGGTATCAACCCAAGTCTCTGTAGGCACGATATCTGGTAGAATATTATATCTTGATTTCTCTGGGTCAGAAACGATGGAAGCTGTCACCTATGTGCTGGTCTCCGAGAAAATCCGGATTCCCGGAGGATTGTGTAACGCTTTTGCACGGCAGGTTGAGTTCTCGACCTCTGTTCTCTGTCACCTTCAATAAACCTCTTCACGTGACAAGAATGGCATTCACATGCAGGGAAGTCCCGATAGGCGCTAAACCCATTTGCTCTTCATTTACTTCAATCAGAGTCCCGCAACTTTATACCCAGGAGATATTAGTCAGACGTGAACTATATACTTTTGCAGCAAGGAAAAATTCGGTGGAGCTGTCGGGAAATTCGTTCAGGACATGGTACAGGTTTTTCTCCGAGAGAACTGAGAAAGTTTCAGAGAATCAGAATAAGAATCGAAGGTTACGATTTCGTGACAATATGATATTTTTATGTCCAACAATAGATGTTATATGAAGGACGTTCAGTGTGTTGTCGTATAGTGGAAGCACAGCGGGTATCCATTTCTATTTCTACTATTAACTCATTTCCGGAATTGAGAATAAAAGAAAGATTCATTTCTCCGAGAGGCATACAATGCATGTCAGTTGAACAAAGCGTAATGAATCGAAATAATAAATATCACACAGTTTGAAAAGAATTGATTGTTCATTGAAATGACGCGATACTTTGCTTTCTTCACATATAAAATGCTGAGCTTTGGAAGTCTTTGCCAATGAAAGTATTCCCAAGAACTTATAACCAAAAGTTCAGAATAAATCCAACACCTACCTCCTCCTCTTCTCTTCTAGGTACCTACGCACGATGTTCCGAGAAATTATAGGAATCTCCTTTCGTGCTTTCTAAGAGAAAAAGAAACAGTTTGTCGAGTTTTGCACCGTTGCATCATTTGCATTTCCTTCTAGGGCTGAAATATTCAGAATCCAGCAATTTCTTGGTTCCATCAGATGTTGCTGTATTGATATTATATCCGAAATATTTTCAGATTATTGTAGGTCATAAGTGTAGTTCTTATTAGCTGAATATTATGGATATCTAATGTAAATAGCTTTTCTGGTGATATGCTCGCAGGTTTTCCAAATTTCCACATTCGAAAAGATCAGTTCCAACAGATTTCATTGCCTGGCTTGAAAACTCAAGATTCATAGAATATCAAGAAAAGAGGAATTAATCACGATTTACATCATAGATATTCATTTCAAATTAATAGTTAGATAGATAGATCATTATTTATTGAACCACCTCACATACTGTTATTCGGAAAATTTGTATATAGCAAGTCAGTTATGAGTCAATTTGGAATTATAGGGTGGAATATAAAACGTGAACATACATAGTTACTGTAGAAATAGATGGAGAATATGTTATAGGACAATCAATGCAGTATACAAGTTGAAATTACATAGGTAGTGAGTTTGAGCGAATTTACATATTGAACTTTTTTGTGATTTTTGGTTCAGATAAATTGAAGGTAAAAAAAATTATAATAAAAAGCTTTAAAAAGAATAAAATGAAATGTTCCTTTATAATGTTTAATATCAACTTATAACCTCATTATACACAATTCATATGATCATAAAAGCTTGTCGCGATGATCACAATAGAATCGAAATTTCAAATTTATAGTTGTTCATTTATATTTCCCGAGATATTTCCTCGCTACACACCCATAATATCTCATGCTATAATGAATATTGTGATGTTGGATAGTCCTGTGGTTTCACCTACACTTGAATGATCTGTGTCTAATTATATGAATATAGGTATGTCATTTTGCTATTTGTATTTCGACATTCTTGATATATATCTCTATCATTAGAAATTTTTATCAGTTTTTTTCCAAGCAGAGCAGTGTATTGAAATGTTTTTTCCCAATTGTTATTTGTTCACTAGGAAAATGCTCATTATTACTTAAAGACACTCTTTCGGCTTATTTTTCATTTCAGGAAAGTGTTGAAACATTATTATTTTACCCTCACGCAGTCATGTCAGGGTCGATTTTTAGAACTCAAATGAAATATATTTCTTCTTCCTACTACAATAATCAAAATTTTTCACCAGAGAATGATAAATGATAGTGTTGTCCATAAAAAAATAATCTCAAATCTGTAACAAAAGTGTGACAAGTAATGAAATTGATGACGATATGACATATTTCAGATTGACAGCAGGTGCATCAACCTAATGTCCAACAAATCAGAACTGCAGTTCACAAAAATCAATTTCTCTCTTGAATAATTTTTACTAGGGAGCTGAGTAAATTCTTGCAATCAGATTCCATTAGAATAAAGCCATTTGAGTAACAAAACTTCCATAATATAATAATAATATAATCATCACTTTGATATAAAAAATGACCTTGGAGTTTTACATATTTGCCATAAGGGCACCCTTCTGAATTTATTAGAGATTTTTGAAATTAATGAATCAATTGAAGATGACAACATTATTACCTTGAATGAACAAACAAATTTTGATTGCCAATTGGGATCCCCCATGAAGCCCCCTTTGGGCCTTGGGCCATTTGCCCTTCATTATTGTAATTTAAATTGTATCATGCAATAATTTTATTAACTTCTCCTTTTTTTCATTTCCACGTGAGTATACATAACCTAAGCATAACATTTGTATTGATGATGGACTATTGATAGTCCGAAACATGTACAGATACTGATTATTCAGTCGTTTAATTTGTGGAGATGACTTTGTGTGTCTTGTTTATGATTCCATAATATTGCTTTCAAATTGGTAGAGGTTTTTAAGTTGGCTACTTGGCCATTAGCAAGTCCAATCACTTTGAGTTGATTTTTTACGAGTTTTCTTGTAGCTTGCCCACGGACTATCACGTATCTCTAGCGACAGCAAGATGGATTACGTCTTCTGAGCGCGTGTCGCAGACACGAAGGAGAGCAACAGCCCAACAGCTAACAATATCAGCTAGATTAAAAACGGAAACGTTGGCAAGCGGAAGCTGATAGTCCCGTGACAGGTGTCGGCGAAACATAACGTTTCGGGAAGCCTTTTGTTCAGGATATTTCAATAAAAATAGTGCCCCTCCAAATCTTCCACGGGCGCCTCTTATACACGGTGATCCTTGTGGGAGTTTGAAAACGAAGCTCTATCAGCTTTCAGCAAACACATTTTTGATATTTGTATCACTGTTCTTATATCACTTATATGGATATTTCACGTAACTATGATGTGATTGAGATGTGTAAATTTGCTATCAATATAATAGCTGCGCTGGTGTTGGTTAACTGCGCATGGTTGACTTTGAGGTTATAAGTTATAAATGATGACTTGAGATGCGTTTTCGGTATTTTATATCTATTTCGAGTGTTCTCCTTGTTTCTACCATATTTCTGCTATATTTGTAGTTTGTGAGTAGGTATCCATTGAAAATTAAATATGCCTCAAAATTTTCATAAGTTTTCAAAGAAAAAACAGGAAATAAGCATTGCCAATGATAAGTTACTATTCTATCCTGAACCTAGTAACTCTAAAATATCTAGAAGTGATCACTTCCAGGATTTGGTAGGTATTGATAGAATCCGAAGTTAAATATGATCAATCTCCATTCTTCATATGAAATTAAACAACAGCAACTGATTGATGGTGAAGGCCATCATGAATCACAAAAAAATACTAGAAGTATTATAAAGAGCCGGGTGAGAACCCCAAAGTGCCTAACATTTTGTAATCAAGATATAAGTATTGGTCATGGAAATTTCAACATTATGTCTGTGATTATTATTTTCTATTTCATAAATGACTTTGTGGAAAAAGCCAACAAGATGAATTCTGAACTGTTCGAATTTTCAGGTAGGAACTTCTTTTCAGAACCCAAGGTGGTAGAGATGGTAGAGACTATTCATATTGGGATCTTGTCCTTATGTTTACCAATGGTTCCTGGTATGGGCAGAGGGAAAACAGAGAAGTCAGAGATTTGAAATCAATCAAATTTTCAGGTTCTGGTGTATATGTATATATAAATATATATATTCATATAGAAGGCTGAATAAATTATCCCCATTCGACAGTTTCATCCATCCTCCTACACTCTCGCGAGAGTAAATTTAGTCACACAATTACTATAGTTATACAAAGTGCAGAAAGTGCATCTCAAAAACTTGGTTTTCTGTTTCGGGCCAGGAGCTATTTCACTTCCAGTCAGCTGCTTATGATCTATAAGGCACAAATCCGACCTGTCCTGGAATACTGTTCCCATATTCGGAGTGCAGCACCCAAACATACCCTGAAACTGTTGGATTCTGTCTAAAGAAGGGCAATTCATCACGTGAGTGATGCCTCGCTCACAAACTCACTAACATCTCTGGAACACCGTAGAAAAGTTGGCGATCTGGCTCTATTTTATAGATAATGATATTGTTCCTCCCTTGGCAGTCCCCGCGAGATTAACCCGTCGAGTTGAGGCTTTGCAACTCTTCGTGATCTCTTTGGAGACCTGCAGAACATCTCTTGCCAGGGACTCGTTCATCCAACGAGAAGCGGGGCTCTGGAACACCATACCTTATTTCCCTTGGTCCTCATGATCTTCTCTGAACATTATAGCATATCCCTTTTTGTGGGAAACAGGACAAAAAAAATTCTCCGGTTTGGATATACCTCCCTTGGTATACGCGTTCACTTCTGCGACAGTCACCTTGATAGAATCCATGAACATGAGATCATATCGGTCTGCTCATCATAATAGAAATCCATATTTGATAGCAGTTGAAATAACAACAACAATTAATAATAATGAATGGTCGGTAATGGTATTCGCAGAAATATCGAAATTGAAAAATTTTTTGAAACATTTAAAAACAACGTCAACAACAAACTTGAATGACAATCAACTTTTTTCCTGTCAAAATCACTACTTGCCTTCGTTTCCACTGCCAACTAAGGTGTATATATCACAATTTAATTGAACTTGTACTGGGAATATCTGGTAGCATTATTTGAGAGAACAGTCTTTTTCCTCGAAACTATGCGGCATACAAAATTTTCGCAAGAGTTATAAAATGAAGTTAATTGATTATTCTTCAAGCTAAAAGAATTTCAGAACCGCATCATGATCCTATGAAAATTCTGAAAATAAAAAATGTTAGGGGGTGAGGATGGGCTCAACACTTCTTCAATTTCTTTTAAGTTTCTCTGATTACCAAAAGTAGAGTAATCCTCTGAAATACACCATTGCCAAATTTCATCAAATTTGTTTCACGGTACATTTTGGCACATAAATGAATTTGGTTCAATCAACTCATTTTGACTCCCTCTACAGGTGGTAGCTCTGTGTCTCAGCAAGTTTGGGACAGTAAGTCGAGTTATAAGAAAAGTCACAGATTAGGTATAATAGTGCTTCTATTTTATCCCGCAATAGGTGCGATCACAATTTCCTGATGTGAATCACTGTGGTAGTATGCCCGATAATTATTATGCTATAGAATATATTTCAACTCTTTTGTTTGTATGCTTTCAATATAGGTTCACCCACCAGAGCGGTATCGTATAGGTTCGATTTCTCTGATTAGAGTACTGAAGGGTTGGTTTCTATAAATCTAGTTATTGGCGGCCTCTATTTCCACCTCAATTTTGGACTCACTTCCCTCTCCCAGAATCCCGCCAAAAATGACAAACTTGTCAGGTTATACAGTTTCAGGTTATTAGGTTGAGTAAGAAGTTATCTTATTTGTAGGTTGAGGACTAACTAGATATTCCAGATGGAGCAGAAGAAGAAGATGACAAAACCCAAAGTCCAGACTAGTGATAACCTTCAACTAATATAGTAAGGTTAATGGTGGATCAATGTTATTATTTTTTCCACTACTTGATTTTTCTACAAGGTAAGATCATTATACATATTGCAAATGTTGTTGATAATTCAACAATATATATGTATTTCACAGATTTGGACTAGAGGAGGCCCACAGTAGAGATCGGGCCGAGGATATCGAAGTTGATGTCATGGGTAAGTAACAATGGGGAAATGATTTCTTCCATTAATTATTTCCCATTATTTTTCAGGTATGCTGGATCTATGCAGCACTCGAAAGAAGATGGAATCAAATTATACTTTATTGTCGGAAGAATGAAATTCTCATTGACAAAGCGAAGAAATATATATAGAACTCATGCATGTATATGCGTACAGAGAGTACAGGAAATAAACACAGTAAAATTAAAAGAAACTTACAATCATATTAATATATAAGTCAATACAAACAACACATTAGAATTTATTGAAGATGTAAACATAAAAAAGATGAAAAATATAAAAAATATAAGAAATAATAAAAATGATATGAGATCCTGATTAGGTATCACAGTCAAAAATAGAAAATTTTCAGAATACTATATCTAGTATCTAGACTAGCCTATGGATTCTCCATATTTAGTTGAGTTATTGAAGAGTGGCCTGAAAAAACTCCTGAACATCATAAGGAATTAGATCTAGGAGAATATTCTTCAAAGATGATCTAAATCGTTCATACCCTTCAATGTTCGTAATGCTCCATGGAATATGATTAAACATTTTCACTGCATTATATATTAGTGAGTTCTTGATCTTGTTGGAAGACAGAATGGTAGAATATCAAGCATGATACCTAAATGATCTGTATAACGATTGAATATAGGATTTTAGATAACTCTGCTTCTAGTCTGTGCACATACTCACATTATATCAAAGTGAAACCGTAACAAACTATCAAAAATATATGGATGCATGACTCATTAGTTGTAGATAGAGAAGTTTCATTATTTTCACTAATCACAAATTGTACACGCGGCTTCCCTGTATTTTAATGCAATGTAAATGAAATCAACTCGAAGAGACGTAGCTCAATCTCAATACATTAGCATATGATTGGATACTATGGATACCCCCTTGAGCTGATCACATTCGTACGGAAGTAACGCCTCCACTCTTTGTTGCCCTCTCGGAAGTACATGCGCCTGATGAAAGGCACTTCGTTATTTTTTATAAAGGTCGGCCAGTTCCTTCTGTGTATTAACATGTGTCAGGATAAGGGCCAGACTTATACTTAGCCTTGATTTATTTCATCTAGTAAGATTGTAGGCTGCTCGCGTAATCACATGCTATTTCGATAATTTATAATATTATTCGGCTCTGCTTGGATATCGCTGGTGGTTTATTCTCCAGGAAACGTTAGAGGGTGGTTATTAGTGTTGCGAAAGTGGGTGGTTTATGTTTGCTCAAAGGTCTATGATATTTAGCGGGCATTTTCAGTCTTCGAGCAGAATAATTCACAAGAATTAAATTATATGTGCTGGAGAGAGTCAGCTTCTGATTTCATTTTTTCAAATACTTTTATTTTGATTCATTTCTGTTGATATGAGGTGAATCAATTTGGGAACTATGCAGAGCACAAATATCGAATATACAGGGAGCTCTGGATTTTGTGAATAAAAAGTCAAAAGGAGATTGAACTTGTTGAAAACAAAAGGAACTCCATGTATATTTGTATGTTATGCATTCCTGTTTTCAACGCTGTGAAAAACTGGTTGATCAAACGTCTAGTTGGTATTTTTTTAGTACCGGTAATTAAAAATATTTAGAATTTTATTAACAATGACAACGTATCCACATTTCCTACAAATGACTTTTCTATTTTTCGCCAATTATTTGTCATCAATAAAAATACTATTTGTGACAGAATTATCACAGTGTTGTCTATTCAGTCAATTAAAATTTCATATTGGGGTTAAAAAACCTCATTCAGGGGTTACTAACAACAGCTGACTATTTGCCACAACTGATGACACATTTATCGTAAAAGGTTTATTATTACTCATAGCAGAAATTGTTTAGCCATAACTAATAATTTTAGTTGTACTGCGTCGTTCGGGACCGCCTCGCGTCTCTTCGGGACCCACCAGCAATAATTGCATCTTGCATCTGTTTGTCTTTCTGTTTCATCATTTGAACTTGTATCTTAATAGTGGATAGATCGCACGGTCGTCGAGCTTAGACAAAATAAATAAAATAATTGTCTAGTGTAGCCGGGAGCGTCGTGTTCTTGCTGGTTCACTGCTCTGTGTGTTTTCAAATCACTGTTTTGTGTTTTTTTGCACTTCGCGCTGAGCCATTTGGCATTTGGTTGGCAAAATAATAATTCGCAGTTTACCATCGTTATCTGTGCTTCACTAGTTATCAGGTTTAGGTACCTATTCACAATTCAGTTCAGTTTACGTCGGGCGACGGTGAGAAACGTCCAACCGACGTCACGTGTACACGGTGTATATTTATAATTCCCTCTCTTTTTGCTGAGCTGTGGCCTGTGGCATTAACGATGTGTGGTGTATTCCTGTTCACGATTCCATTGGAAATTGGAAGGAAAATGGCATACAAACTGTTATTATTAGAATGGGGCCTTGATTTTAATTGATATAAAACTTTTAAGCTGCCAGAATAACTAAATTATATTTCAAACGTTACTAAATCACTTTTAATAGTAAGTAGATTCCATTTCAGTCACAATCAAATATTTAATTTGCAACAACATACTCACTATTAACGTCAGAAGGAATGAGTAATTGCCCCAACATTTGCTAACAATGTCCCATGCTGTGGCAACCTAACAAACAACCTACTTCATCCAAAATGTAAAAAAGTCACTGTCAAGTAATTATGACATTCATATGGCACTAAGACGCAGGTAGCTTTGATTTGATCACAAAACTTATTAGTTATTATCTCATAAAAAAACGATTTCTTCCACTTGTTGGACAAACAATTTTATGCCACTCTTGTGCCATGTTTCCTAAGTCACTTGAGAACTCATACCACGAGGCCTTTAGGCTCGCGTGACTTATTTTCAACATACCACACTAGTGGCATAAATGACTATTATTTATTTATTTATTTATTTATTTATTTATTAACGGACAAGCCAATTATAAAATACAGAGCACGTACATATCATCATATCTATGAGGAAGACTAACACAAAAAAAATGTAGAAGGCTAAAACGAATAGAAAGATGAAGATTATGAAAAAAGTGATTAACAGTTGAAATGAAAAGTTCAATTTGGTAATTGTTTGTGTTTGCTGTTTTCATAATTCTATTCATTGACTAATTTTGGCCATAATTTGTCCTACAGAATGGTATCTTGAAAATGTCACTATTTCTGTTTCTTCCTGTATTTGCGGAAAGCGTAATCAGAGCAACAATTTCAGGAGAATCAATGTAACCATTGATAATTTCATGGAGGAATAATAGATCAATTACCATTCTTCTATGTATCAACGTATTCATGTTTAAAATATCTAATATTTGTGGATAGGTATATTAATCCCTATTGAATCCCATGTGATATGCAAAACTTCTTAGAAATTTGAAAATTTCTTTTGACAACCCTCTAGAAGATCAGAATCAACTTTGTAAAATGGTGACCAGATCAAAGAATTATATTCAAGAATAGACCTCACCTGTGCACAATAAATAATTTTAACAGCATTAACAGATAGTTCTTCAGCGGAACGGAGGGAGAAGCCTAGCATTTTACGAGCACGAGATGATGTTCTTATTATGTAATGTTTGAAGGTCATTTTCGAGTCGAATATTACTAAGTCGTTGATTGTATTGGTTACTGATAGATTAGTATCATTAACTCTGTAAATATGAACAATAGCATCATGGCTTCGTGAAAATGTTATCTTCTGACATTCATTCAAATTCAGTTTTATTAAATTGATATGGCGCCATCTGGAAAAATTATTTAGATCGAGCTGCAAACTCTCAGCATCAGAAATGCATTGAACCGTTCTAAACATCTTCAGGTCATCGGCAAACATAAAGAAGGAACTTTTGATGATGACATCTGAGAGGTCATTAACAAAAAGATTAAATAACAGAGGTCCCATGTGAGATCCCTGTGGTACACCTGATGGTACTTCGAGTGGTTGTGAAACTGAGCTCCCATATCTCAATCTTTCACTCATCTTCTCCTCTTTTCCTTTCCAATAATCATAAGTATAGAAAACCACTGTTCTTGTTCATAGAATAAAACATTTGATATGTATTTTAACATGATAACCCTCCCATGCTTCATGAGGGAGAAATACAAAGCAGGCAGCCTGTTGCCTAGGCGTTTCTCGCTCATGTTCACAGGAGAAAAAAAAATCTACGAAAAAAAAAATTGTTATACTGTATCATCAAATCTTTGAATAAATCTTGATATTCCACATATTGGACTCTACTAGTGAGATAGCTTCTGATCCAACTTAGAATATTCGCCTCTATATTCCCAAAGCTCCAAGTTTTGCAAGTAACAGACTATGGTTAACTCTATCAAAGGCTTTAGAGAAGTCTGTGTGAATAGAGTCTACTTGCAGCTTATTCTCTCTAACAGGTTTGTTGATGTTGATCGACCCCGACAGAAACCATGTTGTTGGTTAGATATAATATTTTCAAAATCCCATGATAGTTTTCTAGTGATCAAACAATCCAACATTTTCGGTAACTCTGACTGATTACAAATAATAATAATAATAATAATAATTGCTAACATCCTCCCGTGAACCACTTTTATGAATAGGTTTAACGAAACTGTGTTTCCAGTTGTTAGGTATCTTCCCCTTCTCAAGAGATGAATTGAACAGCAAGTGAATAGGTTTTGCTAAAGTATAAATACATTTTCTAATCAATAACAATGGGATCTCATTTACCTCTGGGTATATCCTCATTCGATGTGTGATTGTAATTATGTGTTGAAATGTAGATAAATATTATTACTTTTGATATTATTACCAATGTTGCTCCTCCTGGAGATTTATCTTGCATAAAATATTCCATTCTCATTTCCGTCCACTATTATGTTCCCAATACTGTCTGCCACTCTGTGCGTTATATGTTATTCTTATGTATTTTGTATTTTATCGTCACAGGAAGCAGGGTCAGAGCCATAGCCATCTGGGCCGACCCTGCCCACGTTATAAATATAGATGAAGGGAAGCTGCGGTTTCCTCGGAAATATTCAGGAATATCCAATTTATTCTCAATTGTTCTGCGCTCTCGTTCACGAAACTCCATTTAATCGTCGTCATATTTCAAATGTAATAAACTGCTATCGATACCAGCACAAAATGATCGGAAATATATGAAATAGAATTTATTCGTTCAATTCCAATGAAATATAAGGCAAAAATAACTCTGACGTGAATATTATCATGCACTAAATGAAGTTACCAGATCGCTAGTAGTTCAGTTACTTATTTCATCTTAGTTACACGACGAAATGTCGATGGAGTTTGCTTATCAATAAGTTTGTTGAGTCGAGTCTGATTTGATTATTCTCTAAATAATTCGTAACAAATCTGACAAAGGTTGAAAATTCAAGAAAATCCGACAGGCCTTCATATCATTCAAGGTGACAAACATTGTTTTTTCAGATCCAAAGCAACCTATGGAATGGCAAAATGTCTGTTTATGTTCGGTGCTAATACACTCTCTAATTATCCCTCATGTTTTTAACAAGTTAGATCTATCACCTATATTTTCTTCTTCCATTTGTGATGGTGTCAGTTGAAAGTTACTTTTCCACAGTTTCATTGGAATGAGAGGATATAACCAGTGGAATCTTTCATCCAGAGATTGTTTCTAAGTTCAAGTAAGGAGCTATTTTTTTGTGTCACCTTGTGAGAAAAGATTAGTTCATAACAGAAGAATCTAACAGTATAGTCAAATCAATTTCAGTGTTTTTATTTTAAATGATTCACGCCTATACAGAATGTGAAGTATGCAATTATTATATCATGAAAATGATGATGAAGCATTTGGCTAAATAATATATCAACATTTAGAAAATATCTAGACCGCCTCTATCTCCATTTTGATTCAGAGAAAAAAAATCATATGAACAGACAAGTAACACGAATTTGTAGAGTATGACAACTAATCAATTGATGGAATAAAACTCGAAAAAAACTTATGAATGTTATTACAATGATATTTACTATTATTGAATGTGTTCATCAACATTTTCTCTCGATATCAAATAAATGAGTTCTTCTCTTGTATACCAACTAAGAGAAAACAAAAGAATAGTAGTCTGAGAAAATAAAGGAACAGTTTTTCATAGATAGCGAGACTGAATGGAAGGAGAAAATAAAATAATGGAAGTGGGTTGATAAATACCTGATGATTACGTCATATCAACAGACTTTTATAATCTCATTCTTTACTTTTTTTTATGTTCTGGTTTCCACGAAATGGGATATATAAATATATATCTTTTTATAAACCCCTGTGAATTCTCTAATTTTGACAAAAGAATCATAATTTTCGACCCCAAAAACTACCAGATTCTGATTTTGACGAGAATATAATCAAAATCACAAAATTCATTTGCCTCATTGGATCCACCATTTCGAATTTCTTGATTTTGACGGAAGAATCATAATCTCTGATCCCAAAATCCTCAGATTCAAAATTTGAATAGATTCGGATCATAATTACGAAACTCGTTCGCTACACAGAAAATAATTTTGTACGTAAAATTAATGAACGGCGGTCGTCAATTTTTTGAACATTAATAATACGAATCGATGATTATTACAATCATTTCTGATGATGGGTTCATACCGCAAGACACTGAAACAATGAACGAGCCAACATTGAACAATGAACGAAAAACATCAAAAGTTAATCATTTTTTTCATTCATGTGATGAAAAAATTCATTGAATCAACGTTTGATGTTTATTGATCCATGTTTCTCATCATTGGAGCAATAAACTTTTCTCCATAGATCTATCAACAACAAACATAAGAAAATAATGAATAGTCTTCATTGTTTCAATGAACACTAAACGTTGATTTCATGAAATGAAACATCAACTTCCAAAACAGGCGCCAAATTGATGCTGCCTACCCATGGATCAATCACGCCAAACATTATTACTATGAAAAGGTTCATAATACGCGGTGAATTTTTCATTTGCCGTTTCATTTTATTTCTATTCGTTCAGTTGTTAATGAAAAGTTGAAAGGGCTGGGTCGTGTTTTGTGTTTCTGTGGCTCGTAGAATTCCTACCTATTTGTTAAATTGTGCCAGATCAAAGGGATACAAAACCTAACATATTTGAGAAAGGTGAGTCCTGTTAATTTTGAATTACTTTTTTCACAATTCTTACGATTAGGATATATTTACTCAGCAAACATTGAACTAGCTGGAGAATTCCGGCCTGCAGGCAAGTGTGAGAAAGTGTCGATGCCGGTGTATTGGTAATGGCCGATGATTTCTCTATGCTAAGTAACCATCAATTGAAAATACGGTGATGGCCTTGTGATGGTATGATGTATAAAACGAGTTAAGCACTAACGAGTTGAGGCCCCTTGCTGGCCAATATCCTGTTCACTACTCGTCCCACTGGTGGATTTTCTGGGAACGTCTACATCAACAATCAGCTGATCATTTCGATAATTATTATATGTCACTCTAGTGATAGCGTATGTTCCGTTTTTCTCTGGTTTGTTGTCATATCATTGTGCTCATCACTTCCCCTGGTCGTTATAATGATATAATGGCAGTTATGGTGGCAGGAGTATTCTCAATTGATAATATAGAAGATGGATTCTTCAATGATGATAATATGTATTGAGTAAGTATCAATCTACCTATCTAGTGTTCCAAATTTTGTTATGAAATGCATGTGTTTGTGATGATAATAATTGTAGTGGCTCCTACCTCTCCAGAAGCGTAACTATCATGGACTGCTTGGTTCGTTACTATCAGAAGTAATATAAGGTTATGGAAACCTGTCTCTATCATTGAAGTGGATAACAATAAGGCCTGTGCCAAAAAAATAACGAGACTTGAAAAGCTCCATATGTAAGTATATATCACGTAATCAGACTATATATTGATCAAGCTATAAACTCATGTAACAGAGTATTTTGTTTCTCATACTTCTATGAAGAAAGAATTCTGACATCAAGAAAGGCCACTTCATGATAACTTATGAAGAATTTTATATTTCAGGAGTACCTACCTCGCAACGAAGAATCTATTTTGGAGGAATGCTTCCCAAATAAGATGAAGATGTAGATATACCAGCCGGTAAGCAGTCACTCTGAGAAGTTTTATCATGGAAGAAGAGAGAGGTTAAGAAGATATCATTGTGTCATTCATAAATTGTTTCCTTGAAATCTGGTATGTGTCTATTTGATATAATATAATGATAAACATTAAAAAATATATTGAGTTACTAGAACTTCCAGATCAATTGGACCCCTGAAACCCCTACCCCTACCCCTCCCCCTCCCCTACCCCTCCTCTTACCCCTCCCCCTACCTCGTTAATATGTACCCAATGTGGATAATTGGCCATTACAGTCCCATCATTTATGTATATATGTGCTGGGCTTGCTACGGGCAACTCAATGTGTCGATTATCTTGTACCCATATCAAAATGTTTGCTGGGTAGGTACTCGTGGGATGCACAAGGTACTTATAAGTATCACTTTTTGTAATAAAATATTATTCTCAGTTTTTCTGACTTTTTATTGACATGTTTTCCTTTTATATCATCTTTTGTCACATCATCATAACAACTACAATAATAGTCAAGGAGTTATTTCTAAATTAACAATCAATAACAAATATATCTTCAACATTTCTTCCCCCTGGTGAAGCTTCTTCACTGTTCTCTCGTTTCGCCTGGGGATTCTCGTTGAACTTTCCTTACATCCATCTTACAAATTTTTGTCACAGGTCTTTTGTATGTTCCAGTGGATGTTTTTACTTCCACGACTCGTACCACTCCGTCTTTCCCAGGAAAAACTCTTACGATTTTACCCATCGGCCATGTATTTTTTGGGAAAGTGTTGTCGGCGATCATAACAATATCGTCTTTTTTTAGTGGATCTGTCTTTTCAAACCATTTTTTTCTCCTATTCAATTCAGGTAAGTAGACTTTCAGCCATGTTTTCCAATAGTCGTTTATTATAGCCTGCACTGATTTCCACTGCTTTCGTAAATCTTTTTTCTCAATCTCGTCACCTGGTAAAGTACCACAGGAAATGCCAATCAGAAAATGGTTTGGCGTTAAACTTTCTGGAGCTTCTGGGTCAACAGGAACATATGTAAGTGGTCTTGAATTCATGCTGTGTTCAATTTCAACTAGGGCCGTCTGCAGAGTCTCTTCTTTCGGAACCTTTTCTTTCAATATAACTTTCATCGTAGTTTTTATTGATCTAATCAGCCTTTCCCAACTTCCCCCCATATGAGGCGCTCCTGGCGGGTTGAAATGCCATTGTATTCTATTCTTCGTCAATTCATCTGATATGCTATTCTGATCTAAGTTTTTCAAATATTCAGATAACTCTTTTTCTGCTCCGTGAAAATTGGTACCATTATCTGAATACAAATCTTTCACCGGACCTCTTCTAGCTATGAAACGTCTCAATGCCATGATGAAAGAATCCGTAGTCAGTGATGATACCAATTCCAAGTGCACCGCTCTGATGGTCATGCAGGTAAATATTACACCATAACGTTTTTCATGTCTTCTTCCTATTGTTACTAAAAGGGGGCCAAAATAATCCACACCTGTCTTTGAAAACGGCTTTTGGTAGGCTCCCAACCTTGCTTCAGGTAGCATGCCCATTTCTGGAGTAGACGGTTTGGCTCTTCTATTTTTACAGAACTGGCAAGTCATCCATACCTTCTTCACTGCATTTCTAAGACCAGGTATCCAGAATGATTGACGGATCTCATTTGTAACGTACTCATACCCTTGGTGGTTGGCTCTTTGATGGAAATGTTCTATCAGCAGCTTGGTGAAGTTATGACTGGAATTCAAAATTATCGGATTTTTCCTGCAGATCAATCCATCCATATCCGCCCTTATTCTTCCTTTCATACATATCAAACCATGTTCATCTATAATTGGAGATAAGTTATATATCTTACTATTTTTTTCAATTTTTCCACTGTTTTCCAGGTCTCTCAATTCCAAATCATAGGAATCCGACTGAACTTGTTTATACCACAACATCTCCGCCTTTTCTATCTCTTCCACTGTTAAATATCCTTGATTCTTAGTTCGATTTCGCTTGCAGTTTCCGAGGAATCTCAGAATCCACGCAGTAGTTCTAACTAGTTTTTCATATTTTGAAAATCGATTGACATCGGGTAATCCGTGATTGTGTCTATTGAGAGAGATAGTCAACACAGTTCTTTTAATTTCTAGATTAATTTCATCTACGTCGTTTATATCCATATTTTCATCCAATTTTTCATCAAATTTCGATTTCAAAAATTCAGGACCGGAGAACCATCTTCTAGAACATAAATTATCCCCTTTCAGGGATCTGGTCGCATCATCTGCAATGTTTTCTTTCGTGCATATCCAGTACCATTCTTCCTTTTTTGTGAGATCCAAAACTTCTCCTACCCTTTGAGCTATGAACATCTTGTATGTAACATTTTCCCTTCTTATCCAATGTAAGACAGTTTTACTGTCAGTCCAATAGTACTTCTTGGATATTTCCAGATCTATCTCAGAAACAACAGTATTCATTAGGCGACTAACCATCACAGCAGCCTGAAGTTCAAGCCTTGGTATTGTCATACTTTTCAGGGGTGCTACTCTGGATTTTGCCATCACAAAAGATACTTCAAATTCATTGTTCATTACAAATCGCAAGTATATTACTGCTGAAAACGCTTTTTCGCTCGCATCACAGAATCCGTGCAGTTCTATATTTGATGATTCTGCTAATCTAGCTCCATAACAACGGGGAATTGTCATGAGTGGAATTTCTCTTCTGATATTATTCAGCCAATTGTTCCAAAGTTCATTCATTTCTGCTGAAATTTCGTCGTCCCATCCTATTCCCGTTCTCCATATCTCTTGCAGAAGTATTTTCCCAGTTATCAAAACATTGCACAACATCCCCAGAGGGTCAAATACTGATGAGATCATCTTGAGGACTTCTCTTTTGGTCGGATACTTGCTTCCATCAAGAATTTTGGGATTGATTTTCTGTAATTTCAGAGGAAATATAAAAACATCGTCTTTAGGCACCCATTGCAGACCTAAGACTCTCTCGACTGCTACGGAATTGTGTTCATCTAAATTTTTGTTCTTTTGGGATCTCAAATTGACTGGAATACTCTGTAATACTTCTTCAGAATTACTTATAAAACCACATATTTCAAAGCCTCCATATTTATGAACTTGAATGACGTCTTTGATACATTGAATTGCTTCAGCTTCGTTCACTTTACTATCAAGATAATCATCTACATAATGTTTATTTAAAATTGCATCATATACCTCAGGGAATTCATGTTTGTACTCTGCAGCATTTGAATTCTTAACATATTGGGCAATACATGGTGAACAGGTAGCTCCGAAAATCATCGCCTGCATTTCATACACGTCCGGATTCCCATTCCTCCTCATTCCTCTCCAGAAAAATCTTTGTGCCGGTCTGTCTTCAGCTCTGATTCTAACTTGGTGAAACATTTCTTTTATATCCCCTGTATATGCTATTCGGTATCTTCTAAATTTCAACAAAACTCCAACCAATGATGTCAATAAGTCTGGACCTTGTAGTAACTCTGTATTCATACTAACTCCTTCTGTTTTTTCTGCAGCGTCGAACACCAATCTCAATTTTCCTGGTTTATTCACATTAATTACTCCGAAATGCGGCAAATACCAAATTTTCTTGCTGTTGGACTGTATTTCTTCAGATGAAAGCTTTTTGGCGTATCCTTTTTCAACATAATCTTCTATTTTCAGACAATACTGTTCTGCAAATTCTTTGTTCCGGTCCATTTTCTTTTCCATGCAGAATAACCGTCGTAATGCATTATTCTTACTATTTGGAAACTCTACTTCATCATGCTTCCACAATAATCCTATTTCAAAACGATTTCCGAGTCTTTTTAGCGTTTGACTCATTATTTTCTCACACCTGATTTCTTCTTCTTTCTTGCAAACATTCTCAACAATTTTTACACCGAATGATTCAGTAGAAAAAGATGATTTTACCAATTCATGCAGGTCAATTTCATGTTCGTCCACATTGCATAGGTGGTACACAAAGTGTTTATTGTTATTTGGGATTTGGTGAACTAATTTGCCATGGATTACCCATCCTAAGGCCGTTTTGGACAATATTGGACCATTCATCGAGAGCTCTACCGATTTTTTCGAAACTGTTAACTGACCATAATCTTGACCAATCAGAAGCATGGGTCGTATCTCGTGATATGATTCAACCATGTCGAGTTGTTCTACTTGGGGAAACAGTCTCTTAATTTTCTCCACCTCCAAAGTTTGTTTGGGCAACATCATGTCCTTAATTGTTCGAACACCCTGTAGTTCAAAGGTTCTAGCTCCAGAAGATGTTCCTGATATTTCCAAGGAGACTTTTCTTGACTGTAGATCTTGATGAGTAATATTATTGGTCCATTGATAACAGACTGGTGCAGATTTTCCTGGCAATTCTAATATTTCTGCTAATTCAGCATCTATTAGAGAAATACTTGCACCTTCATCAAAAAATGCATACGTACTTATTTCTTTATTTGGACCTCTTAAATTGACAGGTACAACTTTCAGGAAAACATTATTACTTTGTTCATTTACAGTAAGTACTGATTCAGGGACAGACATTTCCCTACCAGAGGAATCTGCAAGATTTTGATCATTTTCCTTGTCCTTGTGCAATAGTTGGTTATGGAAAGCCATGCAATTTCCAATACCACATTGTTTTTTCTTTCTGCAGATATTTTTAGAATGATTTTTCCTCAAACAGCAAAAACAAGCTTTATTCTGTACGACTATCTTCCATCTTTCTTCGATATCTTCTTTCTTGAATTCGGCACAATTTTCCAAACTATGAAAATCTTTCTTGCATAGGAAACAACTTCTGGTAAGATCAGTTCTTTCTCTTACACTCATGACAGCTTCTTTCTTTTTATAGATTATTCTTGTATCTTCTTGTTTGAAATTAGGAACATCGATTAGTGACATAATTTTCGCCTTCTCTTTCAACCAACCAGAAAAGTTCTTCAAATCAGCATCTCGATTTTTGAAAAAATAAGATCCCCAATCCATTTTCAAGAAATATGGCAATTTTCTTGTTATTTCTTCTAAGAGCTCTGGATTTGACAAATATCCTTTAGCATTGAGAGTTTCAATAGTTGTTGTTAAATTGATTACTAAATTTGTGAAAGCAATCATAGTGTCTGGTCGTCCATCTCTAGGAGAATGTGCTTTTCTAACCTTATCAATAAGCATTGAAATTATCATTTGGGGTCTGCCAAAACTCATTTCCAAAGAATCCATGATTTCATCAATGTTTCTAGAAGATATCAACAAAGGTTTCACTGAATCTCTGGCTCTACCTCGTAAACATTTCTGCAGTCTCACAAGATTCTCCTCGTCCGAAAATTTGCATATCTCCGTAGATTTTTTGAATTGAGAATAAAATAAAGTCCAATCCTCTGGATCGCCAGAAAACAATGGTAAATCGGTTTTCATTGTATTTCTAACTAAAATATTTTCCATTCTGCTTCCCAATCTTCTTTCTTCATCTTCAATGATGTCTGTTTTCCTTGATTCAACGTTTAATTCGTTAGGTTGAGATGCTCGAAATGAATATTCTTTGAAATCATTATTGAATAGCCAATGATTCACTTTTTGGTCAACATTTTTTTCAACGGGATAGCATTCTTCTTCAGCTTCCTCAATATCTTCCAATTGTATGCTATCTAAATCACTTTGACTAGCTACTTGACTTATCTGAAGCTGTAATTCCAACTCGATCATTTCTTTTTTCCTTAATAACATTTCTTCTTCAAGCTTTTCTAATTTCTTAGCTGCTTCTAGTTTCAATTCTAAAATTTTCCTTGCTTTGGATGAAGTAGTCTGCTTTCCAACTGAAGTACCTGCTTTGTTAGCTGTGTTTCCTCTCTTTGATTTTCCATCTTGAACATCTTCAACTGCATTTGAAGGATCAATTCTATCTCGTGGAAATCCAAGAAAATCAGATTCACTTCTTGACTTCGTTTGACCACTATACTTCTTTCCATCCATTTTCTTGTTAGTTAACTGTATATTCACAGACTGGATATTCTTTTATCTCGAAGGACCATATAAGTATCACTATTTGTAATAAAATATTATTCTCAGTTTTTCTGACTTTTTATTGACATGTTTTCCTTTTATATCATCTTTTGTCACATCATCATAACAACTACAATAATAGTCAAGGAGTTATTTCTAAATTAACAATCAATAACAAATATATCTTCAACAGTACTATTCTTTTTACAACTACTGGTTATTGTCATCATATTGTTATCATTTTATTTTCTACAGATAATGAAAATCAAGTTATTTAGGTGTTCAGATCAGTATTTTGCCTGATTTGACAAAATTTCCGTTGCCTTGTATAGGGAGAGGGAGTATAGGTGTTGGGATTTTTTTTTACTTCTGGAGGTTATTAGTTCTTGAAAATACTTTCATTGGCAAATAATTCCAAAGCTTCGCCGTTCTATAGACGAACGAGTTTTGGTAGAGTGTAGCTCACCATATTTCAGAGTTAACAAAGAAAGTATGTGCTGACTGGGCCTGTCGAGTTCGTCTGACTGGCATTGCTTGTGATTGAATTATAGCAGAAATTTCTGTGGAACATTTCCCTTATTATCAGGTACTCAAATATAATTATATTATAATGAATGGAAAGGGCAATATTTGTTTAATCCGACTAAAAATGTATAAGGTGAGCGAATATTTGTTTTTTGAATATATCGTCCAAGTTTATCAGTCTTCGATCATTCAGTGTATTTTTGACATTTCGGAAAAATTTTTAGTTGACTTTATTAAAAAATATTCATTACATTTGTTATTCAATACAATTAGGTAGATTTCAACAAAAAATAAAAAAAATCATTAAGAAAACCAGTGTTCTGCGACTGCCTTGAGTGCCTTGTAAATGTATATTATATTATTCATCAGGTCTCATCAAATCAGTGGATGTACTAGATAATTTTGGGCCGATTTTGGGTTTTTCAAAATTTTAGAAATCAATTACTTTGATGCGTGAAAAAATTGTCCCCTTATTTCTAATAGTGACGATACTGTTGACAACATTATCTTCGACAACGACTATACCACTGTTAAATACCAATAGAATTTGTTCTTTACATCGATAACTGGCGAACATAGATTCATGCTCATTTTTCATTGATTCAATGAAGAGAATCATCAAGTGATGTCTATGGTTCGTAATATCAATAACCACCGATCATAGATCCATGCTAGCTGATTATTGATTCAATGTTCAGCTGTAATAAACTGAGTCTGTCCTTCGTAACTGGCACTTACATATTCATGCTCACTGTTAATTGATACAATGTACATCAACCATAAACCAATGTTCATCATCATAGATCCATGCTCGCTGTTTATTGATTCAATGTACAACAACCATGAACCAATGTAAATCCATTCGTAATATCAATAACCGGCAAACATAGATCCATGACCATTATTCGTTGATTCAACGTCAAAATTAATGTTGACGTTCACTGATTTGATGTACTTTTTTATTAATATAACGTACCTTTTTCGTTCTGTGTATATTGGATACCCCATCTTGAATTCTCCAATTTCGTCGACATAATCATAATCTTCAACAACGAAAACTGCTAGAAATCAGTTTCTAATAGAATCGGATCATAAGTACATGAACTCGTCTACCATTCTGGAGCCGCCATTTCGTTTATTTTTGTTTATCAAAAATGTAATGATGTCCTCTAAACAGAAATATGGAAACCTGTCAAATTTTAAATCAATCGATCCGTTTGAAGTGGGTCAAAATCGAGTCCAAAGACGTCGCTTTTATAGGCATAGGTGAACCTAATGAAAGCGTGTTACTTAATAAAAAAAAAGAGGCATATTTGGTAATCTATCATTTTATTACGTGAATTGTGGAAGCATCATATCGAATCATATCATGATAATCGAATAATCTCTTGGTTCCAACAATATTTCTCTCTCTTTATTCTGGGGAAAATATTTCACTGGGTAAGTTAGAGATGGAAAAATTGGTTGGTAGGAACTTCTTTCAGAGTTTTATTATGAAATAATATTCATTCCGCACAACAATGCCATTTGCGGAAAGATACAAACGTGAAAACATCCATCCTAATCACAATTTAAATGCAAAATGCGAGGAAGGGATTCCTGGAAAGGTAAATGGTCAGCAATTGCGAGAGAATGCGACCTGCCTCCACTAAATCATCTTCTTCTGGACGCGTTAAATCCCCATGGATCTTCATTAGGAGCCAGTTTGTGTGTTATCTTTTTGCAGGTTGCTGATACGATGTAATTTTTTGTGGGGAGCTTAATTAAGTAATATCCCAGGCAGCGGTGAAACGCCATAAATTTACATTTTCATTAAGCACGAAATTTCTCTTTATTAAGCATTGTACGAGATTAATTGTGGTAGATGGGGCTCTGGCTTGACATTTGCGGATGGTGTAGCCATTTGTTGACCGAATTAAAATGACTAACGCCCTGATCTGTTCGTGTTTCATGTACCTACTACAATTGAATTTCTATTCAAATTTTCCACGTTGATTCATTTACTTAAAAAAAATACAGAGTACATCAATAGATCATTACTGAGAAAGTTCTTATTCTTGGATATATACTTTATATATCTATATATGAAAATTCAAGCTTTCATCATCAGGGTGAACTAAAATATTCATTTTCAGTGATACAGTGTATAAATTGTCAAAAATGTTGTACTTACATCTACGTGAGGATGAATACCATGATGTTAACAATAATTATTATTGAAAATGACTTGTCATACATCATCCAGGAACGGAGCTGTGATTTAAAATCACATGTTGAAAACTTTAAACTTATTGCTAGTTGTTTGTCACTATGGAGTTGGCAACAATTCTCGAATGGGGATCCAATAACTTGGTAGAATTCTATGATGCAAATAAAACACAAGCGTAGAAGTCAACTAGGTTTTTGGTTCCCAAGGCTGTAATTTTTGAAAGATTTTCACTGGCAGCGGTGACCTACTTTTATCGTGGGTTCTTATACTGTCCAGTGAAGGAAATAGAATTTCGGAAGCGAACGCAATATGAAGAGTACTACCATCTACATCAAAGCTGTGAATAAGGCAAGTATAGCTACTCCAAGCAGGTACTCAATATGAAGTAAGAACACTGTTGGTGCCAAAATTGATTTATGTGATGCTATTGCCCAGATAGCACAGAACCGTCCCGAAAACGTCCTCAAGCCGTACAACTCGGAAATTTTAGGTTCGGCGTACGTTTTCGGGACGTTTTGGGGACATACGATGTTACACAACCAGAGGTCCCCAGGACGTACGATAAAGGTCCTGTACAGGTCTGAACGGGACCATTCATACCTGATTCAACGTAGATCCACCTATTAGTACTAAGATAGTTGAAATAGAGACCTAGATAGGGTAAAAAATATCATTTTGACTAAAAAAATTTGAAAAAAAAGATCTCCTACCGGGGATCGGTCTTACGACCTTCAGATTACCGTGCAGATGCTCTACCTATTACTCTACAGAAGACTTGATTATATGTCAGTATACAACAAGACATCATGTGCGAATGTTGATTGATTCTTATTCACATCGATACTTGCATAAAATTAGATGATCATGGCAGAGAATACCTAAATAGATGTTTTGTGACAGGTACGGCTAGTGAAAAAGAATTGTGAGAAATGTTTTATGTTGATGTTTGCAAGGTTCCTAAATGAATAGATACCTATCAGAGATCAAGGGTAGAATAAATTATGTGCAATGATTTCAATTATCATTATATATACAGTTTTATTCAGTCTCGTCCCTTGAAAGTCGATAAAGTCCAGAGTTGGACGTACCCAGTACATCGTAATCGTACGTAGGTACCCAGTGCGTTCAGAAACGGATGGTTTCAGTACGCCTTGAAAAGGTCCTGGACGTTCAGACCTAAATCGGGCCTAAACTGGACGTCCTAAGGACGTCGAGTGCTATATGGGTGACGATACACCAATCGAAATACTAGACCATGTCGACCAAGGTTCTATTCTGATAATACACACATAACACAATCTAAAAATATCTAGTTGTTTGTTTGTGATTGTATGCTCCCGATGAAACTGGTTCATAGGTCAATCAATGAGAGTGCTGGAATAGGGCAGACTGTATCTTTTATGCAAGAATTCATGGAAATGGTGTGCATTCGGTATTAGGAGCAGCGGCCTATATGGCCCCGTCTGTGAAATATCTCATTGTCCTATACATTTTTAAAACAAATACGGCATTTTCCGGAGAACATATCTACGGATCAGGCATAATGGCCGTGCAGGGACGTGAGAGTTTTAGTACTATTGTGTTGAGGTGGTTGGTGGCCGATGGTTCAGGCGTAAATAATACACACCCTAGATAGACTGGGCAACGCTCAGTTGCGACGTAACAGAGCGGTGGGTTATCTGCTGTACGCATCACTTCATAAATACGCCGTATATTTCACCGCCTCCGATTTAAATATTTGTACAACGAATCAGATATATACCAACTCCATTGAACTCAATGTAAACAACTGAAAGGGTCCCCCTGAAAGAGACAGGTTACCATAACACAACCTATCTTTGTTGCAGCTGTCCCTGACACACTTTGTGCTATTCGAGAGAACGGCCGTCTTCCTTGCAGGTGTATATTGACTTCATTGACCAACTCTCCATCTGACTTTCGCCTAATAGCATTACTTCCAACTCTGTCCAAAATAATAGAGAAGTTAGTGGCTCCTAGAATTCCGAGTTCACCGAAAAATATTTTCTTAACATCAATTTGGATGTCAAAATGACAAAAATACTGATGATGCTATAGTTAGATTCCTAAAGAAATGTATACACTCCTTCATCCATAGAACGGCTAGGCTCTGGAATTCATTGCCTGTGGAAGTATTCCCAACAACATATAATCTCCAAAAGTTAAAAAAAAATTCCAATACCTACCTCCTGTCCCTATTCTCCCTAGGAACGCACGATGTTCTTTGAACATTATAGGGATTCCCTTTCGTGCGCTCCAAGCGATAAAAAAAACAATGGTGAGGTTGCAGCAGCAGTGTTCTGCGACTTTTCCAAGGCGTTTGATTGCGTTAATCACAAAACGCTGTTGAATAAACAAGAGCGCTATGGTGCCAGGGGTGTTGCACTAGATTGGTTTGGGTCATACCTTTCTGATAGGGAACAATTAGTAAAATGTCAGGACAACCTATCTAATATATAAGAAATTCATACCAGTGTGCCATAAGGGTCAGTTCTTGGCCCTCTTCTATCTTCAATGAATATTAATGATTTGACTGAAATACCGGTGCGAGCAAAATTTTCAATATTTTCTGATGATACCTGCCTCTGTTGGAGTGGCAGAGATGAAACAGAACTAATGAATGTGATTCAAAATGACCTGACTACGATAAAATTATGGTGTTACTGTGATTCATTGTGCTTCATCCTCAGTTCCAGGTTTGCTTCTGGTAATGTGGTTCTTGAAAACTGTGGGGTAGAAAACAAGAACTCTACAATATAAACCCAATGCTCAGTTATGTGAAAAACTGTCTAGGGCATGGATGCTATGCTATCAGAGTATAGTATCAAAGGAATTAGGACATCAAATTGCTCAGACTGTGTACTTTTCACTGATTGAATCGCATCTTCGCTACAGGGCAGGGTTCTGGAGCTATTGTACGGCAACATCCTCAAATACAGTTTCAAAATTGCGAAAGCGGGCAGTGTAATATATTGATTATGCAAAGTTGCGAGACAATCGTATACCCCTTTTCCTCAAGGAATAAATCCTCACTGTAGTGTGCTTATTTATATAAGGAACAGTCTGTTTTTTACATAAGAAATACAAGTGTCAGAGGCCTCTTCCAATGCCAAAATCTGGTTTGACTAAGAACTCAATAATTTTTGAAGGTCTCGAAATGTATAACCACCTACCAATAAACACAAGGCTAACACAATGTGACAAAAAGTTGAGGAACGCTGTAAAACGGTTGATTTCTACTAGACCCAACTATGATATTAGTGATGATTTCATTCACACCTGGCGGGCCTATGAAATGTCATGATTGAAGTCACATGATATGCGATATCAGCGGCTATTTAGGTAAACAAACAATATGAGCGACTATTCTGTTCGCCAGCTCAAGAGTGCTATGGTTGTCAAACTTTGACATACCTATCAGTCACTCAAAAATTGAAATGTCTCGTCTTTGGTCAACTTCCACTACGGAAATCCGTGATTATGTAAGCGAATCGATATCAGAAAATAACAAAAGGAGAGTAAAGAGTCTGTCTGGAATAATTCATGTTTTTTGCCAGTAGAAAAAATATGAACCTTGAGCGACTACCCAACTCTCGTGATTGCCCAAATCCTGAAAGATTGGGTGAGGAGGATGGTGAGGAATATTAGGAATACACAGTTAAAATTGATATGGAAAACTAAATACCGGAAGGTTACTTTAATGAACATGAACGTAAAATGAAACCGTTTAAATAATTATATCGTATTCAAAGTTGCCAGGGTTGCACATAATGCAAAAAGACGAAGCTTTCAATATTTTCCTCAAACGAGAAAGGAGAGTTCAGAAGCTCTAATTGAAGAATATTAACGCTATCAATAGCGTTAATGATCTTTCTTTGCTCTAACTCAAGATGGATTGATTGCAATTGTACGTAGATTTGATGAGAATACCCCGGACGGCCTACAGCAGAATTTTTATTCGAATAGTATCTGCCGAATTGTAAAATCAACAAAGATTAAATGTTGAAACTCATACAAAACGAGTATTTTTACACTGTTTATGGAATAATCTTCCTGAATTTCACTCGATCATGACAAATGGAGACTTTTATTTTCGTTAATTCATCTCGAGTAACTTGTAGTTTGAGACAATTCAAAATGCATGGTTCTCTCGATAGAATTATGAAGAAAATAATAGTCGGCTATTTGTCATGGTCTCGGGATATTACCCGCGAATATTTCTGTGGTGTCTTATAATCTGTTTCACTTCTTTGTGATATTGTTTTGTTCTTATTCATTTCCATTCTTATCATCACACAAGTTTCATATTGATAACTCAATTATTTCTTTTTAATGACACATTTGATGCTCAATGGGATTACTCTTCTTAGGACAAATGGAGCATATTCTGAATTGATTTGATTGAATCTGTTACGTCCCATCGGAGCGTTGCTAATTTTTACCATTGAGAATTCTATATAATCAAGGTTTTTACACAGGTGTTGTCTATCTAGAGTGTGTATCATTTTTGGTTCAGGTGTAGTGATGTGGATGCTCGACTAATAAATAATGATGTGCGCTAGAATTGACTTTCTTTCTATGCGTTTTCCGTGTTTCCCATGAGGAAAGTTGCTGCCACCGCCATTCCAACTTTTATGTATCTTCCTGTGGCCATTCAACGGAGACGATTTATCTACGAGGCATCCAAGAAAGTCTGATCGTTTGTTCAAGGTATGATCTTCTCTAGTAGTAGTAGTAGCAGTTTCCTACTTGGAATGTTTACAAAACTTGAGTTGCAGATTCTTTCCTGGTTTCAGCTTGCACAGTGTTTGGAATGCTGTAGGGAGTGTTTTGAAATCTGAAGCGATAAGACGTGAGCAATGGGAGAAGAAACAAACCGAAAAAAATAATATCTTTGTTAATAAAGATCGTGTGTGGGTCAATTCGGCTTCTGTATTGGAAGAGCAAGTCCGATAAAACTCAGTAACCAAAAAATTATCGCTGTAATACAGAAGAAACCGTGAAAATGACCCATTCTGATTGATTCTAGAGACCAAGAGTGATATAGTCAATGAATAATAATCATTACAATTCAGTGTGACATTCGTTCAATACCCCATTTGATTAGTTGCTTCAATCTCGCAAATACAGAGTTTTATTGCGCATACATTTCTTCGATGTTTATCCTAATTTCTACAAAGAATACTACTCACAAGAAGTTCTAGATGGAATTTCTGGAAATGAAATGTGAACAGGTAATCTCTTAGTCATATGCAGATTGGAGAATCTTGACGAACAGTAAATAGGTATTTCCACGGAAGTATTTTTGAACAGCAATAACACAAAATTGCTTTTGTATAACTGTTTTCGATAAATCAAAAATGTAAATTGTATGTCTTTCAATCTCATCCACTTATCTGATAACACAATGACTTCATTGTGTTATCATTTCACGATAAATGTCATCTCCCATGAAATTTCAAATTTGAATGATAATTTTCCACTTCATTCTCGTGAGATATGACTACCATTCCGTTCTCGTTAAACAATATGCTTCCAACAAATCGTTGATATGGAGTGGAAATAGTGTTGGTGCTAGAATTGATCCTTGCGGAACGCCAGCATTTATAATAAGAGAGTCAGACGAAATTCCGTCGACCACTACATGGAGAGACCTGTTTGAGAGAAAACTAGCTAGCAGAGAACATAGCTGGGGATGCAAGCCATAAGATGGGAGCTTGGCGAGGAGTCCGTGGTGCCAGAATCGATCGAATGCCTTGGAGATATGAGGTGCCACGGCTAAGGTTTCAGTATATTACTCGATAGATTGCTGCCATATATGTGAGACGTAAGCGAGCAGGTCACCAGTGGATCTCTGATGACGGAAGCCATATTACCTATCGTTGATGATACCTGAATGTGCCAGGTATTGTCACAAATAGGGTTATTTTTCATTCATTCATTCAAATTCATACAAGGTTCGAAGTCATTGAACGGTCGCGTCTTTGTTTATTAATTCCAAAATTTTCGAATCGTGAACGAACTCTTTTTTCCATAGTTGAACATAAACACAGGCGTGACATTGACTTCAACGAACCTGGACTATCGACCTGATTCCCTTACTGTCACGTTTCCGAAAATAAAGACAACTATTTAAAAGACGTAAGGAAGCGGGTTCGACAGTTCGACTACCGGTTCGACTGCGAGTTGGACTGCCAGTTCGAGTTCTAGTCCTGTTTTTGAGTACAAGTCCGGAAAGTTTGAGTTCTATCAATTGTAAGTTTGTAAAGTTGCCACTGTGCCCGAACCTTCGGAGTTCGGGCAGAACACAAGATGCCCTTCCTCAGGCCCCAAGAAATATCAGTTAATTTGTAAATATAGGGTAAGTTAAGTTTTCATTCATTGTTATTTATTGCCAAGAATAAATGTGTGTATATGTGTTGTTTCAAAACCCTTTTGAGTATTATTTATTATTACCACTTTTGAAGTTCATTCTCTAAAGGATCTAGAACACAACTTAGGCAACCCCCGCCTACAGTTTGTGACATGAGCTCGATGTTGGTAGCTTTCTCCATGATCTTTGAAATAATAGATAGCCTTGCGATCGGTTTGTAGTTGCTAGGTAGATTCTTTTTGCATTATTCAGAAACTGGTTGTACTCCTGAAATTGTCCAGTTGGACGGGAATATCCCCAATTCGTAAGAGTAGTTGAACAACTTGCAAAGAACAGGTGTTAGTTCGGAAGCACATTTCTTGAGAACTATCGGTGGGATTCCGTCGGAGTCATAAACTTGTTGGTGTTGAGACCCAATGAAATATTCCTCATAGTACGTTGGCGAAAGGTTATCTCAGGCATATGACTGTCAATTGGCGTTATATTTGGAGAATGTTTGCCCGATGAATCCAGAGTAGAATTTCCACCGAATAAATGCGCAAAAATGTTGGCTTTCTTCTGGGCAGTTGTGGCTAATATTCCATCTTCCTTGGTTAGAGGAGGAAACGAGCTGGAAGTGAAGTTTATTTCTACAGGCAAAGGACCAAAATGAACGGGATTCGTTAGGATATTCAACAAGTTTTGATCTTATTTTGGCATTATATGCATCCTTTGATAATCGAATTGTCTCATTGCATATGCTTCTTGCCTCGACATAGTCTGCTCTAGTCTCAGGGCCTCGATTCTTTTGCCATCGATGGGATGCTGCCTGTTTGGAAGCGACAGCTCTAGAGCAGTTTCCACTGAACCAGGCCTTATCGGAAGGATGATGATTTCAGAAAATTTCTCAGCACATCGTATTGGATCTGCTGAGGAGAAACAAACTCTCTTTCATGGAAACGCTGAAAAAAACATACGAAACCTTCCCAGTCGGCCGAATTGTAATGCCACATGAGACGGGCAGGAGTTGTATCTGTATTTGTATTTATTTATAGTGTTGTAAAAAAAAATCGTTCGATAATATATAGATAAATGAAAAAAATAAATTGAAGGAAACAGATTAAATAACAATAAACATGATCACATTGGTCAAACAAACATATACACTTAGTTCTATAAATATCACATTTCAGTATTGTTAACTAGAAGCTTTATGAATCTATATCATGTCATGTGTCAATAAGGCTGTGAATTCCTGAATAGAGTAGAAACATTTTCTGATCAGATATTTTTTTAATTTACATTTGAAGGGCATTAAATTTGATTTCTTCATATCTTCAGGTAATTTGTTGAAAAAAGTCGGACCATAGTAATTGAAACCTTGTTGAGATTTCTGAAGTCTATTTGTAGCAATGACAATATTATTGTTATTTCTCGTATTGTAAGAATGGATATCAGAATTTTGTTTGTAGTCAGTCAAGTGTTCTTTCACATAAACCAGGCATTGATAAATGTACAAACTAAGCAAACTAAGAAAATTATATTCAATAAATAGGTCTTCACAATGTGCCCTGGGACTTGAGCCTGATATAATTCTAACTGCTTATTTTGTTGCCTAAAAAGGTTTTGCATGTTTGCGCTGTGTCCCCAAATCAGAATCCCATATTGCAAGTGACTATTTATGAAAGCATTCGCATCAAATCATGTGATACCGATCTCCTCAATCGCCTCAATAAAAATAGATTTGATGATAGTTTCTTCGCGAGATGTTCGGTATGAACGTTCCATGTTAATTTGCTGTCGATATGGAATCCTAATAATTTAACTGGGGCAATATTTGTAGTATTCTTCCTAGTTGCTATAGTTATTTTCTGAGTTTTTTCCACATTCATTTTTAGTTTGATTGAAGAAAAATATGTCTCTGCAATTTTTTCAGCGTTATTGGAATATTCATGAACATCATCAATAACTTTATTCTGGTGTATGAAAGTAGCATCATCTGCGTAAAGGATAGTGTCAGTGTTCTCCAGTATACGAGGAAGGTCATTTATGTAAACCAAGAATAATATTGGGCCTAAAATAGAGCCCCGAGGAACGCCATAGTCATTGTTCCTGTGACTTGATCTCTGACCGTTCAATTCAACAAATTGTTTTCTATTCGATAAATAAGAGTCAATAAGTTTCAGAGCCGTACCACCGATTTTGTAGTATTTCATTTTTCAATATTGAGTGATCTACGCGATCAAATGCTTTGCTCAAGTCGCACATGGATGTGGTGCTGGATGGTACATGGAAAGTGCAGGTTGTGGAACTGGCACAATAAAAGACAGCAACAGTGAACCTATATATCCGGGAAGAAAGTACTCCATTGCGAAAAAAGTAATTTATGGAAAATGACATTTTGTTACCTGTTAACAGAAATGAAATATCAAACTTTTTTGTCGTCACAGAAAACTATTTTATTTCGCTCATTGCAGTGAAATCCCTCATTAAGTGAAACAATTACTGACGATTTCGTGATGTTTATTGTAGATGTAGAGAGTGTGGAAACTGGATGTGATGCAGAGGACGTCACCAGAGTCCGAATGGGGCGATAATTGAAAAAGTAAGCGCGGTGTGACGAGTGGGCATTACGTTAACTTTTTTCATCCCTCATGGCATGCGGCCCTTGTCGCGAGGAACCCTTCTGGGAACAGCAGAACGTGCATTAGCGGAAATTTCCCTTGTGGCGCTCCGGCCTTCCCTACACTTTTTCTGATTCACAATCAACCCGCCGGCTTTCCTCCTGATCTTTTTGTTTTTCCATTTGCCGGGCGCTGCGAACGAGAATCGCAAACATATCATTCCAGATGAAAAACCAGGAATCATTATAGGTTAGGTATGTCGTCACTTAAAAGTTGGTTTGTTCAATAGACCATATATTTGTAATTCTACATCTTGCGAAGGTTTGAATGCTCATTGTTACAGTGTGGGCTAAATTGTTCTCTTTTGAAGGGAAAGACCCATTCTCCAATCAGCCCTCACACTCCCGAGGATAAATTGAAAAGTATAGCCGGAATTTTTCTAGCTGCTGTGAGTCAGAGTTACCTCAGAAACTTCCTGAATTTTTTTCGATTTTTTTCAGTATTATGTATTATTATTTTCAGGACCCCCACAATCGTGTTATTTGGGAGTGAAATGGTATTTCAACTCAGAATGAAGAAAACGTTAATCATGGAGAAATATGCAATTATTGTCTATGGTTTGTTATGAAAAGTGACGAAACAAATACTTTCATTGTTCAAGCACAGGCATAGGCGTACATTGCATTTTTAACATCTTGTCTTTGAACGGCTACCGCAACTTTCCAGTCAGCGAGTCCATGGTGATTTCGAAGAATCAATGACAAGCCAGTGGTCAATTCATCATACCGTTTGTCACTTGTTGAAATAGACGCTTCTCTATTTTTTTTATCGCTTGAAGCGCACGAAAGGGAATCCCTATAATGTTCAAAGAACATCGTGCGTTCCTAGGGAGGATAGGGACAGGAGGTAGGTATTGGAAATTTTTTTGAACTTCTGGAGATTATATGTTGTTGGGAATACTTCCACAGGCAATGCATTCCAGAGCCTAGCCGTTCTATGGATGAAGGAGTCTTGATAAAGTGCTGTTCGACATCTTTCGAGGTTGACAACGAAAGGATTTGCTGACTGGGCTTGTCTAGTTCGTCTGATTGGTATCGCTAGTGAAGGGATGATAGCAGAGATTTCCAAAGAACATTTCCTGTGGAAGTATCGATAGAAAAGTGGAAGGTCGCCGACCTTTCTACGGTGTTTCAATGATGTCAAAGAGTGAGTGAGTGTGGCGTCACCCACCAGGCGAATGTCTCTTCTCCTGATGGAATCGAAGAGCATCAGCGTATGTTTTGGTGCTGAACCCCATATGTGGGAACAGTATTCTAGAACAGACCGTATCTGCGCTTTGTAGATCATGAGAAGCTGTTGAGGTGTAAAGTAGCATGTAGCATTTGCGAGGAGAACGATTGGTTTATTGGCATTTCCATCCACCCACTTAACAAATATTCCTCCGGCACTTCTACCTGTTCAACTCCCACTGGCCATCTTCATTGAAATCGATTTCCAGATCTAATCATATTTGATCCAACAAATCGTAAATTGCATCTTGATCTTGTTGCGATTCAAAATTCTTGGAATGGAGGACAGTTTTGACACACTGAAATGTTTATATCAAAATCGATAATTATCATTAATCCGTAGCGGTACGCTTCCAGAGCACACAAATCTGATGGTACACAAATATTTCCTGAAATCTGATCCCGAAAAAAATTTTGGAGACACCCACTGTGAACCACCATGTTGAATCATGTTTTCATTTGCCATTCAATGCATAAAATCATTCACAATATCATATAAAGTTGATGTTTCTGATTCACTCACCAATTGCACCACACAATGATTTATTTTCTTTATGTCGCCTGAAAATAAAATAAGCAGCAAATGCGGTTTGTTCCGTGCGAATGGAACATTCACAAGCATAGTGGCTGGTTCTCAACCCAGCAAAATGATATTCTGATCCTTATAAACCACTTAGATAATGCCCGTACACTTAGATAATGCCCGTACAATTGTGAGGGTACGGAAGAACACTGATGTCGGTGCCTGAGGGTTGATTATCATGCAAAACTCAATGGTGAAACCGTATATCTGTTATCTGTCTTTGTTTCGGAGTTTCAAGGTGTTCTTCGAAAATGGACAATTTCGAAAAGTGGCTACAAAAGAACTGCAAAGCATTGTGTTCGTGATAACAATCATTCCTGAGGCACTGGAATTGGCCTTCCTATAGGTATCTTGTTCGAGAATATAACTTGTTCTACTTGAAGGAGCAGTTCTATTTCCAAACTAGGTATATACCCAGCAGCGAGCACAAAAACATCTCAGAGATGTTAAAAGTACGAGATTGCGAGACATTGAACCTCCACTGCGATGTTATGTTCACACATGAATAGAACTATTATAGAACAGCCAATGTCCGCCGCAGGCGGCAATTATCGGGATGTCCTTGATATGTCACAAAACTACCTTCTCCCTAGTTCTTTTAAAAGCCTTTTCATGGACACAACAGAACATTTCCAACGCGTCTTGCGCACATTAAATCGCTGTAAAAAAACCGTTTTCGAAGTACTTTTCTGAAGCCTTTTGTCAAAATGAACTTTTGCATTAGGATTCCATTTATAAAATAAAAATCTTTTCTTCATATGAAATTACCTTCTTAATCGGTTTCTGAGTAGTGCTAACTACACACAGACATATTATTGGAAATAGGTTTCCCAATTTCTGAAATGTTCTCCACAATACATAATTTTGCAACTGCGGAGAAGCTGTGTATTGATAAATTCGTACTTTTATATATTGATTACACTGAGGCACCAAACAACACATCTTGCATCTGATGGTCATTATTACAAACTAAATAAGTCTTCTAAGACAATATACTTCACCAAATTCCTTTCTGTTCGTCAGCATTGTGATATAAGCGTGACACGCTGCAAACGCGAATGCCAATTGCGAACAAGAAGAACAAAATCGAAAACAAATCAGAATTCATCGTATTGTGACGTAAGCATGAGACGTTGTGGTGGGGCAAACAAAGAAAGGGCACAAAAGAACAAAAACAATACTTTCAATATCCTTCAAAGACCTCTTTGGTCAGTGCATATTACGTCTCAAAATAACATCTTCATGCCAACATTTTCAAAACATCCCAAAACATCCCAGGGATGTTTGTGCTCGATGGGTAATGACTGATTTCAGTGCCTGAGGATCAATTTTCATGAGGAACAGAATGCTTTGGCAATGTTTTGGCAATCTGTTCAATACTTGAATCTTCAGAAGGCATATTAGATCGTGCATCAGCTGAAATTTCCCTTGTGGCGCCCTGGCCTTCCCTACACTTTTTCTGATTCACAATCAACCCGCCGGCTTTCCCCCTGATCTTTTTGTTTTTCCATTTGCCGGGCGCTGCGAACGAGAATCGCAAACATATCATTCCGGATGAACAACCAGGAATCATTGAAGGTGGGTGTGTTGTCGCTTGAAAGTTGATTTGTTCAATAGACCATATAACTGTAATTTTACAGGAGGAGAATATTATTTGAAGGATAGAAAACAGAATGTTGAATGTGAATAATACTTGCAGTTCCTTGATGGATATTACATGTGGTGTACCACAAGGGTCAGTTTTGGGGCCAATTGCATTTTTAATTCACATTAACTCAATATCTACTCCAAAATTGGAAGGAAAACTGAAATTCCCTAACAACACCAGTACATCCTAGGGACTTCCCATGGACGTCCCTGATTTTATACTAGGACATACGAAGGATGTCCTTTGTCGGGACAACGTACATACTAGGGATGTCCCAGGGACATCCGCTGGCCGCTAAAAAAGTCATCCAAGGGATGTCCTTCTGGTACGTCCCTGGGATGTACCAAATACGATGAAAGGATATCCCTAGGACGTCCCAAGGATATCCCTAGGACGTCCCAAGGATATCCCAGGGACATTCTTCCGACAAAAGAAAAAAAGGTGCAGGTCGAGTAGGGATTGAACCCGGAACCTTTGGGTTATCATGCACGCACCTTGCTCCATTGGCTATCATGCCTCCTAAAGATTTATGTACTATACAGATTTATAAACAGGACTTAACTACAGAAACCTGAATGAATTCAACTTTATTAGGAATTGGGTATATAATTATTATCATTTTTGGGTGTTTAAAAATGAGGGGCATTATGCATGTACGATTTCTGTCTGCGAAAAATGGTAATTTCTTAGGAAGTTCTGAGACTTTATCCTTTATTTTCATTACAATCATTTTCCGGAAGAGAAACAAACATCTTCAAAAAAATTCAACTCAATAGTTTGATGAAATTCAATGACTCTGATGTGAATAGATATCAGATACTCCAGGGACACGAATAGGATAACCTAGGGATGTACCGGGCGGGATGTCCACTGGACAACCACTGCAGGACATCCCCTGGATGTCCCAATCATGTCCTTGTACCGCGGAACGGAAAAAGGGACGTTCCTAGGAGTCCTAGGACATCCCAGTGTTGTTAGGGTTATTTGCTGATAATACAACAATAATCTATACTTACCAATATATTCAATACTGAATATATTGGTAAGTCATATTTCTATATCATTATACATCATAATATTCATCCGATTTGAAGAAAAATGTCAATTCTCAATTTCGGAGGATTTTATCTTTTATTTTTTCATGTTCTCCTTTTGAATGTTCATCAGATAAAATTCAATGTTCGACGTGGCAAATAGCCAGGAAAGTAGTTGTTTTCTGTTGAATATTCAGAATGATGTGTGCATATGCATATTTTTGTCTGAAGGAGAATGCAAATTCTCAATTTCAGAAGTTTTTTTATATTTTATTTTCAAACTCTTATCGTGTGTGTTCAACTGAAAAAGAGTACATATTCTCATCACATAGAGAATGCGAATTCTCAATGTATAATGTATATATGTATATAACCATTTTTGTATGTCCATAATTTATCTGAGAATATTCCTTTTCAACAATAAAAAAGTTGCCAATTGAATACATATTCCGAAATGGAATTACATATGGAGTCATTCAAACCAGCCCTTCTGTTATTGTTTTTTTTTTAAATTGGTCGCGTTTTTCAAAAAAATTGGTTAACTTTGAACCATCAACAATTTGATGACCACATATACCGTTAGTTTGATTGCAGATGAGCTTCCATACCACCCCACCTCTTTTAATTCATGACTAATGGGATGTATACTGTATATCGTCGACGAAACCGCAAAGCTAAGTAACTGCAAAAACCAAAATTTTCAGGAGACACCAAAAACTTTATAATTTCGGGTTAACTGATCAGATTCAATGATGAAAAATAGTAACAAACCACCTGATTATTTTTATCCCTACGTTTGTACATTGATCATTGAAAAAAGTCATTGTTCACATTTGTCAGCGTGAGATACTTGGTTTTGACATCTGCTTCTGTGCGAAAGCAACAACAATTATTCAGAAAAGTTTTTCGCAAAAACAAGTAACTTCATTTTTCTGGACTTTCAGCTCAACAAATACTTGAGATAAATCCTCACATCCTGTGTTGAAATACCAATTGAAGATGGGGATAAACTGTTTTACATATCTGTTCTATAAAAAGTCACTCACCAATTAGCAGAGATTGATCTCTGTGAAAAGAAATTGAACACAAAATATCAGAGGCGTGAATCACGTTGCCAACTGTTAAATACTTGTTTTTGACGACCCCTTTTAATTAATTTTTCAGATAAGGTGTTTTGTATTTATGGATTCAAAAATATTTACAATTTTTTACCAGTTGTGAGGTTTTGCATACGCATCCCCACCAATATAAGAGACCGATTGCCGCCGGAATCCCATTTTCGAATTTTTGTCAGTTACTTGGTTTTGCGGTTTCGTCGACGATATGTGTGGAGACATTTCCAAATATCCAATGACTGTGATCCGTTTATCTCCGTGATATATTACTGATTTCTGTTTTTTTCTGTATCTTTCGGATATGGCAGCAACTGCGATAATAATAATGAATCATGCTCGACAAAATAAATATTGATGTTATATTTGTATTCCCCTTCGGATGTTTTGTTCCTTTTGATTGATTGAAATTTGTATAATCAATTCCAAATGTGGAACATAGACAAACAAAGAATATTTGAACCTGTCAACGAGTAATGAATGAAATAATAATCATAGGTGACAATTTAATCATTTCAGAATAAAATATTCATTGGTTCACGAATACATTCACAAGCAGAAGCTCCTAAATCCACACTGAACAATCCATTTATTATGTATGTACATTATTCTGTTACATAGTGCTGTAAATCTGACACTCAAATGGACGTCATAGACTGATACTGATTTGTAACAATCAGATTATCATCGATTTTTGAGTGAGCAATGAAAAATAATTTCATTTCCAAACATATATCAACAAGATAATTGTTACACATGCCCTGATACGTCTAGATTGCCTCGAACATCTCATTTTACGCTCCCCAAAGAGTGTGAATACATTTGTCATATTGTTAAACAGTTGAACCAAGAACATGAGACACGGATATGTTTTATATAAGACATGGAATGCAATTTTTCTATAACCCCTATAAACGAGTGCAAACATTTTTTAATTTGAAACCCTACCATTGGCGTAATACCAAAGACACGTAATTGTGAATAGTTTCATCAATAATATAATAATAATAATAATAACATTTTCATTGTTCCCAAGAAACATACAATGTTCAGATAGGAGAGCAAAAAAATATAATAAATATATCAAATATGCAATACAATGAAAGATAAACAGTTCAATCAAAATTAATTGATACGAGGGAGTTAAATTGATAAAATATATTTCTTCAGTTTACACTCGAATTTTGTGACAAACCTAATAGATTTTATTTTGTTGGGTAGACTATTATAAATATTCATCCCACAAAAATACAAGGATTTTTTCCCGAATTGGGTTTTTATTTTGACAGTTTTCAAATGTTCACTTTTTCTGGTGTGATGCTCATGGGAATCAGAATTGATATTGAAAGTAAGATTCGAGTGCTTTTTCTTATTTTTGGTGAAATGAATGAAAATGCATACTTTCATTTTGAAGAGAGAGTCAATCAAGTAGATCTCTTGGTTTGTGTAGTCTAGATGTTGATTCCAGAAATGGTAGTTTATAAAAACATTTTATGGCTTTATTTTGAAGAGATTTGAGAGTTTTCTAGACAGATTTTCATGCAGTGCCCCAGATCGGCAATTTAGATTAAATCAAACTGAAAATTTACTCCAAATATTCAAGAGGTATAAAAGACCCCAATTTGTATAAGATACCAACAATGGGAAATATTTTTTTTTCGAAGCAATTGAATTGAAAATATCGAATTTGAATTTCAATGAAGTTAATACGATTCACGCCCATGAAACAAGGCAATTCAATTCATTGATAGCAAATAATTATTTGTCAAATTTTGGTAAACAATCAATATTCCATAATGAAATAATTTTATATTACTCCTTACCTAATGAGTTGAAAAATATAGAATCAGAATAATTTTGAATCAAATCAAAGAAATATCTGCTCAGTAAACTTTTATTCCATATCTACTAATCATTCACAATTTGTTTACTTGTAATGGATTATAATATTTTCATTTCATATTCTATTATATTTTTTTCTATGCAAGGAACAATAACTATGCAAATATTATTGTTTCAATTTTTTATGTTATATCATTGAGTATTCACACTAGTGTATAATATATCCCTATTATGAACAATAATGTTTCTTGGGGTAATAAAGACAATCAATCAATCAATCAATCAATATGCGTTGACCAAAATAGAGTCTGGTCTCTAGTTAAACCTAAGAGTTTGGAGTTTTTTGTAGTATTTACACAAAAATTCCCGAATTTCAAAGGATCCATTTGGTTATCAGGTAAAACTCTTTTCGAGATGAACATAGAAGATTTATCGAAATTGAGTGTCAATTTATGATCTTGTAACCATAATGTAATTGAAGCGAGATCTATAGTTCCATTTGGTAATGATAATGTATTTCCATTGAATGAATATTGAATTTGAGCTACAACAAATACCTGAAATGTCGTCTCATATCTTGGCAACTCAAATGAATGTTCACCATCATTCTTGGAATTTTGACAATTCGTTATCGAACAAATTGTATTCAAAAACATTTTCTTGGGGACGCCTATTCAATTTTCAGAACTGACGTTTCAAATCTGAGAAAGATGAAAATTGGTTTTTGTCAGTGGTGACAAGCGTGTCCACACTCCTAACCTCCAATTAACAAATGAAAAATCATCATATTCGTGATAGAGCGAAAATCAAATCTCTTTTATAAGATCAAGGCTGATTTTTCAGCAACAATATCGGTGACTCCATCTAGCAAACAGGAGCTGTAGCTCTGGATATTCTCGAACTATATTTCCTTCCAGAAACAGACCTTATTCCAGCTGGAAAGCTCGATATTGATTTTCAACCGAACATTCGATGGAAGATATCATGCTTTGATAGCTCTCTCCAGTATTTTTTTATGAAATGAATTGTATTTCAACTCCATTGATTGTTTTAATTGTCAAAGCATTAGCCGATGTTACTAATGGAACAATTAGGTTCTGGTATTTCAATACGTACTGGTACCTGATACTCAACAAAAGAAAAAAACATAATACAGGAAACAATTTTAATATCTGAAAACTATATTCAACAATTATTAGTACTTACTTATACCTACCTATCATTTAAATGAAATAAATATGAGAAAACGCTTTTTATGCAATTTCATCTTTAGTTGAAGAACTGATAGAAATGAGCTCAGTGCATCGATTTTTCAATAAACAACTAATTAGTTCGAATTATTAAACTGAGTATAGGTTTTGTATGGAAGTCAATTACGACATTATATTCAAATTCGTCAAGATGAACACGCCCAAATTTGTTATCGAAATCGCTACATCTTTCGTTCATAACTATCAGTTCCAACAGGAAAAACGGTCCAAATAGGAATGCTACAAGGAGATACTTTGATCGTGATTGCCTTCAATGATATTTCCAGGAAATATATATTACAAAAATTAATATTCAATTTCAAGCTACTGAGTTCACGATGTGTTCAAAATGTCAGTCTATCATTATTACATTCATAACTTATTTTATTACATACCTATAGTAGTGTCTACGTTCATTTAAATATTTACAAAAATATACTCGTCACAATCACAAAAGGGTGTTTTTAATAAAAACAAATTATCTTGGCGAATTCCAGTGTCATGTATCAGTGTACATAGAATTATATTCACTTAGAGAAGATGAGAACGAAAGATGTCAATACCGTTAATGAAATAAAACAGTACATCATTAAAAAATTGAGATGAATGGTTCTCTAATGATCAGATATTGGGACTTTGTGGAAAACATACAATAATCATCTGTGTCCTTCAAGGATCTGTGTTATAGGTCCATCACTATTTTTTTGTACATCGATGTCACCAATCATATTGAAACAAGTCACATCCTTCAACCAGCGATTTTGATTATTTTTTTGAATTCACTGGGCCGTTAATTAATGGAAATCCATGGCAAATGTAGAACTTCACAAACGAGAGACATAGAGAGATATAGAGGAGGTTCATGATGAAGTCTAAATTTTCAAATCATGTACGGAAACAGTTATGCAAAATATGATTAGATCATCTTGAGTTCCATAATAATGTGGCACAAGACGGCGAAAACCGCAAGGTACGATCTCCAAAGATAACTGAGATATCACGGAAAAGCATCGACAACTGGACACACACTGTACAATTCCAGTATCTTACAGACTGATTATAAATTGGTATTTCACTTTTTTTTTTCTATGACCGCATCAGAAGAGGACTTGCCAATATCAGACCAATGAGTTTTTTCCAAACTTATGTTATTGACAATGATAATCTTCTCTCAGTAATCGTACAGGGTGCGCCTCTTAAAATGAAACCCCCCCTTAACTCTTTTGTTTTTAGAGATGTGAGGAAATGTTGAAGAAGAAAGTTGTTTGAAGCGACCCAAACTCATATTTCAAGAAGTTGCTTTATATACAGGGTCATTCGTTTTTTTCAATGAAACACCCTACCAGAATGAAAAATAATTGAGTTAAGGCTAATCAAAGTTTACCGAAATACCGCATCTTCCATTCATATTTCTTTGAATTGAGATGGAAAGATTTCAATTTCATAATAAACAATATCATACATCTGAAAAATATCATGACATTTCCAAAGAGCCTAAACAAGATATATACAATAATTTTAAACCCACTATGTTCAACTCACATTATTAGATGATATGGAGTGAAGGTTCATGAAGCGGTATTTTGATGAACTTTTATCATCAATAACCCAACTATTTTCCATCCAAATATGCAACTCATATATAGGGTCAGCCATTAGTGTGGCAAAATGAGATGAAGGCTTAATTGTTGGAGATAGATGAACACTAATTCCAGAGATGATCTAGGATCATGAGCAGCACATTTTTAAATTATTTCGCTTCATACAGGGTGACTCAAGAATGCGTGGCGTATCAAAGTTCTACTTTCTCTCATGGGACACCCTGTAATTCATAGCATTCTCGCATTCTCCTTAGTGAGCTGATTTCATCAATGCATCACACTTGGGGTCTAGCGAGAATGATCACAGAGATATAGGATGTTCAAAATCGAGATTTTTCAACTTTAGGAGTTTTTTGCGTCGAAACTATTCATTATTGGTCAAAACGGCTTTCATGTTCCTATTTTAACTTTCGATTAACTATCTACCTAAATTCAATTGGAACAAATACAGGGTGATTCATGATTCAGCATTCTGATCACAATTGTATCTGTTCCAATTGGAGATCAGTAGATAGTAAATCAAAAGTTGGGATGGGGACATGAAAGCCGTTTTGACCAATAATGAATAGTTTAGACGCAAAAAAATCCTGAAAATGAAAAATGGCGATTTTGAACACCCTATATCTCTGGAATCATTCTTGCTAGACCCCAATAAGTGTGATGCTCTGATGAAATCAGCTCACAAAGGAGAATGCGAAAATGCAATGAAATACAGGGTGTCCCATGAGAAAAAGAATAAATTTGATACGCCACGGATTCCTGAGTCACCCTGTATGAAGCGAAATAATTCGGAAATGTGCTACTCATGATCCTAGATCATCTCTGGAATTTCTGTTTATCTATCTCGAACTCTGCCACACTAATGACTCACCCTGTATATTTTTGAGATCACAGAGAGAGGTTCTATCGACATGTCGAAAAATATATTGGGTGTTCTGTAGAAAAAATCAAAGTTCATTTCCTTTCCGGAAAAACTAATGACCCTGTATATTAAACAATTTCACGAAATGTAAGTTTGGGTTGTTTCAAAAAACATTTTTTCATACCTCTGAAAACAAAAGAATTAAGGGGGGGTTCCATTTTTAGAAGCGCACCCTGTACTCTACCACCTACTACTCGCAGCTACCGTCGCTACGATAGACCACCGCCCACCACACAGGGCGTTCATTTCTGGCCGTCCACTGGCGCCGCATTACTCGTCGCCCCCATCGGAGCAATGGACATCTCCATCTGGATTGTGTGATTCTCCACCTGTGTGTAGGGTGGGAAAAGAATATTAGTTTCGAAATGAGATTGCACTTGCCAGTTTCATGAAATTTATGAAATTCGCCAATAATATGAATTTCAAGATTTTACTGAAATCTATGAATTTCACCAAAATTTCAAGACGTTCTCAAGGGATAATGAGATATATTGAACGAATTAAGAAAAATGTTCACTTATAATCCCCATAAGAAATGAATTATTGCCAGATTTTTTTTGAGTACATGCATTTTTTTTCGAAAATGTATGTACCAGACTCTCCATTCCAGGATAAAATTAAAGAAAAAAACGTTAAGTGGATATTTACTCTCCCTGTTCCCTGGTGGAATGAAATTCATAGTATCAGATACGTTATGTTATAAAAATAATTCATTCCATAATCCTCTTACTATAGTTATACGGAAAATGGAATAATTTATCAAAATTATTTCAATGTTGTCTAAATGCTTATGTGAATGAAATCTCTTTAAAAAATTCACTGGTTGCCATAGCAAAATGTCGAAATAAGGCATGTAATGGGTTGAAAATGACTGGTATAGAATTTTCATTGAAACATTTATTATAATGTCTAATAATGCCTCTAATAATACTTAGTAATATCTCGTGATTATTATTACTATTAGTGTTTGTGTGTTGTCTGTGTCATGTGGTGTTGCTGAAAAGTATTCTCTCAAGTAATAGTACGGGATCTGACTGGAAGATTACAACAATCATCTGTTATTTGATGAAAATCAATACGAGAATATATTTTCACCGTGAGCTGAATTCTAATATCTAATCTAATATTTTTCCCGTGTATAATACACTAATTTTTTTGTGACAGGAAAAAATATGAATCAATATAAAAAAGAAATTACATTTAATCAAAATCAGACAGTTATCGATGTGAAATATGAATTTTTCAACAGGAATGCAACCTGCGTTGTAGGCATCTTTTTGCTGGCATCTTTATCATTTTTTTAAGTAATCAAATATCTGTCAGTCTGATTCTGTGATTCGATTTTCAGAACTTGCTAATTTAGTGGTTGATTAGTAATTTACGAAACCACGGTCGAATGGAAAATGAAATGGCTTGCAGTTCGTTCTCGGAGATGGTGTTATTGGCTTATTTTTCGGAACTATTGCACAACATAAACCATCAACAGTTTATTGGTATGTGATATTTTATCCGGGAAAAAAGTAATTATTCGTTACTCCGTGGGAAAGAAGTAAATTATGAAGTTACATTTTATAACATTCCTAAAGAGATGAAAATTCAAACTTTTTTCCAGCCACGGAAAAAAAATATTTGCAATGATTCAAAATCACCAATGCTTTTGCATCAAATTAACTATATGTATACTCGAAATAATCGATATAAAATAGGTTTGTAGCATACATTCGACTAGTGTGTACAACCCCATTGGAAATGTTCATTTGGATATTTCACTATGAATTGAAATATGTAATTCGATTATATTGAATGATTTGTATCTGTACTTTTCTTTGTTTTTATGTTCTGGTTCCCAAGAAAATGGATATCCTCTGTAATTTCAGTGAACATCGTGAGAACCAATTTCTGGAAGTATGCCTCGGGAAACACCTTCCTTGGCAATGTGTTCCAGAGCCTCGCTGTTTGTTGGATGAACGAGTCTTTGGGAAGAGATGTTCTACAGGTCTCCAAAGTGACCACGAAGGGGTGCGAAGCCCTAACTCGATTTAATCCCGCGGGGACTGCCAAGGGAGAAACAACAATTGTTGATATTCCAGAAGAGCATCATCCATGAAAATATCTATGAAATGGAACCAGATCGACAACTTTTCTACAGTGTTCCAGAGCAGTGAGTGAGTTTGTGAGCGAGGCATCACCCACGAGACGAATTGCCCTTTTTTGGACAGAATCCAACAGTTTCAGGGTATGTTTGTGTGCTGCACTCCAAATATGGAAACAGTATTCCAGGACAGGTCGGATCTGTGCCTTATAGATCATAAGAAGCTGACTGGCAGTGAAATAGCTCCTGGCTCGAAACAGAAAACAAAGTTTTTGGGATGCACTTTTACCAATTGATCTCACGTGATTTCTCATTAAAAGATTATTGCTGAGAGTGATACCAAGCATCGAAATGGATGTCTTCAAAGGAATGGTTACTTCTGACAAGCTTATGTTTGGCACAGTGAGATCGGCTTTTCTAGAGAAAAGGCATCCTTGTGTTTTGTTTGCATTGTAATCTACCAAGTTATTAGATCCCCATTCGAGAATTGTTGCCAAGTCCATATTCATGTTGTCAACATTCTCCCTCGTTCATTTATGATTTTCCTGGCTGGTATTGGAGCCCTAGAAGAGGAGGTTGTATGGAGGGTACTGGACATGAAATTGCTTCCTACAAATCGGTGATATGGGGTAGAAATAGTGTTGGTGCTAGAATTGATCCTTGCGGAACACCAGCATTATTTATGATAAGAGGAGGTTTTTGAACATAGCCCTCATGAAGAGATAAGCGTATACACGTGTTTTTGGCTTTCGGCCCTCATCAGTTCGGTGAAAGGAAGTGCAAAAAGGATAGGCAGCACTTGGTAGATAACGAAACAACAAATAAACGGAGTCAACAAACAGAAGCCAGCCGCACATTTGTGATTTCGGTCAGTAGACCCTGAGGTTTCAGGCAAACAGCTAACGTCACCTCCTCCTATAGTCACTTTACAGCTCCCCCGATATTATTTGCATCTTATTTATTCAATACACTATACAGTGCGTCCATAAAGTAACGCATAAATTCATTATTGGCTAAATGAACAATAAAATTAGAAATTCCCGAAACAGGTCGATTTTTTATTTCGATTTACTATTGTTTCAAATCATAATCAAATACACAGGGTGAACCACTTTTGTGTAATGACGTCATCACCATTTTTTTCAAATGGAACCTCCCCCCTTTTTTTTCAATTTCCAAATTGCCTTTGCTGAGCTGATTCCAAAAATGTATAGTATGTTGCTTCAAATTGCTACAGGGTGGGCAAAAATGCAGAAATTTACTTATAAAGTAATAAAAATAATGAATAAACGTCATAAACACATTAAATGAAATTACGTATTGTTATACAACTACTTTGATGAACTATCAAGAACATCCAGCATTATTCTTAATTATTGTATCTTACAGCTTTTATTAGTGATCCAAGCCCGTGGACTATAAAAATCTTTTTGTTTGGCATTATCTTTTACCATTTTGTTAATTTGACGAAACTGTCAAAAACATTGAAGCACAGTTTCGTATTGTTAATGCTTTAGAGAAGGTACGTTCGTGAATTTTTTTTACAAAATGCCTTTAACCGAAAGTGACAGGATTGAAATATTAATGATGATTGGTATTGTCGATAAGATGCGGACTCAACATAATAATAATAACTACATGATTCCATTTAATTTGTTTAATACATTCAGTAACGTATTACTTTCCATAAACAATTTTCATATTCTTTTTTGCATTTTTGCCCACCCTGAACCAATTTGAAGCAACATATTATACATTTCTGGAATCAGCTCAGCGAAGGCAATTTGGAAATTGAAAAAAAAGGGGGGGTTTCATTTGAAAAAAATGGTGAAGACGTCATTAAACGAAAGTGGTTCACCCTGTATATTAGATTATGATTTGAAACAATAGTAAATTGAAATCAAAAATCGACCTGTTTCGGAAATTTCTAATTTTATTGTTCATCTATTGATTGATTGATTGTCTTTATTACCCCAAGAAACATAGTTGTTTATAATAGGGATACATAAACAATATACATAATGTTATACATACAATTATGAAATTATAATAAGATATAACAAGTTAAAAAAAATGCTAATAATCATGCAATATCAACCTAGTCTTTTATAAGTAGGTATTCAAATAAGAAATGGAATTATCAAAGTCTCTGAAGCAGATATTTTTTCAAGTTAATTTTGAATCTAGTTGCTTCCTGTATATTCCTCAATTGACTTGGTAATGACTTGTATAGAACGATTCCTGTGTGAAAAATTGATTGTTTGCCGATATTTGACTTGAACGTATTTGCTATTAGTAAATTTGATTGTCTTGTTCCAATAATGAATTTATGCGTTACTTTATGGACGCACTGTATATTTTACAACTCTTCTTATGGAAAATGTTCTTCGATCAAAGTTATTTATTATGATTAGTCGCAACCCTACCTGAGCGGAATTCCGCCTGTTGTACATCGTCGGATCGAGACTGGGCTTCCGCCTCGCCAGATGGCGCTCCACCCATTTGAGCATCGTCAGCACGGAGTCGGTGGAGGGAAGGCGTCGTTCCGCCGAGGTTTTCGTGATTTGGGATGAGGTTACTCGGAAGGTGGCGGCCATGCCTTTCAGAGCCTGCGAGAGAAAGTAGAGAAGTAAAAAAAGGTGATCGATTTCTTGAAATAATAGTATATTATGTAACAAGTGTTATAAACGTCCTTTTAGTATTTTAAACGATTAATTCTCATGTCGGGCGTCGCAACTCGGGTGGAATCATTAATATTTCGCGTTTCGGGCGTAAGGGTCCAGGTAGGTTGAAAACCCAAATGAGAACGCCCGAGTTGAGAAAACACCATTTTAAACACGAGCGCAGCAGAGCGGGCGTACCGTAACCTATGTCAATAAGAAGTTTTCATATACACATGCGTAAATAGAAGATAGAAACTCTTTGATTCGAGGTATTAAAGTTTTAGATTTCTCAGGTTTGTATTCATATTCTGATTGCATAATTTTGCTCACATCAATATTGTGTTTTACGTTTATCGTAATTTAGCATACTGAAGAATGAATGACCCACAGAGATAAGATAAGATCTCACACACAGTTCTTCGGAATATAGAATAGACAACTCAAGAGTAAAATCTCATCCGGATGTTATGCAGTGAGAATGGTTTCTAATGAGTTGGGTTTTCATACAGCAAAAACGGCTTAGGTACTACGCTTCAATAGACTCCCAAATGAGATATGGAATACCTTTTTGGGGATCATGCAGTGCAACCCTTCTCTCTTCTGTGTTGATATTACAGAAAAGGGCTGTAAGGTGTCTCTGTAAGGTCAAACCTAGGGATTCATGCAGGAATTATTTTGCTGCCAATAAGATTCCAACTGTCGTTGCACTGTTTTATTCTTGAAACTGTATGCCTGGTATACAAACACGAAACGGAGTTTGACTTTGTTTCTTCTCCATATGCTACTCGTAATAGCATATTTAATATCAGACTTCCCATACCCAACTCAACATTAATCAAGGATTCCATTTTTTATAATGGTGGAAAGCTTTTCAATCACTTACCAGTAGATATAAGATCTGCAAATCTGACCAATGTGCATTTTAGGAAAGCAGTGAGAAATTTGCTAGCTGATAGACCCTTTTATAGCCTACAAGAGTATTTTAATGAATCATTTCGAAAATATGTGTAATCTATTTTACTTTTATTGTATTTGTACTTGATTTATTCTAAAATTTTTTGTTACTTATCTGTTCATATCTATACACTATTAGTTATGTTTATATTTATATGTACTCACAAACCTTTGTCAATGGGATGCAAAATCTTCTGACAATAACATCCTCTTCGATTTCACTTTCGTCTACATCTCGCATGAATTTTTAAAGAAGAATTCTGATACAAACAGAAATTGTTTTGAATGATTCTGATTGCAACAAAATTTCAGTTATGTGAGTAGAAAGAAAATTGATTCCTCACTCCCGTGGGAACAATTTCATATGGCATTGGGAAAGTTAGTATACAGGGTGTAATTCAATTTATAGCTTCAAGTATAGAATATATGGTTCCTTATCTCATTAGAAAAAGAGAAGTTGATGTAAACGCCCTAAACCATCACTGGGCTTACGAGCTATAATTTTTTAAATTTCAAGAACGAGATGAGTGAGCCGACTTAACATCTAACTTTTTGGTTAAAATTCTGAAATTCAGGGATACTATGAAAACAATTTTTTCTACTACTGCTATGAAAAGTAGCGCATACTGTGTGAAATATTTCCATTCCATTCCATGGAGCAAGAATCGACCAAAACTGAATTGACTGCTGTTCAGCTTTGAATGATTGTCACAACTGTCAGAAGAAGTTTTTTGAATTCTTCAGGGTAGTTCTCATAAGTGCTTTCGATAGAAATCGCATTTTCCATCGAATATTATTCCAACCATTCATAATGGATAATATGATGTATATACCGAGATGTGACGATTTTGATATCGGTATACACTGCCAGAGACAGAGATGATGGAAAAAGCTGCGAAAATTGGATGTGTTTACGGTAATTTCAAGAAAAAAGTATGAATTGGCATATACGAAAAATTAGTGGAATCTAAAAAAAATACAGACTTGAAATCTTTTTCGGAAAGTGAACTTTTCTAAAATATTTTGAGGAACTAGAAAATGCGTCTACCCTTTGGTAACAATATTCGATGTGGAATAGTGCCACATCATAAAATAAATACCAAAATTTACATTACTTTGGATTCTTTGAATAACTGCAGTTGTGGAAAGAGTATAGTGTGCAACATGTTGGAAAAAGTACTTTTCTCACTCGTGTGTTTGCATCACTCGCCCTTCAGGCTCGTGCCACAATATACTATGTTCAGTAATTTTGCTCAGGATAGTGATTGGATCATGGGAAATATTTTTATGTGCCTTTGGGTTCTATATCATCTCGTTATAAGATGACAGTCGAAATTTGTACTCTTGGACTAGGAGTTTTTCAGTATACTTGGCACTTTTCTCTTGCCGTTTTTGTTCGACAGGCACTGAAAATCCTCAATCAGGAACTGAACGTATAAACCCATCACTATCTAATTTCCATCAAGCAGAACACTTTCACGGAAATGGAAAGAAAATATGAGGCGACAGGCGTTGAATATAGAATAGGTATCATTCATCGCATTTTCAATAGGTGCAGATGAGAAATATCCAAAAATTCAATGTTCATCAGTAAGAAAGTGAAGAATTCAGGAAACAAAAATAAAAAAAATAGAAAATAGATTGATTTGAATATCAAAAATGGAGTTGGCAAAAATTCACAACTATAACCTAGAACTTATTACCGGTTTTGACACGAAATCCACATATCTTCAGAAAAAATTACCTGCATGGCATCTTCGTCGGTGGCATCATCTCCCACGTATATGATCCTGATCCTTTCGCACCAATCCACTCCGAAAGCCGTCCTGAGGATGTAAATCGAGGCCCTTCCCTTGTTCCACTGCACCGGAGGTTTGGCCTCGATGGCGCAATGGGCTTGGGCAGCGTTGAAACCTGCAGCTTCGATCAGGGCAGTGGCTTCCCTCTCCAAGGGTGGCCTAGATCAATGTATTTATTTAATTGTTTATTTATTTCAGTTATTGCATTACATTCTCTTCTTCATTGGTACATTTCATACAAATAATATATAAAGTATAATTCATTTTCTAGTAGGAATGACATGAATGATCAGACAGTAATTCCTGATGGTATAAGATCATTCATGAAGTATCATCGACTGTTGTATAATTGAAATTACAAATAGTGGACAAAACTTACTTATCATTAAGATATCTCAAAATAAGAGCCATATTATATATATATTTTTTTATCGCTTGGAGCGCACGAAAGGGAATCCCTATAATGTTCAAAGAACATCGTGCGTTCCTAGGGAGGATAGGGACAGGAGGTAGGTATTGGAATTTATTTTGAACTTTTGGAGATTATATGTTGTTGGGAATACTGAACAAGAATGGAAAAAAAAACAGCGAAAAAAAAAAGGACATTCATAGTCTCTCAGCTTTGATCATTCCTTTGCATATAAATATATTTCTTCACTTCGTTTTTGAATTGCATAATATTTGGGCTGTTTTTGATATCATCTGGTAATCTATTGAATTTCGAAATCGCCTCATGTGTAAACTTTTTTTGCCCAAGTTTAGAATTTGCAGCTTCAAGATGAAACAAGTTATATATTGTTTAATTTGATTTAAGCTTTTTGTTGATGATATAATAGAAAATTTTGAGAGTATCGATTAAAAAGTGCTCTTCCAAAGAAAATGTGTTTGTTTTCTTATAAAGTTGATTCGTTGGAGTATCATATGAAATACGATACAATAATTTCAATGCCTTTTTATATAGAACAGAAATTGTTGAAACTATTCTTGGAACAAGATCCCCAAATATTTATGAGATAGTTAATTCTACTGAGTATATGTGAAAAGAGAATGATATTTTATGTATATGTACTAAGATTAGGACATCTTCTTAAAGCACCAATAATGGGAGATTATTTTCCTATGAGGATGTCAATATGCTTTTCTCATGTATTTGGTATGGGCAGTTTGTTTCAATACATGAGCAAAGGAACTGAATGGAATATTATACATATGATACACCAAGAAATCAATTATATAAAATAACTGAATCATTCTCATCAGAAGAAATGTTCGAATTGGGAATACAAAAATTACATACAATATCATAAATAAAAGATTTGAGATCCAATTCTGTTTTAGCACGAAACAATGAAATTCATGATTACCAAACTAGACAACATATGGTGCATTTCATCTTGATATTGCTGATTCTTCTATGGGCCAAAAAAGATTCACACACGCTGCTCTTTTCGAATATAACAAATCTCCAGATAATATAAAGAATTGCAGAAATAAAATAAAATTCAAATACCAACTTAAAAAATTTATAATTTCTGAACGAAATAGATGATTTTCCTCCTCAACTCTTGATGCATATTCAAATTGATTGTTGCTCACCAATATAAAATGATTTGTCAAAATTCAATACGTAGTTGAAGTATTGAAATGTTATATTATTTATGAGTTCATTGTGATTGTTATAGCTTTGTAACGTGTATTATTTTATGAACGGGATATATACAACAAAACATACATTTATATTATTTACTATACTTCCTTATACCAGAACATGATATTGACTGGAAGTCACATTTTTTATAAATAAATAGATGGAAATAAAAACAACGATTTCACACGGTTTTAGCAGGGTGAAACAAAGTTTCGGTTACCATCTTTCGTACGGTAACAAATTAGACCTTCGGTGATGAGACACATCATGCGATTCATCGTTTTGACTGTGATCATGAATGATATCCCATCATTCTGAACTCCATGACTGAAATGAATATATCCATCATTGATCCAGTTGTTATGTTTCAGACTGAAGAAATGATATCATATCAGATCAGTCCGTTCATTTCGTCAAAGAGGTTGAAGTTATGATCAGCTTGATTTATTATACATGAGTTGAAACTTTTTATTCTGGACAATATGAAGGAGTGCATAAAATACGGCCACTACTGGAACTTCAGAAACATTTGAGATCGGAATATATATGTTCAAATTTTACATTCACCAGTACCTATAGTGTTTCCTGATCGAAATTTCAGAGGGTAATTAATATTCATCTTTCAACAGTTATAAGATTTCTCCGAATAAATCAAAACTGAATGCAATATTTCACAAGAACTGAACAGAATCAGTAAATGAAATGCATTCTTTCGAAAGACTTTGATAAGGTAGAGTGCATGTTAACTGATTCAGTTCAGTTCAAGCGAAATAATTCAGTAGGTTCAGAACGAAAGAATACCAGTAATTTCAAAGTGATGCATATGAATCTTATTTATTTATTTCAGTTATTGCATTACATTCTTTTCTTCATTGATACATTTCATACAAATAATATATAAAGTATAATTAATTTTCTAGTAGGAATGACACTTCTAAAACGTGAGAAAACCTGATTGCAGAGTTTCATGACTCTCCAAAATTACCAAGAGCATAACAAAGATAGCTGACTGAAGGTGGATTAATGCAACAACATTCAACAATTATCAAGTAACATTCATCAATTAACGATTAACAATTGATAACAAGTGATGAGAATATTGACATTTATGCAAATCAAATTAACAATTGATGGATTGATAGTACGCAAGCACACATGCCCTAAATCTGGACTATCAAAGCGATAACCTTACAAATTCGTTGTTTACAATTTACATAAGGAGCTGAAATTTCGAATTTCATCATGTTTTCTGATCTGGAAGAGACTGGGTGTCTTTTATTCACAATTACTCTGTTGATTGCAATTGTTTCACGTTATGTAGTTGCGCACTAGAAGAAATCCTGGTTCAATCAAAGTGATAAAGTTAAGAGTTGGCCAACTTCCTACTTGTTACTTGTTCATTGTTAGATGTCTGCATAAACACATCATTGAAAACATGTAGTTTAACTTTCAATTGCCACTTGTTGAATGATGAATGTTACTTGATAAATGTTGAATGATGCTGCATAAATCCCCCTTTATACTCATTCGAGACATTCACCTGAGATGCACTGGAGTCTCTCTGAAGTGGAAGGTCAAAAGTGCCCCCTTATTCTCCACCCATGCGCCGTCCCTGCACACTTTCTCTTGAAGTTCCTTCATCAGTCCGCCTACTCTGTCATGGAATTCCGTAGGCATAGGGTGAACAAATTTGGTCCCATCGGGATGTAGGATTTCCAGACCGTGGTTGCCCGCATAAGTGATACCATCAATTCCCACCTGTAATGTTTGATTTTCATCTTTCAGAGTGCACAAGCTGGCTTCCGCAATGTATAGAACTCTGAAGAATACATTTTCAAACTGCGGCGTCGGCGGGTTTGAAGTTTCCCTTAATGGAAGTGTCTGGTGCTGTACCTGCACTCACTTTAAAGGAAACTTCAAACTTAATAATGATAATGATAATAATATTTATTTCATTCTTTGCTATGAACATTACATTGCATCTCATCATAAATATAAATATATTTCGTCAACATTCACTATGAAATAACATGAATCAGACAGATTCATATCTGGTATGAGATTATTCATGCGGTAATAAATCTAAGTTATTGAAATAAACAACAGATTCAAAAATGATAATAATTAAACAAGGAGCTCATGACAAGTAAATTATGACATGATGAAATGAATTAGTGGATTAGAAATCATTCATTCAGGTTTGATTTTCATTTTGCAAGGGTATATGTTTCTTGACTTCAATTTTGAATTGGCTGATATTTGTGCAAATTTTGATATCTTCAGGTGAGTTATTGAATTTTGAGACAGCTCCATGAGTGAACTTTTTTGACCAAGTGTAGGATTAGCAGTATCAAGATGAAACAGGTGATATTGTCTATAGTATGATGTTCATGGATTTGAGAATTGCTTACCAATATGAAGTTAGATTTGAGTTGTTTGTTGATAATATCAAAATAAATTTTGAGAGTATTGATCAGATAGTGCTCTTCCAAAGAAAATGTATTTGTTTCTTCATATAGTTGATTCGATGGGGTGTCATATGGAAGACGATACAGTACTTCTGATGCTTTCTTATATAGAACAGATATTTCGTAAAAATCATTCTTGGAACATGAACCTCAAATATTTATGAGAAAGTTAATTTCACTAAGGATGTGAGAGTATAGAACGGTACCAATTTGCTATATTCGGTTTAAGTTTCGTATATCTTTCTAGGGCACCAACTATGGGAGGAAGGACCACGCACACAATATATGGGAAAATGTCTTTCGGTGAAAATGACTGGATTTTCGATATGTTGTAGCTGTAGTTATTCTAAGTAAATGACTCCATTGGCCCAACTCGATCGTATGACCAGATTCGGCGATAGAGGGTGAAACATCATGAATTTTGTGTACCTACTTTTGAGTCCTTCAAGCTCAATGATTGATGGGTTGTTACTGCACCTGTAAGCAAGGTTCTGGAACTCTAGGATCATGAGAGCACGTAGCTAGTTTACTGTGGTTACTTGAGTGCGCAAGATATCATATTCGAGTTGAGAACCTCTTGACATAATCCTCTTTTTGAATCATCCACAAAGAGAGGACAACAGCTGAACCCAGAATTTTCCATTGAAAAACATTTTGAGCTTTTCCTCTCAGTGGTTGCATTCACCAGGTCTACCACGGCGAATTATATATTATTATCAATCATCATTACATGTATTGTAATAACTGTTATATCAAATCATATTGTAGTTGTATATGAAAAAAGGAATGCATCACAAGATACATGATATGGAGAATATTTTTTTTATCATGAGACAATCATCGATATGGTTTTTCTTGTTCTTACTAGCCTCATAACATTCGTGCATAACGGCGTGTTCCCAACTTTTGAATTTTGCGAGATATTTGCATTGATGGTCTTCAAATTGATAACCTGTATACACAGATGCACACATACACCTAATAAGAAAAATCATAACGAAACATTGAATCATTTTGTCAACGAAGTGGATTTTTATGTAAGATGGATCTTTTCTTAGTGAAGAAGAGCCCTAGTATCTTTTGCATATGGCCATAACAGCAACGTGACCACCAGAGTAATGTTGAATATTCGTAAATCTTCTCATTGTATTCCGTCGGAAAGGATTCAGAGAATGGCAGAGTAATTTAGAATATTCGTAAATCTTCTCATTGTATTCCGTTGGAAAGAATTCAGAGAATGACATCAGAAGCCATATTCACGACTATGCCATGATCAAATGATCTAAATGAGTATATTGGCAACTTCTGTTATTCAGATAGCTCTGCAGCATAAATGATTATAATAATCTTCTCTTCGATCAACGTTTATTCTGATCGAACCCCATTGATGAACTGAATAAATCAGCTTTCTCATATAGGCGATGGCATTCGGATTTTCTGAAAATCATTTTATTGTTGACCACCCTGTAAAAAGGCCACTACATCCTTTCTATAACCTTGAAACATATCTATCTTTGATGAATTCCGGTAGGGTGAATGCATATCACGAGATTTTCATATTCTTCATTAAGCTTCGAAGTCTCAAAAATACACAAAATTCATGATGTTTCACCCTACAACATATCAAAAATTCTGCCATTTTCACCGTAAGAAATTTTCCCATAAAATGTGTGCGTGGTTATTTTTTCTTTGAGCATGATATTCTGCAATTGATTTTGGATATACTTCACCTACATGTACAAAAATTTCCATTTTGAAATCCTGACAGCACGAGATTTTGCCCTACAAATATCCCAATGTTTCAAACTCATAACGATATGCTAGATATTATTATGTTTGTTTCGAGACATCCTTCAGATGCGTGGTTGAATAAATAAAAAATAATACTATACTGTCGCATCCTCTGAGAGTTTTTCATCATCCTGCAGGGTAAACTCAAATCTATATCATAATTTGATATATGACCTCAATTCTTTCATATTCGATCTTTGAAACAATAAAAAATATGGTTTCATTATAATCAAAGGATGATGAAGGCTTCTAATTAATTTTGAATCTATGGAAGATATTATATCCCCATATTTCTGGAATCATTTCTTAGCTTATGAACATAACGTCAATAGGCAACAACATTATACGATGAAATGAAAGTATAAGATAATCATTATTGTCTCCGTATAATAAATTAAATGACAAACAAAGGCACAACAAAGTTTATTATCACTTTAATTGGCAATCCATAATGATTCATTACGTTAATGGTTTGAGAATATTACATTAGAGCAATCAATCTGAAGTGTCTGAGTATTTCTCATGATGGGGGCAAGATAATGAAAAAAATATCACACGATAATAGATTTTAGTAGTGTTGTCAAGGTTTTATCCCTTTCAGTCGAGGCATTAAAATAATTAACCATGGAGTAGATTATAGATGTCACTCTTCTTGATTAGTTTCGACTTATGGTCAGGAAATAACTGTACCTACCAGATGATTATAAGGAGAATGTTATTTATGACTCAGACATCAGGAATATTATGAGAAGTTTTGCAATAATATACAGGGTGATTCAAAAGTGAGCGGCATCCTTTCAGAGGCGTATTCCTTGCATGAAAATAAGGCAAAAAGTTCCTATTGATAAGGATCCGAAAATGCTTCCTAAGGGAGCTACGGCCCTTTGAATAGGACACCTCAAAGACGGTTTTTTCTCTATAACTTTAAAATCCTTCACAACAAATTTTTAAAAATTGGTGTACGGCATAAACATTCGATGGTAAATAGGACTCCGTATTCGAAATTTCAGAATTTCATTCAGGGGCGTCACATGCGGGAGAGGGTAAGTGTAAAAATATCCCTTCTTCTCCGGATATTCAGGTTACTGTGATTTCGTTTGAAAATTATTTCGAATACGGAGTCCTATTTACCATCGAATGTTTATGCCGTACACCAATTTTTAAAAATTTGTTGTGAAGGATTTTAAAGTTATAGAGAAAAAACCGTCTTTGAGGTGTCCTATTCAAAGGGCCGTAGCTCCCTTAGGAAGCATTTTCGGATCCTTATCAATAGGAACTTTTTGCCTTATTTTCAAGCAAGGAATACGCCTCTGAAAGGATGCCGCTTACTTTTGAATCACCCTGTATAGATGAGAGTTATCGACAAATATAATAAAAACCGTTTACACGAATGGAGGAAGAGAAGAGAGCATCAAATAGATGGGCGGAATAGTTATTTTTCTCCAAACGGCATAAAAAAGTGGCTTTTTCATAACACTTAACAGGCAGCAGAGATGAACTTTCTCTGCCTAAGCATAAGAGGTTTGTTGGTATGCAACGTTCCAAGTGATTTGAATGAAATTGGTGATCAGAATTGACACTGATATTGAGTGGGCACAAAATGTTGAGGTTTCCTGTAAAAAATTACACAAAATTGGTTTCATAACAAATGGAGAAAAACTATTTTTCACATGGCAGCAAAGTGGGACCTTTTAGCCTCGCTACACTCGGCTATGAACTAAATATATTCGCCGCGACAGTTAATCTATGGTACTTTGCTGCCTTAGTTGAACGAATAACTATTGTTTTACTAGGCAGAAAAGTACAAGATCAAATGCCGCGGCTGGCCTTTTATAGTCAAGGCGTGGTCGAGGCTTTTCTGTCATGTGCAACATACAGGGTGAATCTGAGAGTGAATTGTTTGGCCAAAAATTGTTAATTAGAAATGTGAGATAACAGCTCAATTCAAAACGAAATTCAATAGATCAAGAATGTAAAAAGAGCAGGATTTTGATTCATTTTTCTGATGAAATATCTGATGAAAAGTATCTGATGCTGGACTTGAGAATATCGGCTTTTTTGCGTTATTTGAGAAAATGTAAACAAAATGTTCAATAGTTGGAGTCTTCTTCAAACCTTTGAATACCCGTACCTCTGTTACCTTAAATATTTTATATGTGCAATTTTTTGTCAAACAACTTATTTTGATAATATATAAATCAACTTCATGAATAAATAAGTACATTTTCTTTGGAAAAGCACTATCTGATCAATACTCTCGAAATTTCTTTCGATATTATTAACAAGCACCTCAAATCAGTCAAATCTGACTTCATATTGGTGAGGAATTCTCAAATCCATGAACATGATACTAGACAATATGAGTTGTTCCATCTTGATGCTGCTCATTCTACACTTGGTCAAAAAAAGTTTACTCGTGGAGCTATTTCTAAATTCAATAAATTACCTGAAGGTATCAATAGTTGCACAAATATCGCCCATATCAAAATGAATGTCAATAAAATCCTCTTGCAAAGTAAAAATCAAACCTGAGTAAATGATTTCTCATTCACTAATTTATTTCATCATGTCATAATGTTTATGAGATTCTCGTTTTTATCATTATTATTTTTGTATCTGTTGTTTATTTTAATAACTCATGAATAATCTCATACCAGGAATGAATCTGTCTGATTATTCATGTGATTTCAATGTAAATCCTGATGAAATATATTCATATTCATATGAGATGTTATTTAATGTGTATAACAAAGAATGGGAATAAAAAAGATTGAGATTGAAAATAAACTACACTTTGAGATTCACCCTATAATTGTTCCTTCAAATCGGTTGCACTGTTACGCAAAATCAAAATAATCCTTCATTTTGTGTTCACCGAGTCACTGTCAATTTTAATTACCAATTGTTAATTTTATTCAAATTATTACTTGGCACTATGAATAGCAACAAACTTTTTCGGTCTAGGCAGTACTTTCACTGCCTGTTGAGTGTCATTTGAATTATAAAGACACTGTTAATGTCATTTGCAGGAAAAAAAAAATATCAAGTAAGTTTCTCAATTGAATCATGTGAAGAATATTGTTGATTCACAAATGACATTATAAATTGATGAATACCTGCGACAACATCCACATTCATTCAAAAAATTGTCGACTCACCATTTCTTTGACGTTGTTAACGTTTCTACCACTGACAATCGCTATATACACATCAGAGACATTCGATAACCTCTGCAAAACGTTCTTGGTTTCTGTTGGGATAACGGCCAAATCTGGATGTGGTGCGATTGGAGCCAAAGTGCCATCGTAATCCAGGAGGAGGGCTAGTTTATGTGTGCTTCCAATGTATCTGTGAAGACAAACCATGTGTCGGCTTACTATCAAAACCTCCGAAGTCCGAATTTTAGGGAATTTTAGGTTTAAACATTTTCACCATCTACGAAATTCAGCGCACCCATCACCAAATCATCATAAGTCTATGTCAAGGTTGGTAGAACTGATGACTATTTTGTAGAGGAAGGTTGCCTCGATCGCACCCCGCGAGTAACCTTGAGTAACTCATGACGTAATAGGACCTTTCTTTTGCACGAAAAGTGTAGCACTTTCGTACACTTCGTGTATGATATGTACGCCGGCGCCAATTATTGAGTTGACAGTTGTCAGTATTTTCGAATATTTGAAACATTTTGAACTTAAAAATGTAAAAATGATAATTTGTTTGGTCACTTTTTGTTAAAATTCGTACAAGTGTAATAAGACTAGTGGATTTAGTTTGTGTTTCCATTAATTTCCACAAGATGAGTCTATTCGTGAGAAATGGATTCAATTTTGTGGACGTACTTTTAATTCATTTAATACCAAAACTTGGCGAATATGTTCTGCCCATTTCGATGCCGAGGATTTCGAACGGCACAAGCAGAATAGCTAAATCACACACCAAAGAGAAGAAAACTCAAGGTAGGAATCCCAACAATAATACCAAATACTACAAGAGAAACACCATAAGTATGAAAGTTTGGAAAAATGATCAGAACCAGACCAGTTGTGAATGTTGAGATTCTTGCTGAACGGGTAAAATGGACATCAGAAGATATCACACGTGTTTTCAAGTTGAGATATTTGAGCAAGAGTACGTTACCCATAGAAGAGGAGCTATGTTTATTTGAGAGATTCCTTGAACTATCCTTTATTATAGGTTCACTTATAATAGTAGTGTTATCTTTCATTACTTTTGTTCAAAATCATATTTCGTTATTTTTTTATGCTCAAATACTTCGATCAATTGCTCTGTTTTTGACTACAATATAATCAAACAATGAAATACTATTTCCTCTTGTATTTTCTATAGGTATCTAGGAAAGTTTGTTAATTTTTCAGAATACAGAGGTATATTGATAAAATAAGTGATCTGTTGTGTACGAATATTGGTCCACTGCTACTACTTCTGGATCATCAGTTGATTATTCTTATATTTTCTGTAATTTCTTGTGGACATTATCTGATTTGCAGGATATTTATAGGATGAGTAGGTTCATAATCAATGCATAAGTAATCACTAGCTCCATAATTATGCTCCATACCTCAAAACAAACATACCTGGTATCACGACCTGGTAAATAGCCCCTGGAACAAAATTTCAGATAGGTATTCCTCTCGGTACTACTGATCCATCCAAAATTGCCTTCTCATTTCGAAGATTGAAGGTATTATACAGAAGTATATGTAAATATCCATATTTTATATTGGTACTTACTTATAATTATATACTATAAATTAATATAAATATGCTGAGCAGACCAAAAAGTTTGTATCATGTTTATATACTCTATTTGGTAAACATTTCATGACATGTCGCTTCAAGGTTGACAACTTGTCGTCTTACTGCCTGTGACGTCACGAGTGACCGTTTCCCCCCTTGCCGCACTATCGATCGAGGCAACCTTCCTATACAAATTATAATCAGTTCTACCAACCTTGGTCTATGTTTTTGGTAGCGACATCTATTAGATCTGATATAATTCAAACCTCCTGACTCTACTCAGAGAGATTTTTAACTCAAAAACTCGTAAGTCTGCAAAAGAGGATAGGGTCAAGTTGTGCTTGTTGAGAAAGTATAAATCTCTATTGTTTGATTCATTATTTGAAATGAAATCCATGTCAGACACCAAAGTTAGTTTATGATGAACTATTTGGTCAATCTTCTCGAATATTTCTGCAGTGATGCGAAGGACAGTTGGAGTATTAATGGCCTTTTAGTGATTTAGCATTTGTAGGAATATTTCAAAGACTGCAATTATTATTTATTGTTTTAAGATCTTACTTGTACAGTGTTGTAATGGATATTTCCGTGAATAAATAAATAATCGTTCATTCAAAATTGTTTGAATTTTACAATGAATTTCATGAACGTCAGAATTGGAATAAAATTCCATAAGCTAATGAGTAAAATGCATAGATGGAATTGTCCTGCTGTGTAATAAATGGTGGGAATTTTGAAGAGAATGGATTCCATTTCTTCAATTTTCCACAGGAAATATAAACAATTCTCTTATAGACGTAATGTAAGTTTCTGATTAACTATTTGGTCAATCATTTTGAATATTCCTGCAGTGATGCGAAGGACAATCTTGTTTTGATTCTTCATGTGAACAGAATTACGAGGTTCTGATCTGTATGTTATCTATCTGGTAGAGGACTTGAGAGCTTTTGAGAAGATGTTATGGATATTTGTAGAATGTTATTCTGTTCATTCCAAATATAGACATTGATTGAAATATTTTGGTTCATTATTGTTGAACCCATAATGAAAACTGCAGCTGATTTGCTATATGCACTGCGAAGCAAGGCCAAACTAGATGACAATTTTCATTAGTAATTGATCAAAACCAATTCAGTCTGAATAATGTTCAATTTATTTTTGTAAACACATCGTATGTCGTTTATTAGAACATTGAGTATATTAATCTTCTCAGAATGAGGATTTCATTCATCAAGCAGGTACCTTCATAAAGGAGGAATAGCCTTAAAAAAATGAAATTGAATCGTTCGAAGTACCTAGTGGAAAACGTTTTTCCCCTCCTGAACAGTTAGCTCTGGATGACTTACGAGGTTTTGACAGTAACATGACGCATAGGTACTTTTCAGAAGAGGAAAAAGTGAATTCGACTCATTCTCGATCACAATCATAGATATTGAAGAAATAAGAAGAATGTTGCCATGGATGTGAATTCAGATTGCTTGTATTTGCCATAGCATCATCGGCCGTTAATTGCAAATGAAGAGAGAAAAATTGTGTAGCTGTTGCTCAAAGAATTTTTCATATTTCGTAGGTATACTTTCTCTATGGATCATTGAAATGCTTCGAATGTAGGAGAGATATACAGGGTGATCAATCAAGAATGGAAAATCTCTCAACTATAGACATAATTTTGACAAATCATTTCATATTGGTGTGCAACAATCAATTTCCAATATAAATCAAAAGTTGAAGAAAAATCATCTATTTCGTTCAGAAATGATGAAATTCCCAAGTTGGTATTTGAATTTTATTGTATTTCTACAACTTCAGTTCAGAGATCTTCCATTCTCAATGAATAACTCTATAGAAGTGGACACAATTTTTTCACACACTGCACTCTGTCGGAAAGTAAAGTGAATATACACTCGCGCATGATAATTAAGCAGTGTTGACACATCCTATTTGGAACATCCCGATTAAATACAAATCGATTTTTTTAGTAGAAGTCGAATGAACGTACTTGGACAGGTACTCATCGAAGTCATCCAAGGTCACGGCAGGCATAGTGATGGACCCCACGTCGTCCTGTTCGCCTTGGGTCAGCAATGATCCCATGGCCGAAAGGAAAGATTTCGTCCAGTAGTTGACGTCGTTCAGCTTCTCGCGCCTGCGCAGGTAGTTCATGCGCAGGATGCGCTCATCTTCAGGCATCGTGAGGGCCCTATGAATGGACAGGTGATTGATTGATTGGCCTTATCACCCCAAGAAACATTATTGTTCATAATTGGGAAATATACAACAAATCATAATCATATATCATAATAAATCATAATGATGATAATTGCCAATCATTATTTTTTATGAAAAATATAATACACAGGATGAGTCGGGAGGAACGCACCATCGATCGATGTTTGGCAATTTCAATGACATCTTGCTAGCTTTCCAGCTAACTCGACAACATCAATTTTGTGCTTGCTATCTCAGTACAAGAAAGGAAATTGCAGTGGTTCCTTTGTTTTTGCACTACAATTCTTTCCAAGTGTTTGAGAGTTTGAAAAATAGGTGATATGAACCTATGAGAGAAGTAACTTCTTGAAAATCTTTCCTTGAAATTCTAATTAGGTGAAGGCAATAGGTGATCAAACTCGTAAACATATAGGTTCATTTATTGTGTGACCAACTACTTGAAAACATTTCCTTGAAATTTCAATCTGTAGAGAAATTATGAGACTATAATTCCGGCATATCAACAAACAAACCAGAGTTGCACTCGAGTTGCCTGATGGAGAGTTCACTTAAAAAAGCCAAATAGAATACAAAAATGCATAGCAATATCATTATATCTCATGATCATATGAGACTCATCTTATCGATCGACAACAATCGGTGTAAACTAGCAGCGTCTCAAAGGTCTCGAACATAAAGCATGGAGTGCCACAAGGCCCAGTCCTTGGACCAATCCATTTTCTTCTCTACGTGAGCGATATGGCTTCTCTAAATATAAACGGTACAATCACATCATTTGCTGATGACACAACCATCCTTCCGCATGAAGGGAATAGCTCTATATAAGAATGAAATATAATACAGGATAGGAGATAATCAAAGGTTGGTGTGAATCAAACGGTGAACAGTATTAAGGAATGATCAATGAATGATCCATACCTGTGTATGACCTCTGACGCATCGTCTATCTCGTAGGGGTTGGAGATGAGGGCCTCGTGCATGGTCTCTCCAGCCCCCGCGAAGGGCGACACTATCAGCACCCCTGGGGGCACGTTGATCTGGCAAGCGACGAATTCTTTGGCCACCAGGTTCATGCCATCCCTTAAGGGGGTGACCAGTCCTACGGCCGAATCCCTGCGAAAAAGGGTGTATCAAGTAGAGTTATTTGAAATAACATAGGAAGATTTCAACCACAGATTCTAGATCTTACGTGACTCACAGAAAGATACACGTTAAAGTCGACAATTGTCAGTCGAAGCAGTATAACATTGATCTTGGAGTTCCTCAAGGTTCTATATTAGGTCTACTCATTTCTATTCTATTCATAAATGACATGCCCAATCATATAATCTCAGATTATGTAGTTTTGTATGCAGATAATACAACGATTGCAGCGATTGCAGATAACCCAGAGGAGCTCCAAGAAAAATTAAATACCTTGAGCTCCGAGTTCACGAATTGGTGTAATAAAAACTCTTTAGTGGTGAAAAGAGAAACTGTTCTGATGCAGTCTCATTCCAGAACTAATGGAAAATTTGATAATCTTCATGTTAGAGTGGGTGATGCAATAATTGAACCATCAGACAACACCTAATTTCTAGGTACTTTTATCGATGGTAACATGACATGGGAGTCGAGTATAAATCATGTCAGTATGAGAGTGAACAGTAGGTACTATGCTATTAGATAATTGAGGTTCAATTTCAATAGGGCTCAACTTCTGAATGTTTACTTTGCTATTGTATATTCCCATATTTCTCATAATATTGCCATTTGGGAATGTTCGTCAAAACTCAGAAAAATATTCGTCTCACAGAAAAAAGTCATACAGCTAATATATGGAATAGACTACAGAGAATCTTGTTGGCAACACTTTATTGAGAATAAAATATTGTGGGTACCTTGCATTTTATATATTCACAAATGTATTTTACTATTGAGGAAGCAAATGCAGAATTATTATTTTCGAAACTGTGACTTTTATACGTATCCTACCAGGCACGGTGAACTGATAAGACTTCAGAAACATTCAACTTGTCTGAATGAAAATTGTTCATCTTATAAGGGGGCAAAATTTTATAATCACTCATCTGACGAAACGAAAAATGTACACAGACGAGAAAATCATTTCAAAATTAAACTCAAAGAATTTCTGATTAACGGTTGTTTTTATAGTATCGACGAATATTTCAATCGATGGAATGCATTTTATTCATCTCCATATCCTTTGTGGTACTAGGAAAGGTTAAAGACTGAATATTATGTGTACTATGTGGTTTTGTTATATTTTCATGTAACTGTATATAAATTGTGTGTGAATGTCCTGTTGTCTGTCGTATCCTATGTCATTTTTTATGATCGTGAAGGATTCAATGAATTTCATTATTTCAATACCTATTCATTATCATTATAAGGAAAAATATTGAAAATAATGTAAATAAACATGAGCCCAAAAATACCCCCCTGGGGGGTTATAGCCATCTGAAAGGGGACACGATATGATGGTTTTCTGTAAATATTTACGAAACCCTCTGTGATGAGATGACGAAATCTCGTACATATGGTATATAAGTTCTTTGTCCGGTTTGGATATGTTGAGAATTTTTCGAAATTTTGATCAGAGGCGTTGGGAAAAAGGTAGGGCTTCGCAGTTAACGGCAATTTGACAAGGAAATAATATGAAAATGTCACCATTTTAACTCTCAAATGATACTCCACTTTGGTTCCAATAGCAATCACCATTTTGAGTTGAAATGATGATATCTTGATATTTCCTGGTCAAACTGACCAAAATTGCATAAAAGAAGTTGGAGAAAGAAATTCCCCTACCGTCTTAAGAAAGGTATGAGAAGCTATACACGCGTTTCATTGAATGTTGCAACAATGAAGAAATGAATATACTGAATGAAGAAAAAGTATTTTTGGCTCATTTCCTAGAAGTGTCTGAGACCTAGAGACCAAACACCCTATGGACCTGCTGGCTTCCGCAATGAACCTATACATAATGCGTCAAGCTGTAAGTTCACAATAGCTATTACTTATATTCAGTAGATAGAGAATATATTCCTCTTGTTATTTGTTCCTATATAAATGAATAATCAATTGAACCAATCAATCAATTTCCTACGCTTGTAGAAAAAATATTGTTCCTAAATCATGCGAGAAGTGTCGTTCCCGCACTCGACTGATTGACCGAATTCCGCTTCGCGTCGTTCATTTCAACGGCAGTCGCGTGCGGGAAAGAATCACTTTCCGCACTTGTTAGGAAAATCACTATATATTTTAGCTCACGGTTCATGTCTCTCTCTGCTGTTTTTCTCTCAGACAGAACCTCGACCTAACATCTACTACTTTTTTTCTCAGTACAATAAATAACTTCTGTTGTCATTATCTTCCTGACGTTACCCTCAACTCACCTGTAGAACGCAGCTAACTCATCCTGACTCACGCAACCGTAGATGTACCGGATCGGCGACCAATTCGGCTTGGTGAATCTACCGTTAATGCGGCCCACCAGTTGGTCCATCTCCTCCTTCAGGTCCTGATACTCCTTGACGTCAGTGCGGGAAGGAACGGAGATCTGCAGAAGAGACACTTTTTCGATGTGCTCTGGGTGGTTCTCGAGGAGTTTTTCGAAGGCTCTGAGCCTGTGCACAAGACCTGCGACAAAATATGACATTTGAAGGGCTGATTGCACGTGTACAGTGTGTCCAGTTTTCAATGCTTCTGCGTGATATCTCAGTCATCTTCCTGCCACTTTTTTGTGAAACTCAAGATGACCTGATCAGATTTTCCATTACTCTTTCCGTTTATAAGAAACAGGGTGATTTATACTTTTTGAACCCCCTCTATATCTACGAAGTTTCCAAGCGGAATTCTCAAATTGAAATCTTATTCTATAGATAATTTAACGCAGGATTCATTGATGCATTCAATTCTTCTTTTCGGGAAACGGTTTTGCAAATACAACTCAAACTTATGATTGTTTAAATGGAACACCTTTTTTTTATAAGGTCATTGAATTCCGAATGTTTTTTTCTTCGAAAAAATATATGATGTATAGATTTAACATTTTCAAAAATGCTCAAGAATCACTGAAACATTGAATTTTAATAGTGGGCTATTTATTTTTCATATACTTAATAAAATTTGAAAGAATATTTCTATCGTTTTTTCTATGAAGATGACATAAACAATATCAACACTGATCAACTAATGAAACACAATAGTTAGTTAAGTACTTGAGAGCAACAAATAAATAGTTATGAAAAGTTCATAATGAAGAATAAGCACCTGCTTAAATATTTGCAGTTGGATTCCGAAATTATTCAGTAACTTATTCATTGAATTCTTCGAACTGATGTCCATTTTACCTGAATTCTCAATGCAGAATCAGCACCTGATTGAATTTTTACCCAAAAAACTTGATTTCGAAATTATTAACTCATTATTAATTGAATTGTTGGAATTCATCCCATTTCCCCTAACACACTATTGACACCAGGGCATTCAATTCGATATGTTCTGCGAAACATTGCCATGAGACACATTCATTTTTCACTGCTAATCATCGTTGTACAATTGATTTCACATTCCAAAAAATTATTTTTAGTTGACTGTTACACTGTCGATGATAGAAGTTGATTCGGCAAGCTAGTTATTGAATCCCCATTCGAGAATCGTTACCAAGTCCATATTCATGTTGTCAACATTTCTTTCTTGATCGTTTCTGACCTGCCTGGCTGGTATTGGAGCCCTGGATAAGACGGCGGTATGGAGGTTGATATCATCGGCGAAGCTGTCTACTGGACATGAAGTTACTTCCAACAAATCGTTGATATGGAGTAGAAATAGTGTTGGTGCTAGAATTGATCCTTGCGGAACATCAGCGTTCATGATAAGAGAGTCAGATGGAACTTCGTCGACCACTACATAGAGAGACCTGTTTGAGAGAAAACTAGCTAGCAGAAAACATAGCTGGGGAAGCAAGCCATAAGATGGAAGCTTGACGAGGAGTCCGTGATGCCAAACTCGATCGAATGCCTTGGAGATATCCTAAGGTTACCACCATACTTTTCAATAGATTGCTGCCATATATGTGAGACGTAAGCGAGCAGGTCACCAGTTGATCTTTGATGACGAAAGCCATATTGCTCATCGTTGATATTACCTGAATGTTCAAGGTACCTATCTCATGAGATCGATGTTGATAGCTCTCTCTATGATCGTTGAAATAATAGATAGCAGTGCGATCGGTCTGTAGTTGCTAGGTAGGGTCTTTTCGATTTTTTTAGCAACTGGTTGTACTCTTGCAGTTTTCCAGTTAGACGGTCATATCCGCAATTTGTATGAGTAGTTGAACAACTTGCAGAGAACAGCTATTGGTTCGGGAGCACATTTCTTGAGAACAAAAGGTGGAATTCCGTCGGAGCCACAAGCTTTGTTGGTGTTGAGACTCAATAAAATCTTTTTTATAGTACGTCGGCAAAAGGTGATCACGGGCATATGAATTGGCGTTATGTTTGGAGGCTGGTTTCCCGATGAATCCAGTTTTTGAAAACATTTCATCTCTTGAACCAATATACCAACAGAGAATGCTCTGAACAAATACGGAAAAATAATTCCAATATGAATTTGAAGTGAAATAGAACTCATGATGGAAGACAAAACTATATCCATTCAGGTCTCAGCAAAAAAATTAATGTGATGTGGAGATGCCTTCTCGTATTGATTGAATATGTAGGAACGTGCTCAGTGTTTTCCTCTATCGTTTTAGATCTAGTTCTGAGATTTTCACTAATTCCGAAAATCTACTGGAATTACTGACCTTTCGTGTAGTCTAGTCTGTCAACGCCAAGGATGATCTTCTGATTGGTGGAAAGCACTCTCGGCGCCTTCTCTGACAGCTCGACGAACCTCTCGTAGGGGATACCGATGGGCAGGGGCCTCACACGTACAGTTCGACCGCCGTGCTCGACTAGAAGATTCTTCCTGTCGACCCTATTCGTTGGAAAACATCAGATAGGTACTTGTTTAGACAAAGAGAATATCCACAATAATTATTATTGGTGTTTCGAGAGGATGTCCCAAACTTGACATCGAAATTGTAATCATGATTCTCTACAATTATATGAATCCTACAAAAATTTCCAAACTCTTATAGGTTTAATCATAGACCATGGTCGATTTTTTCAATTGACTCGGCGGTTACTTGTTGGATATTCATAGCAAATGTAAAAACTTCACAAACGATAAGATTTACACAAAATCCTTGATCACACAACATGTTTCGCTAACACGGTTTATATGAACTTTGTTTCTTATTTTGACCGAAAAATACGACCTCGAAATCTTGTGGAATAATATCGAACACCCTGTATTGAAAATCATCAGAAGTATCATATCGTATTGTATCATCTTCTATTTGATACACCTGCACAAACTAATCAATTGTATGAAATAACAAATACGTATTCTTGAGATGAAATTTAAATAAAAAATGTAGGTCGAATTTAATTTGATACGGAATTCAGAAATTCATGATCATGAAACTAGACAATTAAACTTGTTTTACATTGACGCTTATTCTAGCTCTAAACTCGGACAAGTATCAGGCAAGTATCAGGCATTATCCAGTATCAAGAATTGAAAACATATATATTCGGTATACGTTCAAAAAGAAAAAAACTGATAATTTCTGAACGAAATAAGTAAAATTCTTAGTCATGTTGTCTCAATATTCTTTTTGTAAAAATTCGTTTGCCAATTCATTGTCGTTAATGTCTTTTGGTTCATGGAATGTTCACTTATGCATGGGTATATATTGATGTATTTCCTCATTATACCGACCAGATTCTATTTTCAAATTTCAATTCAAAATTTTTTGTCAAAATAATATTAGATTTCAATTTTCATTTATGATATTATATGATATTTTCAAAGTCTCTAATCTGTACAGTTCTTCTAAAGAATATGTTTTTGTTAAGGAAGGCATACAGTTCAGTTATTGGTGTATATCATATGGAAGACGATACAGTATATCATCAATATTATTGCTCATCTCTCATTCGCTTCAGAGTTGAGATTTTGTTTTGCAAAATAATATAATTTGCGAATACTATATGAAAGTATCTGATGTCATAGGACTTGGCAGAGCATCTGATTCATCTATTTCAGTCATTACATCAAATCTTTCAGCATCACATTCAATACCAATTACCTATATAAAATCTTCAATTTCCGAATAGGATAAACATGAATTATCAAACAGTAACAACTGGTATGGAATGAATCATGAACTTATTGACTATATTGTATGATTAGTCATCTGTACTGAATTTGATTATTTTTATTGAGAAGGATAGAAAACTTCAGGAAATATACAGGGTGTTGATCAAGTCCTGAACCTCTAAGATTTTGAGCTACAGGTTGTTGAAATCAGAGGCGTACAGTTTTTTTTTTTTAATCAAAACATTCGATATCATGCATACGTGAACATCACTAAAAAAAGTAAAAAATTGATTTTTGTCCCAAAACATAATGTGTTTCCACTTACAGTGATTGCCTACTGAATTTCAACAAAATATTAGAAATAATATTAATGCACTGAAGATAAAACATGTTTTGGATGAGTATTTACCTGCAGCCGAGACTCCTCTGGCAGCAGTCGACGAAGTTGAGGCAGTAGTCGGTGATGTGGAAGCCTACCATGTCGCAACCCAGCATCCCTTGCAGGATCTCGTCGGCCCAAGGGAACAGGCGGCAGATGTCCCACGATGGAAAAGGGATGTGCAAAAAGAACCCTAGTTTGCATTTGATATCTTCTTCTTCGGCAGCCTGAAAAAGAAACGATTAAAACTATATTCGATATTTTTAATATCTCTCAATGATGATACTCATAGGGGAAAAACTCATCATCTGACTTCTCAGTGAATTTTCACGACGAGAAGTATTTCACAAAAATCACAGTTAGATATTGAGAGATTGAAATGGGACTTCGGGCTATCTGCCTTGACATCCGGCCTCTACAGATCCATTTCGTCTGCCCCCGAATCTCGAGATTGTTCAGTTATCTGACTATAGCCCCGCTTCTCTATGAGACGTCATAGGCTAGCTTTTCCCTCCCTTGTGTATCTTTGGGCTCTTAGCCTCTTCCAGCGTGAAAAAACCTAAGTCTTGACAAGTCATCATAGTAGCGAAGAATGTGCACTGCTGTTTTCTCATCACCTGACAAAACCTGCCCAACAGTATTTCAGCCTGACATATCGTACTTATCTGTTCCATGAGCATACAATAATCACTAATTTTTTAGTCAAAGTTGTTTTCTGACTCAGTAGATATTGCTGTGAATAGTGGCGAAGGTTTTTCAATAAATTTCTTCGCCTATCTCATTCCTGACGAGTTGTTTCACCATTTTTTATTTGTTGCTTGTGTTTTGTATAGCTTTCTCAATACCACGAGATGGTTCTGGCCCATCCAGAGCTTGACTTGCTCTTTCTTGGGCTAGTGAATCTGCCTCTTCGTTGCTCTCATACACTGCATGAATAAACCATTTTAGAGTCAGTCTATTCTGACTGCTGTATCGAGTTGACTGCTTTTATTGCTGCTCGGCTACCCGAGTAGATTGCAATGCTTTCCCCCTTGCCCTATCAAAATATTGTAGTTACGTTTTCTCATTTGTGTGTGAATTCACGAAAATTATCATCATTCACAGAATAATTGTGTGATTTGGTTTGTTTGAACATCAGTACTCGTTATCGAAGAACTGTCACCTCCTTAGTGACGAAACGTTTATTGCATCTTATTCCATGGAATGAGAGGAGAATTATGCAATCTGATTTAGGTGGCACAAAAAACAATATTTAGCTAGATTATATTTTTTGTATTGCAACTTCAGATAAATGAGAGAGGAATTATTCGTTATCATTCACACCTTAGGTTAGTAGTGTATAAAAAATTTGTAACGTTGCAGCAGGTACTTTATCATCAATTCCGAGCCTCAAAATGGTATTAATCGAGTTATAAAATATCCTGATATTGTTTGTATTGGATACAGATTCTATATGCATAAGAAATTTTCAAGGGCATCTTTGTTTTCTAGGTAATCGATATATTTTATTATTAATTTTTTCATGAAGCTTCATCATGAACGCAACTATTCAATTATGTAATGCAATAACTTGAGATACATTATTGTTGTTTTCTCATGGATATTGAATTTATCAGCATTAAAAGAATGATTCATTGAGCATGAAGGACATTTTTTCGAATAGAAACTGTTGTCATTCTGTTGAAATTGGTTCTAAAAAATCAATTATCTGATATAACTCGCATTCTGGATATTTGTAATACTCCGGACCAACTAATAATTGAATATGTATAGGTTTTCAATGTGTATCGAAAAATTTCTTGATTTCTCAATAATTCCAATGTATCGAAACTTTTGCTACTATTTAGTGAAATCTCAGGAATAGATGAGAGAGAAGTTCCATGTAAGCAGCAACAAAATCTGAATTTCTATAAGAAATACTCATAATAAATTAGGTTTTTTCTTGAAATGATCATATTTTCTTCAAAATCTAATTAAAATGATAGTCAATCACGTGGAATCTGTTATATCGATAAGTTTTTGTTTTTCGTTGTCATAATGTTATGGCCAACCCCACATTCGCTTCGTGCACTGATGATGACCTATTGAATGGTCGGAACATGTCTCAAATTCAACCCTTGAAGTAGGAAAAACTGCATTTTCGATGGTTGAAATGATTGTGGAGAATACTTCGATTTTTTCTTCCTTGTTGATAGATTATAATAGTGCCACGATGTCAGAGTGATCTAAAGGGCTAAAATTCGTAAGACAACTAAGGTGCTGTCGGCTGTGCATCTCAGTTATAATGTTGTAATTCCAATTGGTTGTAGTCCAGTCAGCAATACGTGGCCCCAGAACTGGTTCGGATTTTACCATAAGTTGTTAGTTCCGCACATGAGCTATGAAAGACCAGATATCATCCGATAGTCAAGCAGCTCTCAAAGCGCTAACCTCTATCATGGTTATCAGCTCTGAAGTCATCAGGTCTAAAAGGGATTTGGAATGCCAGGAACAACTGAACGAAGTAGCCAACAAAAATCCCATCACCCTTCAATGAGTTCAAGAATTCTCTGGAGCTGGAGGAATTGAAGTAACGGATAAACTCGCCAGGAAAGGAACTAAAACACTCTTCGTTTGTAGGGCCCAATTGCAAGATCAGCAGCAATAATGTATTGAAAAAACTCAGGAAAGAAAAACATATCTGGAAGCTTGGCTCAGAAGAGGAATATGGATTCAGGTTCTGTGTGGAGAAAAAGGAATCTGAGGTCGAGGAGGAGCACACATAATAGAGGAGGAAGAGCTTCACCTACCCTGAAGCACCTCAACTACTGAAATTTCTGAGGGAAATAGGACTAGAGGAATGGCTTCAGTTACGGAGGACAACCTCATCTGGTTCGAAGGACCAAAATGAATGTGAGATATTTGATTGTAGTTTGAGAGTCGCACTAAAAAGTTAATTCGAGTTTTCAAACAGACCATCTTTTCTACCAGGATGGATCTGTTGCCGTAGCTTCTGGCTGACATCCACTCAATCATCAGCTAATTGGGAGTATACTGGATTCAATTTCATGTATTCGTTATGATAATGTCAATGTAAGTATAACATTCGTTGTTTTTTATGAAACTTGGTATTCGCGATAGCTGAAGTCATCATCTGAAGTTGCGATATCATGAAAACTACTGGGAAACATGTCAAAATTTTCAATCTAAGCCAGGAGTTAGGAATGTTTTCCGATAGTTTTCATGTCTTCGCAACGTCCGATGATGACCTCAGCTACCGCGAATAGATCTATATCAGAGGACGTTGGTTCTACTTTTCTTCTGAAAAATTGACTAGTATCAATAATGCACGTGAATGTGATCTAGAAGGCCCTGGTTTTTGGAAAAATGGACACGAGAATACACCATTTTCCTCTTTACATTCAAAAAAAGGTTGTCAAAATCGCTGCATGAATGAAAGATTCAACATGGTTGCCCGCTTTCGAACTTTGTACTCATTTCACAACATTGAGAATAAAAATAATATTGTCCAACAACTCACTTGTCTGATCCAGTTGGCGGCTAACATGAGATGATAGTCGTGGATCCAAATGAGCGGTACTTCGGTGGAGGTTTTCGGCAGCGACCGCAGCGCCTTCAGAGCGCACTCGGCGAACTCCTTGTTCGCTATGCCGTACGACTTCCAGTGGTCCCGCTTGAAGGAAGCTCGATCGGGCATCGAGTGAAAGAGAGGCCAGAAGGTGGCGTTGCAGCAGCCGTTGTAGTACGAGTCGAAGATGGCTGGGTCCATTTGCACAGCGACCACCTGGTATAATAGGCAAGTGGAATAATTTTTCCTCATTTTTTATATAAAATCTTCACTCAACTACTTCAAAATTTCATATTCTTTCGATTTTTTTGGTCGATTTTAAAGTCTTGGAATCATCAATAATGCTACGGTAATTTTCGAACAGCTAGAAATTTACCGCAAACAAAAACCAACGTCAACGTAGTGGCAGACAATAGCATATTGCCATATTCCGAAATACGATTAGTTACAGTGAGAGAATTTTTAAATAGTAAATCAAATCAAATCGAAATGTACTTTATTGTCTGAAGAATGAATTCTTATTGACAAAGTATTGATCGTCCTTACAATGCATAGTCTTGTCTAGAAAATAAAAACAAATATTCAAATATGAAATGTACACATATATAGTGTCATTCATAAAGTCGGCATCATATGGGAAAAACTTTTATTAATGACTTATTTTGAAATTTGAGGTGGACGTTAAGTTTTGCTTCGAACAAGATGAAAAATGGCCTACTCAATCGGGGTCACGTGACTTTCGCTACATGACAAAAGTGAAATTTGTTCAAATTAATCGCTGAAAGTAGGCTTATTTGTTCGAATATCGAAAGAGTTCCCTTGAAAAAGTTGTTTCTATTTGAATTTTATGTATGTGACTCGGATTTTATCTTTCTATTAAATTTTTTAGGTTTCGATATTTTTTTAAAATTTTCGAAATTTCTGTAATATCAAAAAAATTGTGAATTCGATGAAACTACTTGATACCAGTAGCTTCATCAAGCTACTTACTTCCAATTACTAATTATCACTAATTATCGACAAAAATATGAGTTTCTTCAGAAAATGATAATCTCCGCTTCAAAATTCTGTTATGTTTGATGCAAAATTCTGTTATTACTGAGTCAAGCATTAAGAAACGAAATTCATTCAAATTTATTTTTCTAGTACTGAAAAGATCAGTTTGAATGAATTTAGTTTCTAAATGCTTGACGATATATCAACTTTGCATCAAACATAACAGAATTTGGAAGCGGGGATTATCATTTTCTGAAGAAAATCATATTTCTGTGCATAATCAGTCATTGAAAGTAACTAGCATAAAAAGGCTACTGGTATGAAGTAGTTTCGTGGAATTAACAATTCTTCAAATATTACAGATATTTCGAAACATTTTAAAAAAAATCGAAATCTAAAAGTTGGAATACAAAAATCAAATTCGAGAAGCATGTGTAGAAGTGACGTGGGAAAAGGCAGTTCAATGTTATGGAAATAACTTTTTTTTTACCTTGGCAAACGGTTACCAAAATGAAAATGCAGGCTAGTGGCAGTATTCAATGAACCAAAAATGAAGATCTACAAGAATCCCCCGAATCGGCTTTGCATAATATATTTTAGTGCTCTTTTGTGGAGAATAAAAACTCCATCGAATGAATAGTTTGCGTACATGCCCCAGAAGCAAATCAATGAGTGAGTAATAAGCGTTCTCTGCCACAGTTAGACCTAATCCATTGGATAAAACTCCAACGGCATAACAGCCAGATGCTAGCTGTTTAGCTGAGTTTGAAATGTGCCCTTCAAATTTTAGTTTGGCGTCAATATTCAATCCCAAGAATTTGTGTGTAGCTTTGATGCTAAGACAGTCATTATCGAGAAATACATTGTTGATAACGCTCTTAAAGTTGATTATACCTGTCTTAGGGGTGTTGAAAGACAAAAAGTTGGCGTCGCACCATTTTTTCAACTTTGTGCAGGTCCTCATTGATGATGTCTTTACCCTATCAGTAAATATTGTAAATTGCCCATGTATGTCGACAAGTGCTAGGTCACTTACATATAATAAAAATAGCAGGGTCCTAGTACAGAGCCTTGCGGTACTCCAGAGCAATTCACTTGCTAAACTGAATTAATAAAGTGCTCATAGAATTGAGTGGATACCAATCGAATTTTCGATATGACTTAAAATGCGATAACATTTTTGTAAATGAACCGACTTTCGATCGGAATGAAGTGTTCAAAAGATGCGTCCTTTCTGTTTAGGATTCGTTGTTCGAAACTCTTCGAAGCTTTCACATACCAAGTGGTCAAAAAGAGTGTTACATGAGCGGAGCATTTCCAGGCATTATGTGGATTTAAAAAAGTTCAGACAATATTCAAATCGTACTGCACTGTAATACGATCGAATTCATTCCTGATGAAGTTTTCCACCTGTCTTTAGTAGCAAGAGAACTGCCGACAACATCAAAATGAGCGTTTTTCGAATAATGTGTGAGATTTCGTAAAATCGTCTGCTCATATTGATGCTACTACAATAATGTGCTCGTGGAATTATGAATCTTTCATTCAGATGGATTGTCCCAGTCAACGTCTCGGTGAAATTTCGAGATTTTCTAGATAGATCAGTTCCTGATGGTGCCGCATGGGTGCACTTTTGCATTATCCAGAAATATCCATGAAATATTGAAGAATCGATCATTTCCAGACATTTCTGAGTTGACATTTAATTAGGAAACCACTGTAGTGCACGTTTCCTTTATCACTTGGGGAAAGTGCCCTTGAATTCTAAGCAAGTGATTACATTTCAACCATTCCAACACTCAATATAACATCCCATTATGAAAGAACTGCCAAGCTCGTTACAACAACTGTTGTTATCCTACAGTACAGTCTAATCATTGCTGGTTTCAATGAATCTGAACAGTAGACGTATTAGCGAACCACTTTCAGCTCTTTTATTCATAAAATCAGAACAAGATGGTATATTTGAGGCGAACAACATATCCTTCTATTCTATAGTCAATGCACTGCATCCAATCAGTCTGGTCGTTAGGAGAACTGCAACATCAATCATTATTCTCTCTACCTATAAGAAGATACGTCATTTACAGTTCCTGAACTATAATTTTTGTGAAGTTTGCATCAGCATTGAACCATATTGTTGCTTGTCTGTCTGATGGTCTGATGTACCTATTGAGTATGAATACCATTAAGTGTTCTAGCCCATGTTTCTAGCAATGAAAGTAAAAAATTCATATGAGAAACGGCATAAAGAAGATGTTGTTTTCCTCAACTGAAAAACTGTGTTTTTTTTTGGAAAATATTTTACCATCGAGTTTTCATATTGACACTCTGTATATTTACTGTTATTAGGTCTTCAATTGATGGTGTTTTCACCGTTTACTGTGAGTAGATAGGAGGAATGTGCATCAAGAAGTGAAATCAATGACATTCCAAAGTTATATCGCAACGAACATTGTTTTGGTTGATTGAACTTTTGGGATATCGAGTGTTTTGTATCAAAAATATGACGCACCAACTTATGCCGACATATTATTTACGGATGATATTAATTCAGACTATCGAAAAATGCCGGCCTTGATACCGTTCGTTATATTTGAGATTCGATTAAAAATAATGTCAACAAGGAATTATTATTGTTTACAACCGTGAAGATGATTTTTTATTTTGTCTCGATTTGAATTCAATATTCATGAAGTGATAGCTATCAGTGAGTTGGGAAACATGTTTTTCTCTTGAAATATTACACGGGAATTAAGGTACCCAATGATCAATAGACAGACACAATCATATCCAGAAAATATGCACTTGTGCAGTCAGTTTTTGAAAATCATGGAGAACATTAGTATCAATTGTTTAATAACAAACAAAAAGCAAAATATCAAAATTCAACGTGACTTGACTTTTATTTCTGGAAAAAAACAAATTTTGTTGTTCATTATTCGTATATGAGTGGAAACGAAATAGAAAGTCAGTATGAATATTCAGTACATGCAGGACATCAATTGCACAACCTCCCCTAACAACACAGGGATGTCCTAGGTACGTCCCTTTTTTGTCCCGCGGTACAAGGACATGATTGGGGCATCCAGGGGATGTCGTGCAGTGGTTGTCCAGTGGACATCCCGCCCGGTACATCCCTAGGTTATCCTATTCGTGTCCCTGGAATATCTGATATCCATTCATACATCAGAGTCATTGAATTTCATCAAAGTATTAAGTTGAATTTTTTTGAAAATGTTTGTTTTTCTTCCGGAAAATAATCGTAATGGAAATAAAGAATAAAGTTTCAGAACTTCTTAAGAAATTACCATTTTTCGCAAACAGAAATCGTACATGCATAATGTCCCTCATTTTTAAACACCCAAGAATGATATAATAATTATACCCAAATCCTAACAAAGGTGTATTTATTCAGGTTTATTTAGTTAAGTCCTGTTTATAAATCTGTTTAGTACATTAATCTTCAGGACGCTCAATAGCCAATGGAGTAAGATGCGTGCCTGATAAGCCAAAGGTCCCGGCTCAATCCGTACTCGACCTACTTTTTTTTTTCTTTTGTCGAAGGGATGTCCCTGGGATATCCTTGGGACGTCTTAGGAATATCCTTTCTTCGTACTTGGTACATCCCAGGGACGTACCAAAAGGACATCCCTAGGGTGCCTCTTCTATATCCCAGGAACATCCTCGTAGAAAATGAAGGACGTCCCTGGGACGTACTCGTGTTGTTAGGGTCAATATAAGGAATCTTGCTAGTGTGAATATCCCACACTAGTCCACCAGTAAATTTAAAGCAACTTCTTCCTACCAACTACCATTAATTTATAATGCTTTAAATGATAATAGCAAAAATCTGAGTATGAAATTATTCAGAGTGTAGCTGAAAAATAAAATTCTTGATGATCAAAGTACGCAATCTACCTAGATGCACAGATTACTTCTAAAATTGATATTGTCACAGTTTGAAAAGTTGAAAAGTGAATATGATTCGAATTCAGTTCGTTTTCTCAGAAAATATCTTGTAATACCTAAATTATACATAACATATAGGTCAAAGTGTAAGAATGGCTCTTTTGTAGCTAAACTTTTTCCTTATACATTCCTATTAATATTATTATTGTTATTATTGTTCTTATCTTTACGTTATCACGTTGTCGACAGGACGTGAGCATTACGTTATTGTGTGAGTTCCAGATCTACCTACCCGAGGTTATTTAAGTCGTTTTCATAACTTAACCGCAACTAGTGCATATTAAACTAAGAAGAAGCCAAAATACACTAAGTGGAATGAAATAGTAATGAAGAGGGAGAAACTCCAAAACATTTTGCAACGATTCGTCATCCATCATTGTTGTTCATTTCATGAACAATTGTGGAAATGATTTTGTTTTTCTCAGTTGCCTCGGTTTTGTCACTTGTGTTTCATCATGAAATGGAGTGAAAAAATCACAACAATAATATTAATTGAGTAACGAATAATATTCATGAGAACTGACGAAGACGTGAATGGCTCCTTTATAAAGAGAAATAGTATATTGTGCAACAAGTGGGGAAAGTGTACTCGTGTGTTTGCATCACTCGTCCTTCAGGCTCGTGCCACAAACTTTCATACTCGTGAGAAAAGTGCTTTTTCCCAAATGTAGGACCACATATTTTCAATCATTCATTTGAGCATATTAAATCAAGTAAAACACTTTTTGATGCAAAATTCTTTTTATACTGTGCAAGATTTCTTGGATTGTCCGGTACAGTGATATTTTTTTGTATTGTATTCCTATTCTGTGTATCTATGCATTGTGTGTATGTATTTCTCAAGAATTTTGACGTTTCTGACCACAATGTTATTATTGTCTGAAGAAATGAAGATTTGATTGATTGAAATCGTTGCATGGATTTCAGGAGTTAATCCAGTGAATAGAGGAGGTTCATCTTACAAACGGTCCGGTAGTTCTGAATTTTTAATATGTTATCTAGGATGGTTATTGAATGTTTAAAATGCAAAATGCACAATTCCTCCTCCTCCGCGCCCACTGCCATATTGAAAAAACCGAAAAAAATAGGAACTTTCTCCAGATTTTCGCTTATATTATCGTTATGGTGCATTTAAGCTACAAAAAAGTCCCATTAAGTATTGTAGGAGATTGAATTTCCTATAATTCACGTTTCGAATTCAGATCCTAGGACTGATGGTTACGGAGATATGCACCTTTTGAAAAAATGTAAGAAATTGCATGTTCCGGAAATTTGTCAAACTTCCCACTTCAGAACGCTGTAGTTCACTTATGGCCTATTCTAGGGAAACGAGTATCGGAAGAAGATTTGTAGGGAATTTAATTACCTACAGAAATGCATGTACAACTTCTTCCACCCACCCTACGGGGCGTGAAAATGGAAGTTAAAACAACGGCATATTGTTTTTTTGGTTATTGTGACTCCACATTGTATCTAAAAATATTCACTAACCATTTCACAGTTTGATCTTGAATTTGGAGTTTATACTAATCCTACTTCGAATTTTTACATGACACAGCGCGATGCTTAAGATGCAGGTACTATTTCAATTGATTACCTACCTACCCATTCACTCAATGACCTGGTGGTATGTTCTCAGTAAGTGGAAATGTGCGGAGTCAGTGGTCGGAGGTAGTTTAGTCAGATTGAGTTTGAGGGTACTTGTTTTCAACCTGCTATAGAAAAGGGAGCTCAACGATTGTTCTTCACTGCCACCATATAGGGATACCAAGATTCTCTCCCCTACTACTGAAATTACTTAGGGACTGGCAGCAGGGTCCTCGAAATTCTCCGCTTGATGGGTCTCTCCTAGAAAGTTGGCAGGATTTATTCTTTCCGAACCCAAAAATGTTAGATGTGGTGTCGCAGCCCGATACTGCGTGCAGGAGCAAGATACAGCCTTTGGAGTTGTACTTGTCAGAGGAGGCGGAGTAGATTGCGTCTGGATGTTTCCCTCTCGCTGGTTTTTCGAGGTAGACATTGTTCGCCGCAGGTGTTGTGCCAGTCAGTAGGACGAGTAGGTCAATGTCTTCTCCGAGCATCTTCGGAAGCTTGGTCTGTGACTGTATTTGACGCTTGCATTTCATTGCAGAGCAGCTTCAAAAATCGGTCCTTGTTCCCCTCATTGACCAGGAATTCATCCTGAGGTACGGTGTTGACAGTGGTTTTATCAAACACCACGTTTGATGATGAGTTTGCCTTGTACCTTCTTGCTCGTTCAGCAATCTTGGTCCCTTGTTGAGAAGGATCTGTAGTGTAGCCATCAAGAATCACCATCACATCATTGGTGCCATAGTGTCGCTGAACGTACTTGACAAAATTCCGGAACATGCGTTTTTTTTTATTTTATAAAAAAAAATCATATCTCCGTAACTATCAGTCCTAGAAACAAAATTCGGAACAAGAATTATAGAAAATTTAATCTTCTACAACATTGAATGAAGCTCATTTGTAGCTTAAATGCACCAACAAGAAGATATAAGCGAAAATCTGAAGGAAGTGCCGATTTCTTCGGTTTTTTCCAATATGGCGGAGGGCGCGGAGGAGGAGAAATTGTGCATTTTGCATTTTGAACACTCAATAGCCATTCTAGATAACATATCAAAAATTCAGAACTACCGGACCGTTTGTAAGATGAACCCCCTCTATATGTGTCTCTATTCGCTGGATTAAGAATGTAATTCAATATTTTGCGTGGCATATAGCCAGGAGAATCGTTGATTTTCTCTCTTCATCTACCATTTCCGTTCATTTCATGAACAATTGTGGCAATCTGTAAGATCTGTAGGATCATACCCTAGATAAACCTTGTACATACGTACCTTTTCAGATTTCAAGCCAGCGGTGGGGGTGATATCTGTCGGATCTGATTCGGGCATGGGTTCGGAGCTATCCTCCAGGTGCATTCCAGGCCACCCCACCCACAAACCACCCCCATTTATCACCACCGGCGCTACTGCCGTCACCAGACCACCAGCACTGAAAATAAAGAAAAAGCTGCAAATCTCGATACAAGCTCCTTGACCGATTTCACTGCTCACTAGTTGGTCGTGAAAATTCTTCCATTCGTTGTTCATACACTTTTACAAGAAATTAACGTGTACCACCAAAAGTTTGGGAAACATCTTCGTCAAAATTACAGTCGTATTCAATAAAAATGCGTACAAGTATTGAACATAAAAGATTTCGGCATCCTAGTTCTCGTTGTGTAAAATTGGCTCAGCCAATGCTTTGTGTTTTTAAGAAACAATGATTACTCTACTGTCAACATTTGGTAAACATTCATTCCTGATAGCCCGTTTTAGGCAAATAGGATGACGTTAATTGCTCCCTCCAATCATATACGTATTAATAAACAATACGGATCATAACGGGTGCCAGGATGAAGCCAAAAATATGAAACAAATGAATATCCATAAGGATTTGGTGGCATGATACGCATGCGCCATGCGCTATTATAGTAGTCATCAAAGACATGCGTTTCGGTGGACAATGACGTTTACTAGCCTTTCAATCAAAGCAGTATGTGTCTGATCGTATCTCACTTTTCCTTATGGATAGTCATTTGTCTATAAAAATCGGCTTCATGTTTCGCTATGGAAACAGATAGAGATTATCCATATTGATTATTAATACGTATATGCCTCCAATATACTTTTACGCTTTTTTGTGACTACGACTATACTTGTCCGATTTGGACGTTTTTTATATTGAATGACAGTTCATTTCATTGTGAACATTAGTGTGCATACTGTATGGCATGGAAACTTTTTCTATACATACTGGGTTTAGCAATTACAGCGGTTTTTTTTTCATGAAATTTGTATACCCTGTAGTCACACTTCAGCCTTATCTTCTTCTAACATTCCTCTTTTGGATTCACTTCATTATCTTTCCTATCACTGGAGAAACACATTTCTATAGTATTTCATTACTTTATGGAAAATTAATATCCCAATTTGATTTCAGATCAAACTTATTCTTTTGAGTTAGACAGATTCTTGAGTACGGAGTCAGTAGATCGTCCGCCCGCCTTGTGTTGTAATCATGAAGATTCGAGTGTTTAGAGAATTTGGGCAACTTACGGTGAATAAACAATTGTGACTCAAAGATAAACATACATGGTAATGGCAGAATATCATATTTTTTGAAGAGACTCTGACAATGTGCTCGACTCTGCGCGTCATCAACAATACGCACAGCTGATTGTTGGATTGCAAATACTTTGAGTGCTGCACTGGAGTTGCCCTACAGAGTCACGCCATATGACAAGTGACTTTGAACTTCGGCATAGCATTAGTTGCGTTTTATTTATCCGATTCCGCCACCGGAATCAGTTTGATGTGTCGTTTAATTTGAAACTTTTCCAAATCCGGTTGCTACTTTCCATTCCGTCTCACTACAAGGAATGATGTGGAATGACTGTTGACAGGTGTCAAAAAATCAAATTAGATTGACCAAAAACGAACCTTTTTGAAAGAAATAGACATTTAGAAGACATTTTCAGCGTGAGTTTCACTAGTTCATGATTCTTTCAAGTAAGACAGGTTTCATATGTTCATTCACAGATAAAATAAACTCTGTCGATCTCAGAAAAGTTTCTTCAATTATCACAATCACTGCTCAAAATATTAGTTGATTCATTTTCTAGATTCTTAACTCTAGTATTATGCTTTTGAAATTATCTGGATCTCCCATATACAAATATAAGCTCATATGTAAATTCTCTCAAGCAAAGGTTATGAAGTTTCTCGTTTTATTTGTAAACGTCATTCTGTTTCCACCACCGCTACCAGAATGGAACAAATAAAACGCAACTATATTGTTCTCATAGTTTTTGTGTCCCTAATACATAAACGTAGTTGTCTCATAACAAATAACAAGTGTCCCAAGTGTAATGCCCAACAGTTTCACCTCATCAGACTTTTCAGCTGATTTACCTGATCTGAAAATCATTTTTTGTGTTTCAGCCACGTTCAGTTTCAACTTATTAGTAGTACACCAGGTTTCTACCATTTTGTGCTCAGACTCTCCCTACCTCTCGTTAGGAGTGTGGTATCATCTGGTTATAATACAACTGAACTCAGCTCACTAACAGCACTTGGTAAATCATTTACAAACAATAAGAATAGTATAGGGCCCAGTACCAAACCCTGTGGCAATCCATTCTGTACGTTCAGTAAGCTAGAGTTCGAGTTGTTGAGACTAACATATTGTGACCCATTTCGTAGACATGATTCAAATAGTTTGATTTCATTATTTCCAAATCCGTAATATTCCATTTTCTGTTTAAGTATGTCAACTTTGACGCAGTCGAATTCCTTGGTGAGGTCACACATATCAGCATATGCAGGAACCCCCTCATCAATATCGAAAAAAATAACAGAATGCGAAGTCTCAAGTTAAACGAAAGAGTCAGTAGCGAGTATTTATTTCGCCGCGGACTCGAAAGACTTTCTGGCAAAAACGGTCTATACCCAAAATAAAAAACCTAGTGTCATGTTGGTCCGGGTTTTGCGAAATTTGAATCATCAGACTATACCATGCGTTTTCCAAAGTATTCAGATTACGTTCCTCTTGTAACCTGGTCCCAAGGATGTACCTATACCAGTGATTCTCAATGGGATTTTAATCCGGGTTCCGACGTTACCATCGAGATTCACGATGGTAACGGTTCCGAGCTGGCCATGCCATGGTAGCGATATAGACTTCCTCTAGATAATTACTCACAACTCGGGGGACGTGAGGCCTCTGGCATTATCTTGCATCAACAAAAATTCTCACACTATATGTGCTTTCAAAATCAACGATATGTTCCTTTCAGCTATAAGGCTTCCAATTATGGTTACAAGTTCCATGCTACCAGTCAAAGAAATTCTTTCCTAGACCATACCCTGCTACTTTCGTCCTTATAATGCCGATTGAATTCGATGAAATCATGTTATTTCATGAAATTATGTTTCTGAATAAATCGGAAAAATAATGGAGTGATTCCAAGTGAGGAACGTTGAGAGAACACAAGGCTAAAGTGTACTTTCAATTTCATCTAGCATATGTCCAAAAATGGCCTACTGGGGGGATATACCCATCTAAAGGGGAGCCCGAGATGATGGTTTAATGTGAAGTTTTCCGAAAACCTCTGTGATAAAATAACTAAATTTTGCACATATACCAAACTTCTTATGACCGATTCGGAAGTGTTAAGATATTTCCAAAATTCTCATCAGGAGCGTCAAAAATAGGTGGGTCCAAGTGCACTTTTCCTCCCAACTTCTTTGTTTATGCAATTTTTGGCATTTTGACCAGCACATATGTGAATATCAACATTTTCACTTGAAAATGGTGTCCCTGTATAGCATTCACCATTTTCGAGATAAATCGATTCACAAATTCTGCTGCGTCATGAATATCGTTATTTTTTTCTCTAACAGGGTACCAAATATTTCCAAAAATTATGGTTTGATGGAAAACACCCCTTATTGTCAAGATCTACTTCGGAGGTCAAATCAAAACTATGAGGACTGTAATGAGAAGGAAGAATTGAAAAATAATATGGTATGGAGAAGGTATACTATTTTTATTACGCTACAGACTTTTGGAATCGATTTATCTCGAAAATGGCGGTTACTATCGGAACTAAACAGGATTAACATTTTTGAGTAAAAATAATGATATCTTTATATTTTCTTGTCGAATCTTTTCGAATTAGGCATGACAAGTTAGGAGCATGTACAAAATTTTGTTTTTTATCACAGAGAGTTTCGAAAATATTTTCATAATATCATTATATGTGTTCTCCTTTAGGTGGGTAAAACCCCCCAGAGGACCATTTCTGGATCCGTGTCTTTATATGAATTTTTTTCGACTATTATTGTTCCAAGAATCTGTGGTTGAAATCTTCCTATGTAATTTCGGGATACTCTGTATAATAGCTACACTTGGTATTCATGAGAAAGCAGTTCTTATGTGAAAACAGTTTGCACACTAATGTTCAGAAGGAAACAACAAGTTGTTTTGACGAAAATGTTTCCTAAATTTTTGATTACTTTTTGGTGAGGCGTTGATTTGTAAGAGAAGTGTATTATAGGTCAGTGTGACAACCATGCAGATACGAGCCACCTCCGAGATGGTACAGATCGATTCAAGTGTTAGGACATTATTGGATGATCCTTATCTCAAGATCAAATGAGAAAAAAACTATAAAATCTCAAGAATGAGCGATATTTCATAGGAAAAACACTGAACCACTCGTAAATTTTTCAAGTTGTGACGTTTTATCTTTAAGAGCACAAATTAAGTGAAGTAGGTATAGTCCGACATCTGGAAGGAGTTTTGCAGTGTGTACCTACACCGGGTGATACAGGGAATCGGGCCACCCATCACTCTTCTGATTTCGTATACGGATTGTTTTTGAATTTGGTACAGTTATACAATGCTCGTCTAAAGTCCGTTCCCTCCTACTAAATTTTTGAACCACCTGGTATATCGCAACAAAATTTGGAGTGCTTCAATGGGACATAAAATCCTACTCTGTCATGGAGAAATTTAAGCAAAAAGTTTCAAAATGGCGGCTCTTCAATACTTTTTTCAGATAGAAATTTGCTCATAATTCTCAACAGTTTGCTCTTATACACTTTACTCCCAAATTCAATTGTTTTCGAAATATTAACGTCTGGAACTTTTGACTTTGTTTATTTCATGAAAGAGTTGGTTTTCATCTCCTATTGAAGCACTTCAAATTTAGTTGCGATATACCTGGTGGTTCAAAAATTAGTAAGGGGGGATCGAACTTTAGACGGGCACTGTATAAACAACCATTTCGGACTTGTTCACATTGCAATTCCGGTTTTTATGGAAATGGAACACCCTGTATATTTCAACCTACTCAATATAACTGTTCTTCTGCGGAAAATGTATCGCTATAAATTTTCCATGTACGGTTATGATTGATTTGACATCAGAAAAGCTACCTCTTAGATCGTATCAGGCGTGTTTTTTATACAAAAATACGTAAGTACCGAAGAATATTTTCGAAAAAAACACATCGCATGATAAGTGCAGTTCTACCGAATATTCATGTATACTCAAAAAATTTCCGGCAATATTTCATTCCCTATCGGATGTTCATAAGTGACGATTCTGGATCAGAATTTGACATTTTCTGAAGTTGTTACGCCTAATTCGTTTTTTTTTTGAGTACTTAACTGTTATCATTGCATCTTGGTGGCCATGATTGGGCGTAAACTTATCTAAGGACCTCAGGTGTTCTTATTTTCAATCCAATCGCGAATAAATCAGTATCGTTGTTTCGTCAAAGAATCGTAATTTCTAAAAATGCTTGTCAAGAAATGGTTACCATTTGAAAAATGATAGTTAGACACGAATGTGATTTTGTCAACTTGTCTTCTTCCTATATACCATACTAGTCATTGAAACTTTGCGATTATACTTTTCTGACATCACCTGAGGTCCTTAAATACGTTTTCTCACAATCATGGCCACCTAGGTGCAATATTGAAAATGACTTTAGAAAAATGAATTAAATGGCGTGAAAGCTTCTGAGGATGTCATATTCTGATTCAAATTTGTCTCAGGAATTCAACAATGTTATAATTTACAAGGTGTTCCTCTCAAAAATATCGGATCGTGATTACATGCAAGGATCATCCTCATCACATATACTATATACCGATATCAAATTTTATATCGATATATCAAATATTCTAGAAGTAATATGGCTTGCCTAATTGACACCAGGTGAACCGAAAAACGGTCTTCTTTTGCGAACCGAACCTAATATAAAGGAAACGTATCAATTTCGACCAGAATTTCCAACAAACGTCACAGTTCTCTAGCTAGACAAGTCGGCACCTATTCATGAAACCTGGTGTTCTTAGGCACCAAAATAAACATCGCTTGCTCACATCACGCTGATGAAGAATAATAATAATTGAGTTCAACATACACTCACATACAATCGAACAATGACGTTTTGTAGCAGGAAAGATCTATAAATAAATTGCACTAGTTCGAATACATAAATAAATGGCACGTTTGGAGATATCTATACACACTAATCTTATCGAAATTGTAAACAAACATCAGCTTTCAATTGGATTGAAACCATACTTGAATGGGATGATAGATTCATGGGATTATATAAGTGACAAATAACATTGTACTCATTTGGAATTAGTCAATGTTCGACATATTGCAAACATGAATCCAATTAGGGTAAAAAACATCAATCAAATTATTTCAAAAACCACTAATTATTCAGCTCAAACTTCAAAATCCTCATGAAATTTGCACCTATTCACCAGAAGACTTTCCTTCAATAGTTTTCCAAATATGTTCTACTTACGTTTAATTTGATAATATGCTCTTCATTTCGATGATATGGTATTTTTTCGTTTTCATTCTGATCGACCAGATATCTAGAGGGTTAAGAAATGAAATTGGTACTTCATGTCCTAAATATTGACATTCAACACTACAATCAATCAATCGATCTAAAATGTACGTTATTGTCTAAGAATAAATTCTTATTGACAAATCGTAAAATCAATTATGAATTATACACAAACATATTCATATTCATAGTTATTTTTATTTTTACCTTACACTAAATTCATCATAATGAATGTTATTGTATATTCAAATCACTGTCATTATGAAATTCTTGCAGACAATAGTATGCTTCAGTAGAAAGTATGTTTTCAACTGACTTTCGAAACTTTGGTAAGTCTGACGTCAGTTTTGAGGTTGTTGGCAAATGATTGTACAAACTTTTATTCTCATACATAACTGAATTTTTCAATAATTCCGATTTCGGTAATGCTGATATATTATTTTCTTGTCGAGTATTATATGCGAGATTATATGCATTGGAATGTACAGTAGAATAATGTTTCTTTTTCATCAAAAACACGGTTTCTAGAACTAAAATGCTACATTTTGAATGTAGTTCATAACAGCTCTTACTTTCTTGAGAAATAATCCACGTTGAAATATCTGACAAAACAAAACTATACTGTTGGAGAATATTCTGTTGTATATAATTATTACCATGTATGGTTGTTTCAATTTTGATAAGTAGTTCCCAAGATAGAATGAAAATAAAGCGAAAATCAGTAAGAAGCAGAGTCGTTCTACTGCAAAAATCTTAACAATTCTAAGCCACTTATTAGCCACTGTATTAGCTGAAACAACTACTTTCCTGATCACCAATACTTATTATCAATTATTTGAGATGTTTGTGATTATCTCCGTATTCTTCTATTATATAATGGGAATTTACTTCGAAATGAGAAGATATGTATACAGAAACAATATTGAATGAAAAAAACGAGTAGATATCATACAAGGAGATGAAAATTCATATATAACAATATTCCCTTTGGTTTGAGGCCACATAGGGTCATTGTAACACCAACTATTCCATCCCACCCTGTACTGATTTTTTTATCACTGATCCTGATTTCTTATATGTTGTCACATAGTCGCATTATTTCAATTATTCACAATGAAGTTGCACACCCTAGTATTTCTTTCAATAATGAAATCCGGTACCAACCTTCGGAAAACAACGAACCGAAAGTCATCGTGATCTGAATTCTGGCTTTCACATAAAAAGTATTACCAATGACAACAGTATTCACATTCATTAAAGATAATAGTTCGACTTGGTTCCCAATAATTCCTTATTGAATACTTATATACTTGCAAGATGATCCAGTATCGAAAATATCCCAGTATTCCTAATAATAATCGAGATATCATTTCAGTCTAAATCTTTTTGGCCCTGGCTACAGCGTAATGTTTAGAGTTTCCAGAAATAATATGCGAGAAGGAGGATTACAATGTCAATCAACTTCCTAACGACAGTATCGTCTGTCATCTCCATCGTCAAATGCTTGTTCCATCTAGTTAAAATGCGAATATTCAAAGATACTCTGATTATCTGATTCTTCAGTTATGTATCGTGTTTTTTTTTAATGACTCGGCCGTTACTTGATGAAAATCCATGGCAAATGTAAAAACTTCACAAACGATAAGATTTTCACAAAATTCTCAAACACGCACGACATGTTTCGCTAACACAGTAGCTTCGTCAGGTGATAAACTGGTACAATGAACTAAACTAAAGTTGGCTTGCTTGACTTTAATATATCCTACTTTCCCAACCTGAAGGATTAGTTACTTGTGGACAGGTACGATAAACCTCCATTTTCGGAAATTAGGCACAATATCTACATTAAAATACGAAATTCTGGATTAACTTGAAAGAGTTGATAGCAAATACATATTATTACTTACTAAGAACCCAAATGCAACAGTGGTGAACTATTGAGGTCTAATTGATTAACTAAAATGTCAAAATTTTTTAGTTTGTTGATTTCTAATGATTCAAAATGATTGAGTTCCAGTCCTTTATTTTCTGCGTGTAGAATTTCGAAATTATCATCAAAACTATGGTTTTCTTTCAATATATGGTTGGCGTATGTTGAATTTCTTTTCTTTTTTAAAATATTCATCTTATGTTCATGAATGCGCTGATCAAGCGTACGACCTGTCTGACCGATATATACTTCAGCCTTAGGACAAGATTCACATTTGAGTTTGTATACCCCTAATTTCTGGAATTCAGAAGTTTTGTCTTTATTATATTTTATAAACCTTCCCAACGTGTTATTTGTTCTATATGCTAATTTTTCAGTTGATGATCCGAAATAGGTTAAAATTCTATAATTTTGATTATCATTTTTGATGGATAAACTTCTTGAATAGCTTTATTATGGAGTTTTTCAGAAAGAATACTGTTCATCAAATTAACGTTGTATCCGTTGTTGACTGCAATCTGTTTTATGATATTGAGTTCTATATTGAAATTCACTTCCGATAGAGGGACATTCACTAGCCTGTGTATCATACTATTATATGCTGCAATTTTATGTTGATAAGGGTGTGTTAAATTATTATGAATAGTGATATCAGTGTGGAAAGGTTTATGGAAAATTGAAGAATCATGTTTATCATTAATTTTACTTATTGCCGTGTTGTCAGGTGAAATGAAATTTTGAATTTTATTTATCAAATCATAGGAATTCCTCAAGCTGAATTTTGATTGGAAATTACAATAGTTTTTCATTAACGTTATTGATTTTTCTGATAGTTTGGCTGAAGGAGCTGTGACAAATGAAACTACCGGGCGAATAGAATGACATTGTTCGTGTTCTTTAATGAGAGAATACCTCGGAGAATACAGTTTTGGAGGTTAAGAATTTGTTTGGTACAGATAGTACCCCAAAGAGTGGACTGTATATACTTTATATTTTTCATCACCTTATGAAGAAAAGACCAAACTACTTTTCCTTTCAACTATATTCCCAATAACAATAACAATAAAACCAAATACCAATACATAAGCGACGGTACACCAAACTCCGTCGTCTTACGTTTTCTTCTACCCAACCACTCGCCCTTCAAGACTCTTAAGAAGTAAAAGCTAAGGGTCCATCTGTCTCTAAGTGGAGAAAACAGTGGTGTCACATTCAACTTGATATAATGTCTCTGTGTCGTTCCTAACAGAATTCATGATAGTAAATCTGAATTTTTCGGTTTCTTCAAAAATTGATTTGGAATTTTTCAAGAAGTTCTTTTATCTGTGATTGGTAAGAATCAGTAGGGTCACGTTTCAATATGCTAAATTCTCCTAAATTAAAAAAATCAAGGTTTTTTTTTACCATAATCATTCCTGTCAATAGCAATCAATAACTGTGTTCCTTCCATCTGCTCTAGTAAATATGGTATCGTTTTGGGTTGATTTCATTTTTATCGATTTGACTATGTTCATATCATTCGTAAAACAACTATCTTTCAAAAATTCGGATTTAATGATGTTAGAGGCTATATATTTGTTATTAATATTGTTGACAGTGCCTTTCAAAGTTCTATTTCTGCTTCGAACTATACCTTTTCAACTTCAATTTCGGAATCGGTAAGTTATATTTCGGAAAAAGTAATCTCGATTTCAGAATTGGTTAGTTCGATTTCAGAAATGGTAAACTCAATTTCAGAATCGGTGAGATGAATTTCAGAAAAAGTCCATTCAATTTCAAAAATGGTAAGTTGTATTTCAGAATTGGTAGGTTCAATATCATAAAAAAAAATCCTTATATTTGTTCGAAATGTTTCCAATTGCATGTGAGATTAACAAACCATATTTAAAATATTCAACTTTTCAAAAACAATTCAATCCACAGATGCCTTCCATCTGAATCGCTGGAAGATAGTGGCGTTGCACATGATTATAAGAATGCAAACACATCTGAGGTGTTATCATGTTCATTGAATGATCTGCACATTCTTCAAGACATCGCAGTCTGAATTCTATCTGGTTGAGCAATATGTTCGGATCTCCAGCTATGACCCTTTGGCGATGCTCTTGCAAGAAGCTCTTCACTTTTGACTTGAAGGCACCCCATATATTATGTTCAATCTGATTCAACATAGGGCTCTCAAACACCCTTCCATCCACTGTAAACAGTTCTCTTTTGCAATTAAAAACATGTCAAACATATAAAAGGATTTCATCTTCTGAAATTGAAACTACTAATAATAGTTCGGAAATACAACTCACCTTTCTGGAATTGAATGGACTTTTTCTGAAATTCTTCTCACCGATTCTGAAATTGAGTTTACCGTTTCTGAAATCGAACTAACCAATTCTGAAATCGAGATTACTTTTTTCGAAATATAACTCACCGATTCCGAAATTGAAGTTGAAAAGGTATAGTATAGTAAATGAAAGGTTTCACTGAAAAAAGCCCATGCTAGATATGCAGAAAAAAATCTGAATCTTGAAGTATGAACTCACCTAGCTTTGCGAAATAATTTTCCATCTTTATCTCGTTGCAGCACGAACGGCAGCCTGTTTGAGACCACGATCATGCTTCCTGATGAAGCCACCACATCTGTAACCATTTCGGAAATCAGTTATTGTTATTTTCGGCGATTGTTTTTTTATTGAAAAACACATTCACTTCGACTTGAACGTTCGATAAAGCATGGTGGCGACAATAACAAAGCAAGTCCTCGTATCCGCGGTCATACTATTATGCTCATCATTTTTTCCCTTGTGAAAATCGAAAGAACAAAGTCGAGGAAAGGTCAATGGAGTTTATCGATGACCGCTCGTTTGTTTATAGATTAAAATTATTACAAACAATGATTCGATGAGTCGATCCCTAACTTCTGACACTCAATAAAAAATGATCGTCCAGAATGTATGGGGTGTACTTGGATTTTTGCTGATTCGATATTGTTTTCATTATGGGTCAGGGTTATCAACAAGAGTTTCGAATCCACGCTCTGAGATTTTCTAAATTGCATGCAATATGATTTCAATCAGTTATAAAAACTAATATTCCACCGGTTCCTCAAGAGGTATCAATTCGCGGTTTCGACAATCTTTCTTCTCAGTTGATGCTCTTCTTCCATATTAGAGTAAAATAAATATATGGTTACATTCGGAATTATCGAAAACAAATGGAAAATTGTCTGATTTTTCAAACGATGCCATCTAGCGGCCACCACAGGACTCAAATAGACTTGATTCGTGATTTATCTGGAAGAACTGAAAAACCCCTTCATAATAATAATAATAATAATATGTTTATTTGTGGCAAATTAATAAAAACAGTGTATAAAATAAATCTATAAAATAAACATGGGAGTAATGCCAAAAGTACGATGTACTTGAATGGCTGATAGTGGTAATCATCATTCCCTCTAAAAGAACAGTGTTCTTGATAACGAGGTTGTGATCATCATTCAATATTCACCAACTTAGTACATTCATATATTCAAAGATATTGTCTTTATATTATCAACAAAGCAGAAAACTAGAAAAAAAATAATAATAGATAATATAAATAGAACTATAATATCCGAATCAACATTATATGGACAATATACATACAAACACAGTAAAAAGGTAAGCAATATTTTTTCCATCATTATTATTTTGGAATGAATATTTGTTATGATTTCACATCAATGATTTCATGTATAATCATTCTAGGTGTTTCATGTAACCATTTCTTTATTCTTTTTTTGAACTTGAACGTCATCTCAATGTTTTTTATTTCATTTGGAAGGAGATCGTAGATTTTCAGAGCTATATAGGAATGGTTTCTCAACCCAATAGCTTTTTTTGCAATTTTTTTTTCGGTGATAGATTTTGCTCCTGGTATTATAAACGTGGTCTCTATATCGAATATTGATTTGAGGCCAAGATCGCTGAATTCCGTTTCACCAAACTGTAGTAATACTAGTTTTTTCAAAGTACCATTCATCCTTTCCTCCCTTTTTCATTTGAAGAGCTAGCGAAATGATTGGAAATCAACCCTTGAACATGGAAAAAGTGTTTTTGATTCATCGTAATATATAAAATTGTCATAAAAACCCGTTTATTAAACTGGCCAATGCGATTACGCCCCTCTAGCGGCTGTCCTGGAAACTTGAAAATAGTTTCCAGAGATTTCTCTTGGCCACTTTCATAATTCATATTTTTTTCGAAACCTGTGCGGCAAATAGTTTCTGAGATGCCGCCGGCGTCCTTTCTTAGTGATTCACCCGGTACATGTGTACTATGCATGGTCGTTTTGGAAATGTTAGGAATTTCTCTGAATTTCGATCAGGGGTGTGGAAAATGGGTGAGGCTACAGGCGTTTCGTCTCCCATTTTTTTTTTCATGCAATTTTGCGCAGTGTGAGCAGGAATTAGTACAATATACATATATTTTTTTTATTGAAAAATGATACTTTTGTTAATTTTCAATAGCACTCAACTCAACTCAACTCAACATCATTTTTTGATGAAAAGTACCCTGTTTTCATTATCTGAACGTGATTTTCGACCCAGAATATGAAAAGAAAATAAGTAGAATAATTTCAAGAATATTATTATAGTAGATGTAATATTCTCTCTGTGATAGTAGGTACCCTAATGGGAAAAAGTTATATTTTCATCACGCAGCAGACTTTTGAAATCAATTAATTTCGAAAATGATTGGTGCTATATAAACTGAATAGGAGTATTATTTGCAAAAAAATTATGATATTCTCATATTTCCTGGTCAACCTGCCGAAAATTGCATCGATAAAAAGTTTGGGGACGATCAAGATTTCGGGAAATTCTCAACATTTCCAAATCGAACATGAAAAGTAATATGCAGGGTGTTTGGTTCACCGACATATATGAGGAATGATTTGGTTGGTTATGTGATTTTGAACAAATTTGACCATATATACTATAATACAAAGTGTTTCACTTTTCGAGAAATCTTAGCTTGAAAATTCAAAATTGGATGTATTGAACCAAAAAATGTTTTCATCAAATGAGATCCCATTTCGTGTTCAATAGCGATGAAATGCGTATTCAACTTTCTAAGAAAAAAGAGATTTAATCAGATAAAATGTTCGAAAGAACGATGATACTTCGAAATTTGAAACACTTTGTATAATAGTATATATATGGTGAAATATGTTCGAAATGTCCTCCCCCCTTTCGGTGAACCAAACATCCTGTATATGTACATAATTTAGTTATCTCACCACAAAGGATTTATAACTCCCCAGGAGCTCATGTTTATATAATTTATTTTTACTATTTTTGTTCCTACAATCTGTGATTGGAATCTGTCTATATAATTTTGGGACACCCTGAATATGTAGCTATCGAGATATAAGCCGATGAAGAGCATAACCGTTTTTTGTCGGAACAGAAACACCGATTCCACAAGGTCATATACTAGGAAAATATTCACCATCAATTACCCATACCTATATAATATTTCAGTACTTGCATCTTCCTGCGGCGATGGATTGTGTGTACATAGAGTATTCCTAGATATCCTGACAACTAACACCAAACACCCTGTAGAGCGCAACAAAACTTATCGTCGATAATAATATATCACGCGTGATAGTGTGATCGGTTTTGATTGCAGTCACTGTTAAGTACTTCCAATATTGCAACATTATCGTTGGGGGACAATCAGATTAAACTAGATAATCAGTTGGCTGATAAAAATAATTGCATGTGGTGCTATGAATAACAGTGGAGCGAATTCATTATGACATTCATACTATAAGATCGAGAAAATCGACTAGAAACATTGACTCAATATAAATGTAATGTAATGTATGACAAAAATACATTACAAGGTATCAAGTTGGAGTTATATGATAATCACGATTATACAACCGTTGTCAATTGTTCGAATACATCATGAAACATGGATACACACTATAGAATCATTCATATAACTTGTCAACTCAAATATTTGAACATTCTCAAAATGGGCAATTATGGCTAAGTGCCAATACTGTAGCAAAATTCATCACACCTGAGAAATGGCAGCAATTTTATATCGATTCGGTGCTCTTAATTCAAATGGCAGAGCATTTGTCAAACTCTTCAGAGAGAAGAATATCTGATGAAAAATGATCTAAAGACAGAATTGACATAGCAAAAGCTACAACACGTGGAGATATAATTGGGTGAACTATATAAGACAACATACTAAACTTGACTTTCTCGTCAATAATAATTCTGCACGTGGTTTCATATGTATGTAAATACACCACTATGCAATTCTGACCACTCACTCAGCACCACAACCTGCTCATTTTCCACACAATCACTTATTCTTTCATGACATTAATGGAACATCGTAGGAAATTCACTATTCCATCAATATAATACGACAAATTTCCATCACTAGTAAGATACGAGCCAGACGATTATTCAGCAAAATGTGTTCCTCTGTAGGAAGACTAAACTTTGAAATTATAGTCACCTAGAGAAGTAGATAGTCTAGTAACTCTAGTGTGATCCAAACCATTCAAAAGTATCTATACTGAAACATCAAAGTGCTGATAAATCAATTGAATAGTTGTAGATTCTCATAAAGTAACTGGAAGTGTGGTTATGAGCAATCTTTATAAGTATGTATTATTCGAATTCCTGGTAAACCTGCTTTATGAATGGATTCCAAATAAAAATTAACTTGACATCTAAGGAATGTTGTAGAGTTCCTTCTGATTCAACATTTGGTGGCTGCTAAATTCAAAAATTGGTGAATACGCAATATCAATGACACGTTCTAGCTGTGATTTTTGTAAGCATAAATAGTCAATATATGATTGAGTGACTTTTAGTGCATAACCACAAGGATCAGAACGGGTTCTCAAAACACTCGTTCAATGATCATTCATCATCAAATTCCTAATGATTCCATGCAGAGTAAAATACTCTTCACAAATATTATTCAAGATGTCCTCGCTGATATCGAAGACTAAAGATGAGAACTCGGATGAGAAGTATCAGATACTTCAACCCATTAATTTCCAAATAATCCCTTTCAACAACTCAGAATTGAAATGAAGGTCGTTTCATCTAAAAAGATTCGATAGTTAATCTAATGCTGAAATCACTTGTGTCTGCACAAGTGATTCTTCTTCAGATTCTTCTTCAGATTCAAATGATCCTGTTTCAAGAGATTGTAAATTGCCTGGTCACTAAGCAAATTTGGGAGCTATGTTGTCACAGTAACATGTTATATTGCTGCAACGCTACATTATCGAAATTCACTTTTGCAATATTGCTGAACGTCCGTTGTAGTAATTGCTTCAACATAGATTCCAACTTTGCTTAGTGAGTGAGGAATGTTTCAATTGATCGATCAAAATGTAAACACCCATTCATTTGGTTGATTTTGAAACTCACCAATCATTTCGAGACAAAGATCACCCAACACCTCAATCAGCGACAACTCAGGAAATAATGGAAATGAAAGGAAATCCAAACTGTGAGATAAACGTATCGAGCAGTTGCTTTCCTATCGAACCATGTGATGAATCTTGGAGATATAAGCTCATGCTCATTTTTTATATTGATTAAAATCAGCATGACTTATCGAAAACTTGAACTCTGCTCGGAGAATTCATAGTAATCTGAATATACGACAAAAAATGTTAAATAATGTTTATCCTATATCGTAGGATCTCCTGCACCAGAGTTATCAGCTTCAACTCTTATGGGTACCTACTTTATAATATTCAATCCATGAAGGCATATAGAAGTCAGGTTGTAATCGATTCATTCTTGTCGTATGTAGGTTCGAATATTGATGGAACCAAAGGTTTTTATTGTCCCCTCCTATTCTTATATACAGTGTAGTCATTTGAGTGTGCAAGATATGGGAATCTTTTTAATGAATCACACAACCAAAATACAGATGAAGCCGAAAGTTAGTGCATGTTTGGTAACCATTTTAGGTGCACTTAGAATGGTTGTATGTCACACAGCATACAAGGTCGTAGGTCAAAAAATATAAAAATTGCTCAAGAGTGAAGTACCCTTATTTCAGAATATTCAGCGAAATGGTATCGAGAAGAGTTGTTTACAATTGGAAATAATGCCTGAATACTAAAACATGGCCTCCTAAGACATTTTTTAGTTCATCAATTTTGTTCCTGAATAATTTCCCAATTTGCAATTTTTTTAATATTCACCCTAAATACTTCCATAAGTTAATCATAAGAAAATCAGTTGAGCATACTTTTGTTCAAATTCAAGCTGATTTGTGCAATTAACTCCGATTTTAATCTTTTTAGGGAATCACAAACTTTATGTTTGTTGCAACGATATTCAGTTCAACTTTAAAATTCCGCAAACCATGTTTTTCAACAAGGTAAAACATCATTGATGATAATATGCATATTCAAAAACTCCCATTCAATGTGAACATTTTGTATTTAAGAAGTACCAAAAAATGTCTTAGGTGGCCATGTTTTGGTATTTAGGCATAACTTCCAATTGTAAACGTTTCTCAATAACATTTTGCTGAATTTTCTGAAATGAGGGTACTTCACTCTTCAGCAATTCATTTTTCGATCTACCCTGTATGCTGTTTGACTTGCAACCATTCTAAGTGCACCTGAAATGATTACCGAACATGCACCAACTTTCAGCACTATCTGAATTAGGTAGTGCAATTCATTGAAAAGATTCCCATATGTTGCACACTTAAATCACCACACTGTATACCAGGAATGTTTTAGGGTCACTATACATGAAAGAGCATTATGTAATATGTAAGTAGATACTGTCATTGAAATAGTTACGATGAGATTGTCATTCCTTAAGGAGAACACAGAGAATAGCCCTAACAATGGGGCGTCAAATGAGTTAGACTCAATTTCGAAAAATATCAGCATTAAACAACATAACCTCAATATTCGTTGTGAAGTAAAGCTCGGTTATAACTAGGCATCCAACCAACAAGTGTATAAATGGAAGCTATTGAGAATGGTCAAGAATTCCAAATTCTTCTAGATACACCTTCAATAACATGAGCTAACCATGAACGTGACTTTGTCACTCGAGTGTTTGTCATTTACCATTCATCAAAATTATGAGCAACACAAAAATGACTTCTCAAGAATGAAAAGTGAACAAGTTACCTCAGCCAAGGAGTATTTGGCTTTGATTGATTCATCTCTATCAATTAGAAATGTTTTCCATTGCATATGGTTTCGATAGTTTCACATATCTATTCTATTTTTGTTCATAGATAATTCATCTTCAGATTGTTTCAAAACCTGAATATTGAAAGAGGAGGAAATAGAAGAGAAAGAAAGAAGAAAAAATATAAAAGGCATAGTTGATTATGTTCGAATAAAAATTGATCAAGTTGATAGCAAACCAAGATCGATAACGAATTTCTTGGAACTGTTGAACAAACTAGGAAAATAATGAATGATAATTCACCGTTCTTTGCAAGATGGAACAATAAGATAATTACTCGGTGTTTTTGAATGAAACAAAATAATATTCCAGTTGATAAAAACAATAACATACACTCTTCAAATTATCTCTCAAGTGCTCTAGGTGTGAAAAAACAATGAATGGAGCACATCACACTCCATGACGATAACAAAAATGATGGAATCACGGCTGATGCATTGTTAGATTTCACGGAAATTGACATTTGAATATTATATTCCGAGAAAATCTCTATAGACATACCTCTTATGTGACACACCCTAATTCACCGATTTTATCGATATAAAAATATAGAAAGATATTTTCATTTATGTTTTTTTATGTACTAGAAACAGGAATTCATGAATTCAGTCAAACACATATTACTTGTTGTTCTTTCATACACGTTCAAAATTCGCTAGTTTCATTCCATTTCAATTGAGCACTGGAAAAATAATGTGAGGATTCAACAGAAATGCATTATGTTCAACTATTGGAATTTTGGAGGAACTTTGATTCTCACTCAGTTTGCTAGACATTTAAGCTTTGGAACATAAAAACAAAGAAACGAATCAGTATCCAAATTGTCGTGCTAAACGTTACTGAGAAGATGCTAACCTCGATTTCAACTGACATAAGCGAAGAGAGAATTAGAAAAGAGTTTCTCATGTGTTTTCACCTTGAATTCAAAAAAAAATTGTTTCCGAAACGTGAGATAAACTTAAATGAAAATTTATAAATATTTCAATAAACCTCTATATACCTACTTATAATTTTATTATCTTGAACAAGATATTACTGAATGTTAATGACAAATTCATCTTCTAGGTTTCTGTTAGTGTCATTGTTTCAAGTGACATTTCGGGAGAAATAATCTGGATCGTTTTTACCACACACATATTGAAATCAGCATAATAGTTTCACTCATGGAAACGGGATGTATTCCCAGAGAATCAGGAGAAATAAAGTAAATTATTCTACATATTTTCTAATAGTTCCAGATATGATATTATCTGTCTGGATAGAGTTACACACTCTATAGGTTTCCTCATATTATATTTTTTTGAGCCCTTTTCAGCACCAAATGTAGAGAAATACACAAAAATAAATGTTGATTGAAGTACTCATTATAAATTATCTACGTTTCTTGAATGCTATAGACTTTACAACTCATTCATAATTCTGAATTGATAATTATTGTTCCTCTCGTGTTCGTATAGAGGTATAGGTATGGGAGGGATCATGAATAACATTCAAGAAGGTTTTGAGATTTTGCGGAGTTGAAGTAATTATAAATGGGTAAGTACGTATTCGTACGTTTGGCAAAACAACCTTGAAGTCGAAAATGCAATGATATTAAAAAATGTGTGAGGATTGATTCAAGAATATGGAATGACAAAATCCTCTTCTTCTGATGAAAATTTTTAGCTCATTTCTTCAATGAAGAAATTTTTTCATAGTGTCTTGGAACAGAAGATTTCTACTTATGTCTTACAAGATGTAGTTTTCATAACTAAATATTGTTGAATTACTTGGATTGAGAGTATGTGATGAAACCAAACAAATATTCCGAATAATTTATCTTTTTTTCATCAGATATTCGAAAACTTTGCAACGAATAAATCATTTTAGAAGAAGAAGGTGTTTTCTCAGTTCGAGAATTCAGAATTGAGAAAATTTATCATCTACAATGAAGAAATTGTTTTTATGTGAGTAGATAACCGAATCGTCTACCAGAAATTGCCAAGACCCGTCGATTTTTATACTTGGAGAGAGCATTTTTTACCGTTGAACCAACTTGAGCGAACCCAGCTTTGGAATTTCGAATGAAACTACCGGAATTTCAAATGCGAACATCATAGAAATATCCTTTCGTGAAAATAAAATAGTCTACAATTGAGAAAGCTGACGCAAAATTGAAACTCTAATCAATATATACTCCCAAACTGACCTGAATTAACTTGATGATGATAAAATTTTTTTCAAATTCTTTTCGAACATAACAGAAGACATCTGGTGTTATCAATCAGCATTCTGGCATAATTCTCTAACGTAGCACATAAAGTGTTTCAGGTTAAGAAGCCTTCAATCGCGACTTCAAATAACCCCATGAAAAAAGTTCAAATGGGTTCGATCAGGTGATCTTTGTGGCTATTTGATGAAACCTCTTCCATTTATCCAATGACCTCAAAATGATCATCTGCAGGTTTCCTTTCCGCACATCAACATAAATATGGACTTGGCAACAATTCTCGAATGGGGATTCAATGCAAACAAAACACAAGCATGCCTTTTCTCTAGGAATGCCGATCTCACTTTACCCAACATAAGCTTGTCAGGAGTAACCATACCTTTGAAGACATCCATTTCGATGCTTGGTATTACTATCAGCAATAACCTTTCTTGGTAAAATCACGTGAGATCAATTGCTAGAAGTGCCTCCCAAAAACTTGTTTTTTTGTTTCGGCCAAGAGCTATTTCACTTCCAGTCAGCTGAGTCAGCTACTCATGATCTATAAGGCACAGATCCGACCTGTCCTGGAATACAAAGCTGTTTCCATATTCGGAGTGCATCACCCAAACATACCCTGAAACTGTTGGATTCTGTCCAAAAAAGGGCAATTCGTCTTGTGGGTGATGCCTCGCTCACAAACTCACTCACTTCTCTGGAACAACGTAGAAAATTCGGCGATCTGGCTCTATTTCATAGATATTTTCATGGACGATGCTGTTCTGAAATATCAACAATTGTTCCTTCCTTGGCAGTCTCCGCGAGATTTACCCGTCGCGTTGAGGCTTCGCACCCTTCGTGGTCACTTTGGAGACCTGCAGAACATCTCTGTCCAATGACTCGTTCATTCAACGAACAGCGAGGCTCTGGAACACATTGCCAAGGGAGGTGTTTTCCGAGGCATATAACCTCCAGAAATTCAAGAAAAACACCAATTCCTACTACATTTTCCTTGGTTCTCACGATGTTCTCTGAACATTACAGGATACCTTTTTTCGTGGAAACCAGAACATAAAAATAACAAGGGGGTGCACCATTATGTGAGAAAGTTATTTCATTCTCTATTAATTAGTTTATATTGAAAAAATCATAGGACAATAGCCTTCAAAATACTAATGAATATGCAATAGAAAGCTTTCGAGAAGTGCGCAATTTTGGTTTCAAATCATGTCGAGAATGTCAGTTATATTTGACAATTATTGTCAAGTACTGAATCTGTTCAATAACTCTGTCAAATCTCAACCGATTTCCAAAAACGATGCACCAAAGAATTCGCAATAGAAAGGACTTCACAATAATGTGTGGAAAGTAGAGTATAGTTCCATTTGTTAATTTCGAATTTGAAGTTGCTAAGGGTTAGGGGGATGAACACATCAAGTTCGTTCAAATGTCAAAAATGACCCCTCCTTCACTAATTATAAAAATCGACAGGTCCCGGCAATTTCTGGTAGAGGATTCGGTTTTCTAGATATTGGGGAGGTCAAGTTTTCGTTGGAAGACCCTGTTGACACTGTACTAGAAAGTCCTTTCATATTGCAGAAGCAATTGATGAATTAGAAAAACATCTCATTTTGCATACATAAGGTAAAGCGTGTTCGAGAGCGTGTTGACAATTTTCACTTATGATATCACGAGAGCTTCAATTATTTCCGGAAATTTTTTTGTGAGCACGAATATTTTGAAACTTTTGAAATTTTCTGAATAATCGTGTTCGAGAAGTAATTCCCAGATATTAATTGAAGCTGAAGTGGTAAGAAAACTAACATGTGTATGCTTGTTTGTGATGAAATGCAAGAACTAACGTATAGTAACAACATACTCGTACTCCGTCCCCCAAGGAGGAGGAAAACATTTTCAAGAAATTTGTTTAGTTGCGATGGTAACGATACGAAAAACAGGCTTTAAATTGATCGGAAATGTTTGGTGTGAGATTTTCTCCTGAAATAGAACGCTCATGTCATGGAATTTTCCAGCGCTCGATATGAGTACGTAACAGCCGGCATAATCCGAATAGGTAAATTGAGGTAGGTTAGTTTCGAATAACCTCAACTCACTTTGTAGATCATTCTCAGAAGGTATTCGCGGATATTTCCTCCACCTCCCCATATTGAGGAGTAAAGCCCCAGCTTCAACACTGCTTCAACTTTATCGGTAAAACACCTGACACACTCACTTCCGATAAGGAACTGTGACCTGTGACAACTCCACAGTTTTCCTTCTCTTTGCGATGCGAATTGAACGGCAAATACGCACTGCTTGACAGTGATGCCAAATCGGTTCGTCAAAAAGTACTTAGGCAACAGTAGAGTTCGTAAATAATGTATTTGACACTGCTGTTTTGACGTTTTTTGTATTCGCAGGAATCAATGTTACCAGGGTCAAAACTGGGAAAAAACAAACTAAATCCTAACTCAATTTACTCAATCCCATTAGTGCCATTAGCTTGTGTACCGATGTGTTCTGATAAGAGTGATAAGTTTTTGAATTTCTTGACATCCATTGTCAATTCGCGAAAATCACGAAGTGTGCGGCCTCTGGTGGCTAACTGTACAAGCCTTGCGAGTATGAACAACAAATATGGCGACCATTGTTTTGAATTTCATAAATATGTGTTCCATTGGAAAATAATTTATTTGTTGAAGTGCATATTCCAGAACCTCATTTCTTCCTGATGAAAAAATTCGAATGATTGCATGAACTTTTATTGTTTACAATGACGAAACCAGTACCTACCTTATAATAATATAATATACATTTTCTGTAGCACGATTAGAATCATTGTATAAATGTTGTCCTTGTTTATGTAAATCGATGATATTGTTCATTCTGAGCAGCCTCTCCAACCATATCTTATTTTCCAACCCCTTCACTAGAATTCCATCTCCTTCATAAAAGCCAGTGATATTTCTTGATGCTTGTATGGTTCCATTCCAGTCCATGCAAGTGTTGAGTGGACCATTCCGATCATTCCATATGTTTGAAAACTGTGGGATTGTAGTGTGATATCAATGATGAATACCACCATTGTCCACATCGAAATGGCAATTTCTCTGCACAAAAAGTAATTTTTCCCATACTGGAAACCTTGTACGTATTTCAAGAAGTCAACTTATTATTCACTATTTTGCAAAATGATTTGGAAATAACCAATTTGCAATGAGTGCATACGGCAATTTTTTTGTTGTTCATACTCAGTTGGAAATTTGACGTTGATTTGACGTTTAATAGAGCCATCTATTGGTTCGTGATTTTCGCGAATATTCGATCAAAAACGCTAATAATGCTAGTTGTAGATGTTCTTTTGGCAGATATTTTGCTCTATTTAGATGGAAAAAGCCGACCAGTATTGGAAGGAGAAGCAGTTCTCCGTGCTGATCATGTGATTTTGTGTGAGGCAGAAGACTTCAACAGAAGGTACATTTTTGCATTTTGTCTCCAAACTTCGACGAAGAAATCTTCCCCACATGAAGTAAAATTGAAGTTGGGGTCCAGATGAACTTCTGTAGAACAATGGATTTGTATTTGTTCATGCAAAAGTAGGACAATCTGGGTATTGTAAACATTGTGTAGCTGTTCTTATATATGTTTATTGATTAGCTCGTGATAATTAGTTTGAATTGCTTGAACTATCTTCAATTCTTCACCTGTTTACTGTTCACTAAACTGATAAAAATGTAATAATGTGAAAAAATTAACCAACTCAACCATCATCACTACCAACAGTGCCAAAACTTCATGTCATTGACAAGTTCGACTACAGCTACAGCAAGCTGAATGCAATGTAGTCTATGCACTTTATCCATAGACAACAGTTTGTTTTCCCCCAGTTTGAAGTTCGTATTATGTAACCTAGATGTCGCCCACTCCGTGAATCTCGCGAATATGGGTTGCGTGCAAGAACTGTCAGATGACTGACACTGGAGGCAAAATATTGAAACACAAACGTCACTTTACTTATTTGTTTACAAGTGATTGAAATAGTTTTTCACAATTATTTTGGCATACGAATCGTATTTTTCCGCTATTCATCAATTCGCTCATGCCATCACATTATGCTGTTGTGAAATGCACAAAAACTGCAGCGGAAGACGGAGTAATCCGGTTGGTACAATATGATTCAAAAGTAAGTACCTACTATAGTCACTCACATATTATATAGTTTTCATTTTTGAAATTTGGTAATTTCTCTGATTTCTCATCGGAATTTTTTCTGCGATAGAAGCTAATAGAAATACATCTGAAATTTCTAAAATAAAGCCAGAAAATTGGATTCATGCAATCAATCGGGAGGACTGGTCTGACATGCTGACGATTGTGTGTGTTGTAGACATTTTCAATCTATTAGCAGTATTAGCTTGTATTGCAGAAGTGACAGAAGGCAGAAGGAATTTTAATAAGGAATGACATCATTTCATAATGATAACTATGTGAGATTACTATTTACCTGGAAAATCATATTCTTTAGTCTCTTGCTGCATTTTTTGTGCATTGCACAACATCACAATGCGAAGGCATGCTCTAATTAATGAATAGCGCAAAAAACACGATTCGTATGCCAAAATATTGTGAAAAACTAGTTCAATCCTTTGATTCCTCTGTAACCAAGTAAAAAAGTGAGGTTGTGTTTCAATAATTCACAGAAGAATGAGGTTGTGTTTCAATATTTTGCCTCCAGGAAACGAATGAATATCCATAAGGATTTGGTGGCATGATAGGCATGCGCCATGCGCTATTATAGTAGTCATCAAAGACATGCGTTTCGGTGGACAATGACGTTTAATAGCCTTTCAATCAAAGCAGTATGTGTCTGATCGTTTCAAAACTTTTCCTTATGGAGAGTCATTTGTCTTCAAAAATCGGCTTCATGTTTCGCTATGTGCAGTTTCCAACTGTGAGAACACGGGAAATCAATTCACTCTATTCGAATTTTCATCAGATAACGTAATTCTACAAAAATGGAAACAGAATATGATGCGGTAGGCATGGAATATAGGTTCAGGCCACAAAATTTGCGAGATATTCAAATTTCTTGGTGGGATATTGAACTTTTTACAACGCATTTTCATCATGTACACTTCAGAACGGAAGATTTGATGTTGAAGAATAGGATCTTATTGAGAGAAAGAGCCGAACCCACAATTTATAAACTGAGCGAGTATCGAAAAAAACCTTATTCTAATTTAGAACCAACAAGAAACGAATAACTTGCAGCTTATAAAATTCATTTCGAATATATTTTGGAAAGAAAAGACTTGAAAATCGAATTTTCAGAGCAGAAATATTCAAAAATCCAAGGTTAACGAGTGGAAGAGAGTGAGGAATTCAGGAAACAAATAGAAGAAAAAAATAGAGAGTTTGAAATTGAGTTAGAGCAAAAAAATCTCGCTGTAATAAGAGTACGGACACTATGACAAGCAGTGACAGAAGGCTGAAAAGTTGAAAACTGCAAATATAGAAGAGAATCATTACATTTATTCCATTCTCTCCATGATAAACAACAGCTACAGAAATGGAAACAAAACATGAAGCGGCAATTTGAGATGGAATGTTGAGAATTGAATCAATGTTGCTACCATTCCGGTGAAATTTGTAGACTAAATTTTGTTGTAATGCTCTCATAATTAAGCAGGAACTGTAGGTACCTACCATTATTCGAAATTTCATATTTTGTACATCAATTGATAGTGAGTGAAAAGTTGAGATAGGGCCATGTAAACTGTTTTGACGAATAATGAACAGTTTCGACAGAAAAAAATCCTGAACTTGGAAAATCTCGATTTTGCACACCCTATATGTGAGTAACTTTCACTGCTAGACCCTTAGTATGATACGTCGTTGAAATCAGATCTTCAGGGAGAATTCAAAAACGAAATAAAATATAGGGTGTTCCAATGAAAAAAACATAGCTTTGATGTGCTGTGACCTTACGGAACACCCTGTGTATTTCAAAGAAATTTTGAAATGTGAAGCTCGGTTATCACTTTAATTTGAATGCAAAATTTTTTTTGTATCTCTCAAGACAACAGAGGTATCGAACTCTGGGTTCTTAGTTGGCCACCCTGTACATCGAGAAATCCTATCAATAAATGAAGTTACAAACTATGACCTCTTTTGGCCAGTGGGATGAGACACCACTTCTTCATGAAAATAAAGACATAGGAAGATATATTAATGTACCCTTCACCGCGGCAGTAGAGGAAAGAGGATCCGAAGTGCATGGAAAAGCATATCCATATCTTTGTTCAACCAAACCTTCAAAGTCATTTTGAGAATTACAGCAAAACTGTCGAATACATACAAGGACTCTATTCAAAGCTAACCATAACAAAATGTCTTCGAATATTATAGGAATTTCCTTTCGTGCGCTCCAAGAGGTTTTGAAAAATACAATTGCGATAATTATGTTCTGTGAAAAAGACTATACATTAGTAGTTACAGTTTACCGCTACATCACATGGTTTTATCTCGAGGACTTGTATACTCAAGATGTCAAGAATATGCATGAAAAATTATCTTATCCAACAAAAACTGTTATTGATGGTAATGAAGGCACGTGTCGTATTGAGCCAGATAATGTGCCTATCCCCCAAATCTACAGGGCCTTGCGGCATTGGGACCAAATAAATGATGCTACAATATATTCAAGTATACAGGCAACTTTTGTCTTACAGAACCAACTTCGAGATGACAATAGTGGTGAATTTTGAATATATAGAATAAATAATGAAACACCCTGTAACAACTCCTGTCTGTTATGTTATTATGTTTTGATTTGTTGATATATGGATTGATGTTTCATTTGATTGATGAATTGATTGTGCAGCTTCACGTTTAACTTGGAATGTCTCGAAAAATGATGACCTCATCGCTATGGAGAGAAAGAATTTCGATAGAATTGCAATTCCACCAGTGGCGTAGAATTTGGGAGAGATCAACCAGTAACTTGCCCTTATCGTACGCCTCTGGTAGTAGCCAGAAACGTTAATTCAACATAATTCAGTAGGGTGTTTAGTACTCACACTCCCCTTTAAATATGACAATAATACATGACATTTCATTTAGGTGATTTATTGGGTTTTATCATCATATTTTGGGTTCAGGACTCTATAGTTAGAATATTTCCAATAAGTGATGAATCATCATCCTGTAAACTGAAACAATACTCATATTTTTATTCAACAAAAACGGGGAGAGAAAATCCCAAAAAATCTAGCGAAGAGGATTCACTTCAGTTTGATGCCATTTGAAATAATTCATTCAATCATTCATTCAATGTAATTATATGAAATGATTGTCTATTGAATAATAATATATCTGTTTGCCTCAAAAATGCGAAAAATGTCCAAATCAGGTAACGCTGCCTCGTTCCAAACAGTATATAGCCAGGATTCGACAGTGTTGCCACTCGCGCATCGATTTTCTCCCAGAGATTTGCTCCAATATCTCTAATGTGAGAGATAAGACCAGGTGTGGGTGATATGCCCATAATGGGAATGAAAAAGATCATGTTAGTAGTGTCAAGGTCAGAGGATCTATGTGTAGTTGATGCATTGCTAATTAGAGAAATGATAATTGCTTGTCATGATGAGAGAGCATTCAAAATTGCCATAACCAATCGTAGAAACCATCCATATTTGTCAAAGTAATTCAATTGATTTTCAAAGAAAAACAATCGAAGGCACAAAGTCGGTCGACCAAAAAAAATATTCAATGAGAAGTGTAACTAGTTTCGGCCACAGGCCATCATCAGACACGAAATTAATGTATTGAAGGATTACCTAATAGTACATCATACATCTAAGGAATAAAGTGGTATTTTTAATCCCTAGACAAAAACTTCATATAATTTGTTGAGGGATTTAAAAACACTTTAGTCCTGAGGTGTGTATACTATTTTATGCACTTGAGGATAGATAACACGATAAAAGTGAAAAAAAATAAATGACACTAACGGTAGGTACTCTTTTTCTAAAACGTCATCGGAGTGGCTGATTGTTACAATATCAACCTCAGTAACTATGGTGATGCAGATTTCGGAGAAAAAAGTGGTACTTCAAATCCCTAGGGATTTGAAGTTACTTTCAAGTTGAAGTTGATAAAGTTGAAGTTACTCAAAAGTTGAAGTTACTTAAAAGTTGAAGTCACTTTAAATCTCTTGGGATTCAAAGTACCACTTTTTTCCCGAAAATAGGGAACAAAGATTTTCTTTGAATCCCTGAAGTGCATAAAAGAGATTATGGAACTTGTTAAGGAAAATAACGAGACTCAAAGTTATTGTTATTAACAATAAAAGGCACTAAGTCGGTCGACCACAAAAATTATTCAATAAGTGTAACTAGTTTCCGGCCACAAGTCCATCATCAAAGAAGTACCTCAAAGAGATTATGGACACTGTCAAGGAGTCAAACACGAGTCGAAATTATTAAATTAGTATTTCACCAAAATTGAAAGAAAATAGTTATTTGTTTAACTAGGCAGCAAAGTAGTAGATTGACTGCCGAGGCTGAATTCATAGCCGAGCGTAGCGAGGCTAGGATTTCAGCTAAGGCAGTCAATCTACTTTGCTGCCGAGTTGAACATATAATTTTTTCTCCGATTGTTCATAATGATATAGGAGGATATTGTATTTGCAAATTATTACAATTCCCACAATCTCTTTATTCTTCGTGTAGTGTTCAATTAAAATGAAATTTGATAGAAATCGCAGTTGTCGGAATGGTTAATTGCTATGGAAATGTCCATGATAATTATAGTTTGACAATTCATGAAATTTCTGACAGTTGTGCGAAAAAATATCGGTATATATAAATTATTATATGTATAATGGACAGTGATAGCGATCTGGAAGTACTTACTCCTCCAGAAATAAGGGAGGTGGCAAAAAATATATAGAGTTGAATTTGTTTCCGGAGAAGTCTCGGATGAAATATGAAGGAAATTATAAACTATTTATGGATTATTAATTTTGCTGACACATATCAATCAGCAAAGTAACCACTTTGCTGCCTAGGCAGGAAAAGTAATACTTTGCTGATTGATATGTGTCAGCAAAATTAATATTTGCTGCCAATCGGAGAAAAATGATTTTTTCGCGGTATTTTTGATTCTTGACAAAGTTGCGTTCGGTGCTTGAGGTCACAGACTTGGATTATTCATGAGGCCAACATCACAAACATGTCTACAAGAAATCCGAAGTACCGGATTCAACGCATACCACCCCATACTTCCAGGCAACAAAAATACTGGATTATACAGGTTGTTCCAGAACAACGTACATTGAATTCAACAGGGTGAACTAGAGTTCAAAATAGGTCGATTGAAACCAACTTACCTCTGTACGAAAATGCACCGTTGGGCCGTGAGAGGGCGATGAATGGAATTATTTTTTCAGATTTTAATTGAATATTTCAAAATCCTTGAGAGGTAATGCTCGTAAATTTGGATGGCAGTCAACTATAAGAAGTGTGCATAGATAACAGGTCTCATCAGTTCAATCGATATACAGGAAGATACAAATTTAGCATTCTGATTGGAGAAAATCCATTGAACTTTTTTTGAATACGCCACTGAAAATATTTCAATACCTACTTGAATAACAAAATCAATTATCTATCTTTTTTCTCACTACAATTCTTTCTAAATTTTGCTTGGTTTACGAGATATCTAAAAAAATTCTTTCGGAGTCCCTCCATATCATCCATAGTCCAAGATATCAGAGTTATCGTGTTCTGCAGGTTTCTTCCTCCTTCATGTTGATATTTTGGTCACGTATTCATGTTAATTATTTGATAACCTTCTCATCATACAGGATGGCCCATTTTCAACTTGACAGGGAGATTTTGGGTGATAATAGCGTAGTTACGAAAAAATGCTCAGATCGGTCGATTTTAGTTTGCACCTCCTGCTAACAATCAAAGTCGTTTGCAGGTTTTTTTCTCCAATCAGAATGCTAAATTTGTATCTCCCTGTATATTGATTGCACTGATGAGACCTGCACACTTTGTATAGTTGACTGCCTTCCAAATTTCAGATCATTACCTCTCAAGGATTTTGAAATATTCAATAAAATCTGAAAAAAAAAAAATCCATTCATCGCCCTCTAACGGCCCAACGGTGCATTTTTTCGTATAGAGGTAAGTTGGTCCCAATCTCAGATCAACAAAAGACTTTGTTGATCTGAGGTCCCAATCGACCTATTTTGAACTCTAGTTCACCCTGTTGAATTTAAAGTACGTTGTTCTGGGAAACCCTGTAGAGAGACTAGTTCTCCAGTGATTTTCAAACTTCGATATGTCTTCACTAACGTTTTCAAGAAGCTGTCAGTGCCATACTCGTATACTCATACGCAAAGGCTTTTCTGGAAGAACTAGTGTTTTTAGAATAATTTGAATTCCTCTGAAGAGATCCTTCTTAGCCAATTGTAACCTGCTTTAGGCGTCAATCTGATCAGATGTCAGAAAGGAACTTCAATAATAAAGAACTCCTATAGATAATATGTCGTCTCTATTTTTGAATTCCCACTAATCTAATAGCAGCTAATAGTGATAATATCATCTATCGTTTCTCTACGAAAGGCATCAGACACCTATCGGAATAACTATGAAGTACTACATACTTATAACATAATCTGGGTAGATTTCTACTTGATCAGTATTGCTTAAATACAGATTCTACATTCCACGATCATTAGATTCGCAATAGATATCGCCACACGACTGAAATTTTATACCATTTTTCCATATTTGACATTGTCATAGGCAGAATACTGCTGTATCTACTATCTAGTCTGGTCTTGATGACAGTTGATTTTGGAGCTATAGGATTGAAACTGAGGAGAATGGTACCATATGCGATAATTTTTTTGATTATCCACATCTGAGCCTCATAGGGATTCAGCTAGATGGAATTATTTTATACTACCTAATAATAAATTGATGTTAACTTTTCAATGAAGATTTATACCTATTAGGAATTATGATATATCCAACTCGACGAGCTATAGTTACGTTTTGTGAAACACTATTCTATTTTACCTTAGCTTTTACATTTCATCATAGATTGTCATTATGGTGTTCTGATGATTTTTCATTCATTTGGAATGGAATGGTACTCATCAAAAATTCCAAAAACTCACTTGAAATATCTTGATTTTGGTTCTCATATTCCAAATATCTCAGAGACATTATGCTGGTGTTCTTTTCTCGAATGAGATCCACCGACTCAACTGATTATCATTTTATCACTGTTTCTGAAATCAGAATCTTCATAACCATTCATATAATCAATGACTCAACGTCAAATTTGTGTCAGACGGTTCGTACATGTTAGGCTATATTAGCAACATAGTAACGATACTTACAATAGGTACTTGTTTCTGAGTCATTTTTGGGTTTTCAATACAAGAATGGTACTACGTTTTCATACTAAGTGTTTTTCATAAAAAGATTCATATTACCAGTTACCTATAGATTTCCAATCAATTCATCGTAGGAATAATCAAATCATTTCATGACAGAGCCAAATCGATAATTCTTTCGACAGAAAATAGTTATTTTTGTATCTAGAGCGCGAAATGCTACTTTGGTGATCGAGATCTGATTTTTTTAACGAGGCGTAGCCGAGTTAAAAAAATAGTCGAGATGACCAAAGTATTTCGCGCTCGAGTTGCAAACAACATTTTTTCTACAAATGTCAAAAAATATAGTTCTAAAGTAAAAATATGCTTAGCTTGATATAAAAAATATTGTTGAACTGGCTTAAAAGGCCTCTCCCTATCCTCCCTAGGTACGTACGATGTTCCACGAACATAATAGGAATTTCCTTTCGTGCGCTCCAAGAGATAAAACAAAGTTATTGTTGAACATTCAGAAATAAATGATTTCGTGGATGTTTGCTCGATTGAAGATCATAAAGTTGAAATATGAATATCTCATATATTTTACATAACAATGCGCGAAGTAGGTACTTCGCGCACTGTTTTACTTCGCGCATTGTTTTGTGCAAGGTATCATGGTAACGTAGGAAACTGAAAAAAGTTCCACTTCGCAATTTGTTATCAATGCGCGAACCTTGTCATTTTTTGACGTTTGTAGAAAAAAATTGTTATTTCCTCAACTCCTATTCAAACAAGTTCATTGATACCCGATACACTCAATTAAAAACAAACAGAATGCACCACAACAAAAACAACCATCAATAAGAATAACGCAAATGTAGTTCCTTACATTCTTGCCAAATCTGAACACATGAAACATGTTGGTGATAAGTTTTTTTTGGGATTTTGTCTCCTCGTTTTTATAAAATAAAAATATGCGTATTATCAGATGATTTGCCCCCAAATGTCACTGCGTTTAACAAATTTTTTTATCAGGGAGCCTAGAAGAAAAATCCAGTAGCTTGTCAGTGACAATTTGTTTGGAAAAATGTTTGAAGTATATACAGTGTCACCCACTTCTAATGGAACCACCCCTGTATCTTACGTAATCGTTGGGTAAGGATCCTGAAATTTGCTGGAGCGAGAGATATACCAAAAATGCACTCTATGACCAAGTGAGGTCATCTTCAGTGATATACACTGCTCGCCAACAGCCATGAAACCACCCCAATTTCCGGAAAATGATATTAGGAGTCAAAATAGGTTGAAAATCACGTCGGATTCGGAATCAGGACGCCCAAGTTACTAACTATTCAAAGTTTTCCTAGAAGATTTCCAGTTCAGTAAAATTAAAATTTGTCTCACTTCTCATGGAAGCACCCCCGTATCTCACGTAATTATTGAGGTAGGGTTCTGAAATTTGCCGGAGGAAGAGAAAGTCCAAAGATAAAGTCAATTACGTGAGATACGGGGGTGTTTCCATAAAAAATGCGACAAAATTTCATTTTTCCGAACTGAAAATTTTCCAGGAAAAATTTGAATAGTCAGTAAATTGGGCGGCCTGATTCCAAATCTGAAGTGATTTTCGACCTATTTTGACTCCTAATATCATTTTCCGGAAATTGGGGTAGTTTCATGGCTGTTGGCGAGCAGTGTATATCACTGAAGATGACCCCCACTTGGTCATAGAGTGCATTTTTGGTATATCTCTCGCTCCAGCAAATTTCAGGATCCTTACCCAACGATTACGTAAGATACAGGGGTGGTTCCATTAGAAGTGGGTCAAGGGTCACACTGTATAGTATACATATACAGGGTGTTTATTAATGACAGGATAATATACAAGGAGGCGATTTTTGGACCCATTTTGAGAATAAAACTTCATATGAACGTATGTCGTAAACGTCCTAACTTTTGAGATACAGGGTATCAAAGTTGAAAATATGCATAGATTCTTTTTTGTCCACCCTGTATAACTTTTCGTGATGAAAAAATTCAGTCTGCTTTGTGACTCAAACGGTGCAGAAATTTCGAAATGTTACATACTGTGGTTATCTAGTAATTGATGTCCTGAATGAAGTACCTCAGCTTTGCATTTTCATCAAAATTTGAAGTCTGGTCTCGTTTTTCCGTTTTTTCTCGAAAACAGGGCGTTCTATCGAGTATATAAGCAGTCCTTCTTGCCGTAGGAAAATAGTTTTTTTCTATCGCTTGGAGCGCACGAAAGGGAATCCCTATAATGTTCAAAGAACATCGTGCGTTCCTAGGGAGGATAGGGATAGGAGGTAGCTATTGGAATTTTTTTTGAACTTCTGGAGATTATATGTTGTTGGGAATACTTCCACAGGCAATGAATTCCAGAGCCTAGCCGTTCTATGGATGAAGGAGTTTTGATAAAGTGCTGTTCGACATCTTCCGAGGTTGACAACGGAAGGATGTGCTGAGTGGGCTTGTCTATTTATTATACAAGGCAAAAAAGTAGTAGATTTCAGCTCCAGGTTGTGTTGTCTCTCGACGCGTAGCGGAGGTAGCCAAAAAACCGTGAGCTATAACCTAATATTATTCCCGTGTATAATACACTATTTTATTCTGTGACAAAAGGAAGAACGAATCGATATTAAGAAGATATTACATTAATCTCATTCTTTTGAAGTAATCAAATATCTGATATCACTTCTGTCAGTCTAATTCTGTGATTTGATTCAAAAAAATTGCGAATTTAGTGGTTGTTTAGTAATATACGTAACCGCGAAGTCGAATGGAAGATATAAAAGAACTTGCAGTTCTTTCTCGGAGACGGTATTATTGACTCATTTTTCTGAACTATAGCACAACAAAAGTCATCAATAGTGTATATATGTGATATATATCCGGGAAAAAAATTCTCACTCAAAGTAATTTATGAAAAGTGATATTTGATAACCTGCCAACAGAGATGAAATGCCAAACTTTTTTCCCGTCACAGAAAAAAAGTTATTTATAAAATAGTGCATTATGCATCAAGGGACAGAAATGTTAGATGTTTTCCAAGATGCGATTTGTATCTCAAAGGCGAAGCCCGAGAGATACAAAGCACCGAGGCAAAAATTGGCATTCTGTCCTGAGGTATATAATTATACTGTTTTGTACACTGGCGAAAACACAAAAATTGAGGATGAATAAAAATTTGGTCGCTTCAAAGAAGAGTGTTCCGAAGAGAAAGCGCAGAGCTATGCGGAAAATGTAAAGTTGGTATAATCTCCCTAGGGAGGAAATATGTCACATTATCTCCCTAGGCAATAATTCGAGACTTTTGCCCCTCTTTTGTTACCAGAGAAACTAACTTCTACTCACGCCGGCGTAAAAATTGACATTTTGAAATCTGTTAACAGAGATGAAATGTCAAACTGTTTTCCCGTCATAGAAAAATAGTATATTGTGCAACAAGTGGGGAAAGTTCAACTCAAGTACTTTTCCTCACATGTTGCACACTATACTTTTTCTACATCTGCACCTATCCAAAGAATTCAAGTAATGTAACTAATTGGTATTCATTTCATAATGTGGCACTATGCCACATTGAATATTGTGACCAAAGAGTAGACGCCTTTCCTAGTCCCTCAAAGTATTTAAAAAAAGTATACTTTCCGTAAAAGATTTTATTTCTGTATTTTTTTTAGATTCCATGAATTTTTTGTATTATCTCTGTCTCTGGCGGTGTATTCATCAAAATCGTCACATCTCGGTATATACATCATATAATTTATTATGAATTGTTGGAATAATATCTGATGGACACTGCGATTTCTATCAAAAGCACTAATGAGAACTACCCTAGAGGATTTAAAAAACTTCTTCTGACAGTTGTGACAACTATTCAAAGCTGATCACCAGCAAATTAAATTTTCGTCGATTTTGTTGATTCTCCATGGAATTGTATGTGGTGTTGGCAAAGTGCCGAGAGAAAAAATATTTCTCACAGTATGGGCAATACATGGTTTTGAAGCTAAGTAAGCTATGAGAAATGCGCTACTTTTCATAGCAGTAGTAGAAAAATAATATTTTCTCATACCTGGCATCAAATAGAATTTGGTAGGTTCTCTCCTCAATAGAGAAATATATTTCTCAACATCTTCTTTCACTATCAACATGATTTCGCTGATTCCGCACTGTCCTTATCTGCACTAAGTCTAACACTATAAAAACCAGAAAACGCAAAGTTCTGCACTAATTTGGGTCAAGAATTGTATACGGATGTTCCAAGTAGCACAGGTTCAACCAAAGTCATTCAATATTTTTTCGTGTACAATCAGAGATTATACATTCCCCAATCTCTGGTACATTGATCATCATTCGAATGACCTTTCATTATCAGTTGAATATGTTAGCTTGATATTATTTTGTGAATATTGAATAAAATGATCAAAACATGAGTTATAATTATATCATCTTCTTATCATTTATGTTCCACATTCTCCATCTATCTACCTATATATAGGGTTTACAACTAAAAAACTTCCAGTCATCAGACATTCTTCCGGGTGATGGTAGATTCGGTCTCAGCTGGTAACAAAATAAATTAAGATTTTTATATATACCCTTTTATCGGTGAGTGGATTCGGTCCCAACCATGTCATTTGCTGAGGGTTTTACAATAATTGCCTGCATAATCGACTTTTGAAAAATGGCGGCTGAAATATCCCAGATACAGCGTGTGTCCCGATGGTTTTTTGTTTTCTATATATTCATCAACATGTGTACCGAATTTTATTCTGGTAGTCAGAATAGCAATATTCTTGTGCTAACATAACGATATGCCCTTCCTTTTAGTGTTGCCGTCTAGACTTATACATTCTAGACTCTTGTCTTGTCTTGTCTAGGTGGCCAGGTAGCCGTGCGGACAGAGTGTCTATATTCTAATTCGCATTCGCTTGCCGGTCGTGGGTTCGATCCCCGTCGACTGCAGAAATTTTTCTGATGGCCCAAGAAAGTGTTTGGGATCACACGTTAAAAGGTAAGGCCCCCGTCATTCCTTGCTCGCACAAGACTTTCGAAGACTTTTGAGGGTTGCTCGTAAGGGGGCAACCGAATGACGGATAGAACAAATTTTAGAACAAATTTTTTTTTTTAGAATATCAAGACAAGATCATCAATATGTCTTGTCTAGAATATCAAGACAAGATCATCAATATGTCTTGTCTAGAATATCAAGACAAGATCATCAATATGTCTTGTCTAGAATATCAAGACAAGATCATCAATATGTCTTGTCTAGATTATCTAGACAAGACAAGACTTTTTATTTTCCATACAAAAACTTTTATTCAAAACTGTTGATTATTTTCAAATCTATATTACAAATACGTCGTTTCGCTGGCGCGGCTATGATTTGTTTTGATTGGTTCCCAGAGAGCGGGAGTTTGCATGCACTTGACTGTTTTTACGCAATTTGAGCTAAGCGTTATATCTAGAGTCTTGAATAATAATCTAGACTTTCGTTATCTAGACAAGACCGCACTTAGCTTATTTAATCAAGACTTACGCGTATACAACTCTTGTCTTGAAATTTCAAGACAAGACAAGAGTAGGTAAACTCTTGTCTTGTCTTGTCTAGATGGCAACACTACTTCCTTTATATTTGTCAAAAATGCATTGCGGGATTATAAAAACACGATTGTTCACAGTAAAAATTTTTATTTTCAACATTTTGAAAAAATAAAATGGTTTTCATTACATAATACAGCTAATGATTCAGCTAATGAAGATGAAGAGAGAACAAATGATAGTTAAATCTGATGTTTCATTCGAAATTCAAGTTGAAACTGGAAAATGATATAAATCAGGAAAAATTGCTCAATGAAAATATTTCTCATACAGAGATTCCTCAATTTGATTGAAAGATTATCAAGAAGATATCACCATATATTATAATCGAGGAATAAATGATCAAGTTCATGACAAGTTCCTTATGAATACAAAAAAGACAGTTCACATAGTAGTTTTGAAAAAATCAACAATATTACGATTAGTTTCGAATTAACATTTATCATGAAGTCTCATGCCATAATAATAACCATATAACATATTATGTGTGTGGAATGCTCGATTTCTAACTGGATCTGAAACACGCATTACCTTTCAACATCTATATTATTTATAATTATTTACAGTCTTGGTATAACCTTAATATACAACAAATATATATTCATGCCTGGAAACAAAGAACGCAGCAACATCAGAATTTCAACACTATCAACATTAATTTAAATGGCTTGGCCAGCTTTTCAATAACTGTATGTAACTGCCATGACTTTATGTCAAACAAACTATTATAGTTATTTTCGTGATCCCATACTGTTATTTTCACCAAACGGTATTCAGATGACAATTGAAAAGTTGATGTTAACAACTTTCGTCCGTTAACCCTTGATTACTCGCGCTAATTTATTTATTTAATTTTCGTATAGAAATACATTCCTAACATTTTGTACAGGTGAGAATTTTTTTAAATTAATAATAACTATAGTTGTACACCTAGGTCCAAGGACCTGTATGTGTACAGATCAATCTATATCATTATCATTATTACTGTTTGTGACGAAGTATAGTACAGATAATATGATAGTAATAGTGAATATAGTAACATATTGTTTAGTAGAGATCAATTAACATCGAGTTATTAATCAATACAATTTTGAAGAGACATATAAATACCTAGAAAGCAATTTGAATTTCGAACAAATTCTTCAAAGCATAACTATATACATACATTAGATATACAAATTCTTTTGAACATAGTAATTTACAGATTTTATAGTGATTATAGGATGTACAAATATACATTTTGGTTTTTACCTATATACTGCCTAGATTTTTTTCGGAAGGTTCTAAGGTTGTTGATTTTTTTAATATTTGCTGGTAGGGAATTGATTATTTTAGGAGCTATTGACGTGATAAACCTCTGGTTAGCATCTTTTTGACAAAAGGGAATTATCAATCTATCATTAACTTTTGACCGTGTTTCATGATTATGTGTAGGACTTCTTCTCAAATGGGGATGTTTGTAGAGGAATATGCAGCATGTGTGATAATACAGTGAGCGTATATTCAGAAAATCTTCATTGTATAGTGAGCTTGTAGGATATAATCTAGGTTTTCGGAGTATTATTTTAATGATGTAATTCTGAAAAACAGTCATGGGTTGCAAGGCATTATTATACAGACCACCCCACACAACAATACCATACCTTAGGATAGATTCAATCAGTGATTTATAGAGAGCGATTAATAATTTTTTATTCAGAAATTTTCGTAGTTCGTAGTAATTAATTCGAACTTTCTCCCGCGCGGTGTATTTTGTACACCACCATAAATTTGACTTGTTTTTAGGTGGAACAAAAACGTATGTTTTCCTAACCCCGCACAAGTTTCGACTTATGGGGCGTTGGATCCAGGGTCCAACGAGGTAATGCAATTAAGAAAAAAGTCACTCTGTTTTTAGTGCGTCCACATGATACACAACTAACGTGTTGTATACGAATATTGAATACTTAGATAATTTACCCTATTTCCCACGCAGTGTATTGTATTCTAGGCACCAACGGGCACCAACGTGACAACGCCTCAAAATTTACGTACAAACACACACACAAAACTGATCTTTCACATCCCAGACATGTAAGACATAGGTCAGGTAGGAGTCTAGAGCCACAAAAAAAATTCTACGTTCGATGGTAGCAAGAAATTTGGCGCTGGTGTACAAAATACACCAGCGCGAGTAATTAAGGGTTAAGATTCCTTTATGGCCGGTGGCCTCTAACTGAAGGTTGGAAATTGTAAACCGAGGTACAACCTGAAATTATAACAACAGAATCCTTTTTGTAATCCGGCTGAATGATCACATCTTGATTCCGAGGAAAGGAAACCACGTACCTACCTAGTATTTCCACAGAAAAATCACAACATCGTGTTGATATGGAAAAGTTAACGGCCGGCTGATAATATTAATCTATCAAGTGTAACCTGAATACCGTTAAACCAAAATAACAGTGTGGGATTACCGAAATATTTTATTTCTTGTATTTCAACGCAGTCAAGTGAATAGATTCTCTGAAGATATGGAAGTTTCTACAATGAATCACTGAGATGAATTAGAAATATTTCAAAATATTATATGATTAGTCGAACAATTATCCCTTGATGAAACATTTATTGTGCTTTTCTTAGACCAGAACTTTCCAGGATTTCAGTACATTTTTCATGTTATATTAGCAGTGTTCCTTCATACATGGATGATACCCTCGGTGATACCTATATTTATTTTAGATAGATTATGAATTGACTGACGTATATTTCATCATCATATCGTGAGTATTCGCACCAATCTGATTTCAAACTGTCTAGATAGTTGAATTATATGTGGAATGTCTCAAGTATCTACACATGAATGGTTATATTTTCTAGATGTTGAACTGTCTTAACATTGAATTGGCAGTCAAATTTTCCCAATATCAATGGGCACAGTGACAATGAAAAACATGTATATACAATTATAATAACTCAAGAACAATAATAATGACGAGAACAGTATTGTCAGATATATATCCTATAACTAATAGATCTCTACGTTTAGGTAACACAAAGATGTTACCTATATATATACGTGAACGTCGAAATATTTCACATTCATATACATGGAAGTCATCATGGCCGCTATTTTCGAATGTACAAACATCACAGTAGTATACACTCGTCGGCAAAAAAAATTGTTAAAAAGATCGCGCTGTTATAACTTGTCAAATTCTTGCCTAACTTCTGTGGAATTTCTTCTTCACGAAGGTGATTAATTCTGGAGTTGATTCGAAAGTTGTCCTATAGGTACTGAATGATTGTTGATGAAAATTGTCTCAAAAAGAAGCAACTGACGTGAATGAAAATTCATTTTATTGAAAAGGGATGAGAGGGGAACACACTTCAATCCAAAATTTGATGGAGCGGAAGGTTATAGAATGGTTCTGAATTATTGCTAATAAAAAAATCCATATTTTCTAAAAACTCTCGAATCTTCCTTCGAGAAGAATATATTGACGGAAATCAAAAACCATTGTTTTGAAAAAGGATCACACATCAATCCAAAACATAATGAAGCTGAGTGTTCAACCATTTACCTTAACCTTTGCCACAGACCGTTAACAAATTGAGAGTGGAAGAATGACTCTTGTGTTTCACTGTATAATGAATAAGTCATCAGCTTTTTAGGGAATCAAAATTCTCAAAGATAAATCTACAATTTGGTCAAAACTTCAGCAGAATTGGACAAGTATCAAAAAATTACAGGGCGATCATTTTGGCATAGTTTTTTCGGTCCTTTTTTTTTGCTGGTGGGTGTACATTGAGGACCCTCTTTTCCCCTTTCTTTCAGTCGAACAAACCTATTCTATCAAATCATCTATTGTTTCAATAATGAAGAAGAATATCAGATAGCTCTAATCGATAAAAGGGTTTTTTTTATCGAGAAGTTTAATTCATTTATACCCATTACTTGGAAGTGCAATAATATTTTCCTACGACCACCTATGAAAAAAGCACACAAAACATTGATTCGTTATTGGGAAAGTGACTCGTTTCACTATGACAACATATAATAGTTAGAAAGTTCGAAAGTAAAACTCACATGGGTGGAAATATTCGAAAATCGCACAGTAACAGGGTCTATAGATTATGATGTACCAATGAATGATTATTATGCTGAATTATGGTAAGTTAAGTTATGGTCAAGTTAATGGAAAGTTTGTGTCGATTTGACATGAGTTATTGTCGTTAATGTTGACGTAATATTAAGTTTATGAAAAGTTGAAATCAAGTTAATTTCAATTGAAAGTTGAATTAATGTCAATGTATTGTCAATTTAGTGATTAATGTGAAGTTAATGACAATTTGATATTGAGTTGATGTTAATTTGATTTTAAGGTGATGTCAAGTTCATTTTGAGTTAATGTCGGTTTAATGTTGAGTCAATGTTGAATATTTATTGAGTTAATGTTAAGTTGATGTTGAGTCAATGTTAGGTTGATTTCAAGTTAATGTTGAGTTGACGTTGAGTTAATGTTAAGTTAATTTCAAGTTGATGTTAAGAAACTGTTGAATTTATGTTGAGTTGATGTTAAGTGGATGTTAAGATGATGGTAAGTTAATGTTGAGTTAATATTGAGTTCATATTAAGTTAATGTTGAGTTAACGTGAAAATAATGATGTCATTTCAATATTGAAGTAGAATTGAATAATAATGATAATGATATCACCTTCATGTGATCAAATATGATTACCCTACTCTGGTCTCATAAACACTCATGACAAATAATATAAATATTTGTGGTCGTAGGAAAAATAGTGTACAAAACTCGTTGGAAAGTGCATTTCCTGCGCTCGTTTCGTTTCGTTTCCTCTCCGCTCTGCGGCTCGTGCTGAACGTCCACTCGCTCGAAATATGTCACTTTCCACACTAGTTATGTAATATACTATTACCATTTCACAAAATATAGGATCATGAACTCGTTCTGTCGCTCTCACTCTAGGAATTCGACGCTTGATATTCTCTCACATTACAAGCGAAAATGTTCATTACCTGCAATAAAATCCCTAATCCTATGATAAACCGAGAAAAATTACACCATTGCACTTTCGCCATATTTCAGACTTGGAAAATTGGATTTATGTTCCTTTCAGAATCAGAGCTCTGGGCGAATGATGCAACTAATTCACCTTCACCAGAGTGTGGAATAATTTCGAAATTCCGTGGTTAATTTCTCCTGTAGCTGACTGAAATAAATGGTCATTTGGGAAAGGTACGTTTGATATATCGTATTGTTATCACTTATTCAAAGTGTTCGGAGATTTCTGTGAATAAATCATCAGTGATGTTTGTAGCGGACATCCAACGAATATAACTTTCAGTAATGAATCGATAAGAGATAATAATTACAAATTCGCCTCACAGTCGGTAATTTTTCTAAATCATTAATTGAATGGTCATTAGTATACATGATCACTAGAGAATTTTTTCAGTTCACGCATATTATTTCTTCATTAAATTTCCTAGATCACATTCTTTTCAAATGAAGCTATCGTTGCGCATAAATGAAATGGAAAGAAATTTAAAATATTAACAAGCAATTCCAGAATGTCAAACTGACAGCAATAATTGCATGATGATCAAATCAAATGACAGTTCATGATGAATGAGTCTGTTGCTTTTTTTATCTTCATGATCAAGCAGATGAACAATTGCGAATTAATTTGTCAACGAAATAATAATATATTCTCTTTAATATTCTACCTAACCGTTTCGCGACCATTTTCAAGCTCCTCTGGACATAACGATGTTCAAAAAATTCACAAAAAGGACTAGGAAACACAGTTCTTTGCGCACACTGCTAGAAGGCGATGTCTCAAAGAATGCTGGTTCTGTGAAGTCGCTCAGACTCGCTATGTTCTTAGTTGCTGCTATCACCTCATATTTTGTTTTCGGTTCCAGACCTGACAGGGTGAAGGATTCTGCAAAGCAGTGAAAAAACAATCTAGTTATTCGTGGATCAATGCAAACAATTGAGAAAGAGATGATAAACCTAGAATCTCAAGACTAAGAGATTCTAGGGAAAGGACCCCGCACTTTTAGTACGTAAAATGGTTCTCGGTGAAATTTTCTGAATTTTCAGTATGTTGTAGAATTCGATGAACTGATTGAACCTGCAGAATCGTAAAGTTCTTTGATGAACAGATTCTGAGATACAGGGCGTTGAAGTTACAAATCGGTATTTTTCATTTAATTATTTTCTCGAAATTCAAAGATGCCAAGTACAATTTTTTCCGCTCATATCATCAACGAACCTTCATATTACTCAACATACTTCAGATGGTTCAGATAATGTAATTGTTTACAGAGTGAAACATATAAACATTTCATCAGTGATGTCTGAAAATTCGATGTAATAATGAAATATCGAAAAAATAATTTAGGCATGCAATATATAATTCTCATTCCATCATGAATCACAATTCATACATTTCATACAGGGTGATTTGAAAAATTGGTGACACCTAAGACCGATTAATTCATACACATCCTGTATATTCGAGTGAATTGTTAACCTCCCAAGATAGCTGATACCGTATGAACATGATTTCGTTGAGATATATAGGGTGATCATGAAGATTTTCGAAGATGAAAATGACAAAAAATCGTGTTTTTTGAAATCACCCTGTAATTCATGATTATCTCGGTGAAATTCCCTAATTATTTTTTAATATATTCATCATTCGCTCCTCAACGCTGTCCTGAAAATTCAGTTTCCTATCATGACGGGTGTCATAGTTATTGATTCAGGAACTTACCATTTGCATGAAGAGTTGAAGAGACCTGTTCACTTACATTCGCATAGTGGCCGATATTTTTCACAAATAGTGAAACGTGAGAATGTGGAGACGAAAATAAGTTTAGTATTCATATACATGGTGAACATTAGAAATTCAATAACAATAGCAGATATATGAATTTGATAATATTAATATAATGTACAGATAGGCGAATTTCGTTAGTATACAAGCTCTGCCAAAATGGGCCTTCATAGATCATTTATGTTACACTTGATCTCCACATTCTCACGTTTCACTATTTGTGAAAAATCTCGGCCACTTGTCGAATGTAAATGAACAAGTTTCTTCAAGTCTTCATAAATTGATGAACAATAAATTCCACAAAGGGAATATTCCAAGTTACAACACCCAATCTGAAATCAATCAGTAGCCGCGTGACAAGTTCAGTATTTTTTTGTCATTATGTCCCATACAACACCTTTTCATATTTATCGCTGCTATTTCGGAAACATCCAGTATAATAGGATTATTTATATAACACCATCATACGTATTGAATTATATCATTGGAATGTGATATGAATATGAATCTAATGATATTATAATAATTACTGATAACAAGCAAATATGAAAATGATGGAAACGCCTGATTCTGAGTGAAAAACAAATGTGAAAAAATCTGTCGATTCCAGGATTCAACTCTCCCTATTGGAAATGGAAGCGTGAAAGACCGAATTATTCTCCCATCTCAGGTATTGTTCGTTTTTCATTTTGGCAGAGCTTGTATACCAACGAAATTCGCCTAACTATCTGTACATTATATTAATATTATTAAATTCATATATCTACTATTGTTATTGAATTTCTCATGTTCACCCTGTATATGAATACTAAACTTATTTTCGTCTCCACATTCTCACGTTTCACTATTTTTTGTGTGTCTCTTCAACTCTTCATGCAAATGGTAAGTTCCTGAATTAATAACTATGACACCCGTCATGACAGGAAACTGAATTTTCAAGACAGCGTTGAGGAGCGAATGATGAATATATTAAAAAATAATTAGGGAATTTCACCGAGTCAATCATGAATAACAGGGTGATTTCAAAAAACACGATTTTTTGTCATTTTCATCATCGAAAATCTTCATGATCACCCTATATATCTCAACGAAATCATGTTCATACGGTATCAGCTATCTTGGGAGGTTAACAATTCAATCGAATATACAGGATGTGTATGAATTAATCGGTCTTAGGTGTCACCAATTTTTCAAATCACCCTGTATGTAATGTATGAATTGTGATTCATGATGGAATGAGAATAGTATATTGCATGTCTAAATTATTTTTTCGATATTTCATTATTACATCGAATTTTCAGACATCACTGAAATGTTTATATGTTTCACTCTGTAAACAATTACATTATCTGAATCATCTGAATTATGTTGAGTAATATGAAGGTTCGTTGATGATATGAGCGAAAAAAATTGTACTTGGCATCTCTGAATTTCGAGGAAATAATTAAATGAAAAATACCGATTTGTAACTTCAACGCCCTGTATCTCAGAATCTGTTCATCAAAGAACTTTACGATTCTGCAGGTTCAATCAGTTCATCGAATTCTACAACATTCTGAAAATTCAGAAAATTTCACCGAGAACCATTTTACGTACTAAAAGTGCGGGGTCCTTTCGTGAATCGATTGTCAGCTGATGCAAGACAGACTGTTTCGACTTGCCATAAGTCTCATCAGTTGCACTGGCCAGCTGACCTATCGATTCACGAAGGGTACCTCCATATATCAAACAAGTCGAAGCCCTGAGGGGGCAGAAGGACGATCTAGCCTTCATTTGATATATAGAGGTACCCTTCGTGAATCGATTGTCAGCTGGCCAGTGGAACTGATGAGACTTATGGCAAGTCGAAACAGTCTGTCTTGCATCAGCTGACAATCGATTCACGAAATTTTCCTAGAATCTCTTAGTCTTGAGATTCTAGGTTTATCACCATCTGTTAGTAGAACATTAAACCACTTTGAGAATTACAGGTGTTGCGATAGTCTACAGAATCTGACATGGATGTCTTTTCTGTAAGCATATAGACGTAGAGGTCTATATGCATGACTTAGTCGCAAGGTATGATTGATGAATCTACCTATACACCTTGCACTTGAGCCACTAGATGGCTATGAAGGCTAGATCGTCCTTCTGCCCCCTCAGGGCTTCGACGAGAAAGAGGTCAGTGATAACACATATTCCTCATTTCTTTGTAGTACCATTGTCGATCTAAACCTAGTGCGAGGTGGTATAATATTGTCTGTTCAGTGAATCGAAATATGTCTGTCTGTAAAGTGGCGCTGAAGACGAGAATGTGGAAAGAGCTCATTTGTTTATGTCAAAATAGACCATATTAGGTTGATATTAACTCCTTCTATTTTTCTTCAATATGTACTCAACCCCAGACGTCCTTTTCATCATTGACGTGACATTTGATACGAAGGCGATGAAGAAGTCTTTCTTGAGATTGAAATGTCGTAATCGTAAAATTATTTTCTGTCAGTTGTCATTAGATACATATTTTCTTTATTTTTCTTTTCAATGAACAGACAATATTATAGCTCCTGCCTACTAACTACCTAACTAGGTTGTCATCTAGAACGACAATGGTTGTACCATACGAATATGAATGAAACAGTTGGCGTCAAGAATAAAAGAACAAAGGCGAACTCACCCACTCTAGTAGTTGAATTCGTTAGAGGATCATCAAATGGAAGAAGATCATCTAGAATGAAAGACAAAATGGAATGTTATTATGTGCTTTTCAATTCTTGGTGATTCATCAAGAATGATGTCTCTCAGATGATAACATTGCCATGAGTTCTTTTGTAATCTAGGTAGAACAATTTTTTTTTTAGAAATTCGATTCAGAGTGTATGAAAGATTTCACTAGTGAGTATTTGAATTTGAAACAAGCTTTATTGTATTGAAAGTGTCTTGAAATGGCTTTTCAGAAACCATTTCAAATCATCTGAAATCCAAAGGTAGATTTGATTGCAGGTGACTTTGTATTGACTCCATTTCCAGGACGTTTGAAAACTTAAATAAGGAGTTAGTAGAATAACCAAGTCAGTTCTAGGTCGATATGGTCGGTGGCGGAAGTTTCCTGATCAAATTCCATCAATTTTATGTAGCAAACGGAGAAAGGCAAGAAAGATGAGAAAGGAAAATAAAAGTTTGTAACGAATCGTCATTACTTAATACTGGATTACAGGGTTCCTCAACGATTTTTCATCAATTTCCAATTCTGCGAGAAATTTTCACATTCATATTGAAGCAGTGAGACCAAGATGAGGTTGCACAGCATGAAGAAATCAGAAACAGGAGGAGATACTAATTCTGTCAAATTAGGAGATATTATTGGGATGATACCAATAGTTTTCTATGAATTTTGAAACTGCTCATAATTTTTGAGTTATATCTGAGGCAGTGAATTTTCCTAAATTAATTTTTATTTTTTCTATTTCATTATTAGAGATATATAAAGAAGCTGAAAATATTTTTTTGAAGCGACTTCTGATGGGATTCAACGTGTTTATATTGATTTTTCAGCGTGACGTTTCGTTTTCGTAGAACCATCTACAACTTCTCTCCAAATATGGTCCTGATCATGTGTTCACAAATTCTGATAGTTTTTTCACACTCTGAATTCAACCATCGAATGTGTTTCGGTCTAGTTTTAGCCATACGAAACGTCGCATAGTGAAAGTTGCTATAGAGAAGTATACTCAACTTTTTTTCGCATCTTTATTAATAACTTAAAAAAACTGAGGAGATTTTCCAAAATTTCACTGTACTATACAGGGTGAATCTGAACGTAAGGTTTTCATTCAACAGGGTGTATGTCTCGCCAAAAGGAGATTCACCCTGTGTAACTGAACAACTGGAAACAATTTTGAAAATGTTCGAAGGCCCCTCTGAATGCTCATTTTTTTTACATTCAATCGCATTCGTTTCTTCCCCCGTTTCCGAGATCTCCAAGCTAAGCAACCTCATCCCGGTCACATTGTATAGAAACATTTTCTTCTACTCTGATTGTCACGAAACAATTCATATGTCCGTTTATAATCGATATTCAGAACTTACCAACTTCATCAATGCACATCAAAGGTTTTCCGACAATGAGCATACACAAGGCCGTCTCAAACCCAAGATGAGGTCTTTGGGACGCACTATTTGACACAAGAAAAAAATCTAGAATTCGGTTGTGACAAAAAATATTCCCAGAAATCATTGTGGAAACTCAAGTATTCAACCGCGAAGGAAGTGAAAGTCTTATGAGAACTTCCCCAGCCCTCGAAACCGGAAAATCTGGGAACCACTCAAACTCTGAATTAGGAAAGGAAAAGGAACCGTTGCTATTAGAAAAACTGCTTGGGAAGATAGTGTTCAAATCGCTGTTTTGGATATCTAATTAGATCATTATAGAAAAAAGGAAGCCTCGATAATTCTGTGACAAAAATATTATGATTGAATTGATTATTAGACTATTTAAACCGTCTGTGAAGTGGTATGTTAGATCTCTTCAAATTAAACTGATTATTCAAACGATAGTCGAAGTTGTTCTGTAACTCATTGTTGATGTGTAAGTCTTTGAAGAATTTTTTCTACAAACGCTTAACAAAGTAGCCTTTGACGCTTCCAAATTCCAGCACAAAGTTGACGTTTTCCCAGAAATGTCATTCTTTGACAGCATTTGCGCTCGTGAGCGGAAATATTGAAAAAACGCTCGCACATCTCTGTAACCTATACTTATCTATTCTTGAAAACCCCCAATTCTATCATGATGGAAAAAAGTGACAGTGAATCATCAAACACACCTCCTGATATAGCATAAAGCGCAGGATTTTGAATCTCTCACCGAAGAAATCAAGGAAGAAATATGAATTACAATATGATACATTCATAAATTGGTGCCACTCCGAGATGGTGAATATTGTGTTCAGAAAACGTTTAACTGGCTTATTTTGGTGAAAAATCAAAGACTTTGAAGTCATTAACTCATTGGTCTATCGCATTTCTCAATAAACAAGCTATTGGATATAAAGCGAGAAAAATCCAAAACATTCACCGCTGAAGATATATACCAACAAACTTCTACAAGAAGGTCCCGATGAAGCATATCTGTTGAAAACGATGAGTTATACTTTATATTTAAACTCTTTGTTGTCATTAGAAAGACATTGTATCTTTATTTTATTGCATCAATGAGTAATGTTCAATTTGATTGCAGAGTTTATCGTACTATGGCTCAGAGGTCTGAAGCTCAGGTTGCCACAATGGTGGTCCAGTTTCAATTCTCGGTTGGCCCGACATTTTTTTCTGGCTTGTCAGTTATTTCAATTTTTTTTGTTTCCTTTGGACATATGGGATAATATGGATAAGAACTTTTTCAACTATTTCAATCGCTCATACTTTCAGGGTAGTTATTTCCAAAAGCTGCGTTAGTAGAAAAAATCTTGTGTGTATTTCGAGCACAAAGTGTTATTGCCGCTCTCCAAAGATTACCGCGCTCCGCTCCGCATCGCGCGGTAACTTTCTTTGTCGAGCGGCAATCTATCACTTTGCGCTCTAAATACACGAATAGCTATAGTCTATTGAAATGGTTGGAACTGGTTTCAAGCATACCTTCTGTTATATTCACATTCACATCCAAGGACCGCCACTCCTCACTATCAGTCCTCCTGTACTGGATGACAAGCCAAGTGGGGTGCATACCCTCGTCAAAGTCTTCTTCGGTCACATCTGGCAACTCCACGTTCAGGATCAGCGAATCTGCTGTGCTGTTCTCCAGGGTCAGATTTACAGGCCTATCTGGCTTTCTGCCGATGCGGAGGTTGATGGTTTTGTCGAGTTTGCCGTGGGCGTTGGTCGCTACGCACTGGTATTCGCCTTCGGTGTTCTCTGTCATGCGCAACTAGACAAAATATTAGAAAAATTTGTTTATATTCAACTAGTAGAATACATTGAACCAAATAATAATGATGAAAATCACTCTGGTTTCAGGAAGAAACTCAGTTGTGAAAAAGCAATTCAGTATGTCATTGACGATTGGAAGAATTTGTTGGATTGTGAATATGCTGTACTAGCGGTTCTTCTTTATCCGCAATAAAGAGCTCTTGAAACTATTGATAAGAAAAGGTTAATTGAAAAACTGAAGAAAAATGGGTTGACTGGGAGTGTTCTCATGAGGTTCAATAGTTATTAGCAAAATAAGAGACAGAGAAGAAAACTTGATTTTGATGGCTTCTCATCTGCAGATACGGTGAATGATTTTGGTGTACCCCAAGGCAGTATATTAGAGCCATTAATTTTCGTGTTGTACATCAACGATATTATGAATCTGGGCATTAACATCAATTTTCATCTTTTTGCGGACGATACACTAATATATGTTTTTCCACGTGATCTACATTACTTAGTATCTGTAATACCATCTGCTTCGGATAAGATTTTCAACTATACATGCCACATTTACTGAAAATCAATGTATCAAGAACTAAAATTATGTTGATCGTGAAGGAAGCAATACAACAAGATTTAGAAATAAGTAACTATTACTTGAAGATTGGAGATGATTGTATCGAAGAAGTTGAGAAATTCGAATATTTAGGAACAATTCCGAGAACATGTGAACTATATAATGTCAAAAATGAATTATGGAATATTTTATTTGTCTAGATGTTCACACTACCTCTCATTTTTCTTCAAGAAAATTGTTTAAAATACCCAGATTCTTCAACACCTCAAGTTCTGTTCAACAATTCTTTATTTTCTCGAGTCGACCACGATATGGAGAGACCTGTTTGTGAGAAAACTAGCTAGCAGAGAACATAGCTGGGGAGGCAAAACATGTGATGGAAGCTTGGCGAGGAGTCCGTGGTGCCAGACTCGATGGAATGCCTTGCAGATATCAAGTGCCACGGCTAAGGTTTCACCATATTCTTCAATAGATTGCTGCCATATATGTGAGACGTAAACGAGCAGGTCACCAGTTGATCTCTGATGACGGAAGCCATATTGCCTACCGTTGATGATAGCTGAATGTTCCAGGTATTGCATGAGCTGGATGTTGATAGCTTCCTCCATTATCTTTGAAATAATAGATAGCAGTGAACAAGTTTTCAACTTTTTTGATCATGTTTATATTATGGAAAAATGTTAATCATCAGAAATATAGTGTGCTGACATGTATGTTATATTGAAAATGAATGAATAGATTGAATAAAACAATGAATAAGTTCAATTGTGAATGAATAATTATTATTTCATGACATATATTTCAAACCCGCTGACAAAATGGAAAAAAAAATAGACAGTTATGTCCAGCGTTATTCAGAAAAAAAAAACATCGGATTTTGAATGGAATTTTCCAAACTCACGCAATCTCGGTTAATTGATTCTATTCACCTGCAAAATAGGTTTATGAGAGTTGATTTTGTGTCCTCGTCCGCCCTTGTGCTTCCTATACCATTCGAATGTTGGTGGAGGTTCAGCCCTCACTGCGCATGTCAGATTGACAGTTTCGTCTATGAACCCGTATATTTCATCGTCTTGGGCATATACTGTGCCATCGGCAACTTCTTCAGGTACTGGAGCGTCTGCAAGAAAATAATAAGCGAGTTATAGTATAGGTGCATTAAACAAAAAAATTATACTCAATATAGCCAAAACTTATATATTAAAAAAATTGGTTTTACAAGGCTGTTAAAATCCTGCCACAAAATAAGGACTCAAAAAATCAGGTAATGTGCTAGTAAATTAGTTTTGGCATTTATCTTGAAACATATACAGATTTCGAAGAAACAGAAGGTATCAAAAAGTATCCAATTCGAAGGCAGAATCTGAATTGATAATTCGTAGAAAACAGAGGCGGTACGCAAAAAAGTTCGAGAGAGTTAACTCAGGTACGACCCCCAGAAGTGTATCATCCGGTAGATATTCGAAAATGCTCGATTGCCCCAAATATTGCGTTTCCGAAGTGTGATAGGTGTACCAGATCTCAATCCATTATTCCAGAAATTGTAGGAGGACATTGGAAAACATGAAAAAAAATCTTAAGTTTTCAGACCCTGTATATCGGAAACGAAGCTCCCACGCATATATGTTCACATAGAATTTTCATATGAAAAAAATGTTTTCTCTCAGCTGTTGAACTCCTGCTAAAAAAAAATGACTCACCCTGTACATCCAGAACGCAACGTGGAATTGATATATTCGCTCATAACACAAAGTGGAAAAATCGAAAAACATGTAACATTGATTTGATTTCAGTTTGATGATTACCATGCTTAATCTAAGAGTGCCCTAATAAAGGTGTTCCGCATTTCGCAATTCTCCATTTTTATTAGTTAATTTTTCATAATATACCAGTTATTTTTTATTCCATAAGTGTGTAATAGTTATTTATGCAACAATTGCAAACAGTGAATGCAATAAACAATTTTTGCACGAGTTGCATACAAATTTTTGTCTACATTCTTGCAAAAAGCAAAAAATGATTTATTGAGGTGCGGCACTAGGTGTAGGAAAATGAAAAACGCAACTTGAATACTTTATCATTAATATCGATTCGCATTGAAACAGGAACTAATACGTTACGAACAATTTAACTCAAACTTTATTTTTACTCTCAATGTTGAAAGTGAATGAACAATTGGTGCAATTTTGAGTTTGTTTGCATGTGACTCCTTTACGTATCCCTCCGCTACTGTCAACGATTTCCATCCGCCGTGTCGTTTGAGCTCTAGTATATCTAGTAGAATGACAGATGAGTGCAATAAAAACTTTATTGCACTAAGTGTAATAAAGAACTTCTTTTTCCACTAAATATAGGTCAATAAAGTTCTGCTTTTTGCATGAATGTAGAAAAACATTTTTTCCTCCATAACAGTGATACTATGTAACCTTATGCTGATGATGAAGCTCTCAAGCTTCGAAACATGTCCCATTGAATTGCTTACATTAAAGTATTGTTTTGGTGGAGTAGACTGTAAGAATTTCGCCCTGTCCTATGATATTATTAAAACAGATGAAAAAATGAACCAAGCTTTATCAAATAAGACTTTGCACAATGACGCTAGCTCCTGAGCTAATGATTCGACTATGATTCATTCCTCAATTCAGTGACTACTATACAGGGTGAGTCATAAAGAACTGTGCATACTCCTACCTTGAATAGAGGCTCCTGAAGAAAATACCTAATGTCCATCAGGAAGTTTATTCTTCTCCACTTCTTTTCCAATATATAGGGTGAATTATGTGATTTGGCAAGAAATCTTCTGGTCAGAACTTTCGAACAGCTCCTTCGATTCGTCTGATTTTTTAATGGAATATTTCGCTAATACTCTCTAATCGACTGACTTATTCAGAATCGGCAAATTCTAGGACCGTTCTTGAAAAATTTTGATAATTTAGTTAATAGCAAAAAGTTCATCCTTTATCGTTTTTGTAAACTGGGACAGGGAATTTTCAAAGGTCACAAACAAACATCAGAAATAGAATATATCAAATTTTCCTCACACTTCAACTTCAGTTCGAAAAAAAGTATGAATTTTATGGAACAACGAGAATTCGGCAAAAAATGTATTTATCTGGAGATCAATACTGATTCGAAGAAGATCTACAGGGTGATTATTACCCTCCACAGAAAATGAAATGACGAAATCCAGGCCTGGAAATGAAAGAACATGTTGATCTTCATTGCGCTAAAGCATTGATAATGTGAGTCACACACAATTTGTGTAATTTATGATTTGCGAAGTAATTATTATCGAATGGATGGATTTGTTTTGAATTTTTCGTTTTTGCTTGAAATTTATCGTTTTTTGAAAAATTCAGTGAAAGTGTGAGGAGAATTTTGAATATTTTATTTTTGATGCTTGTTTGTGTGCTTTGGAAATTCCCTGTCACAGTTTACAAAAACCATATTCAGGATGAACTTTCTGATAAAAACTGAACTATCGAAATTTTTCAAAAGCGGTCCAGGATTTTTTCGATTCGAAAATGTCACTCAATTAGGGTTCAGTAGAGAGATATTCCATGACAAAAATCAGACGAATCGGAGGACCTGTTGAGAAGTTATGCCCAAAAGATGTTTTTGTTAAATCTCATGAATCACCCTTTATAGTGGTAGAGAACAGAAGAAGAGACTTCCTGACAGACATTCGGTATTTCTGTCAGGGACCTCTATTCGTGGTAGGAGTATGTACAGTTCCTTATGACTCACCCTGTATACCAGAACTTCGACGTATTGCTTGATGCTTGTACTTATGCAGTAACTCGAATACTACACAGAACAGAACATGAAGTACTCGGTACATGTCGCTCGTTTATTGGTGAACATGGTAAGCCGTTTTGCGACGTACACAGTTCTGCAATTATTAGTTGGCAGTTCATTCGAATTCCACGGACCATTCATAATACGCTCGGCATCCATGTAGCGTGAATTATTATTACATCAAAATGGAAGGGACGAAAGCATGATGTATTATTAGCAGCTCCTCAGGAACAACCCTGTGGAGTGATGTTATTTAGGAAATTCTCATTGATACGAGAGGAAAATATTCCCCAACTTCCATTGTTTGTTCAATTGTTTTCATCAGGAAAACTGTAATGAGCAAGCATTTATTCCTCTCGTTTGAATGATCATTCAAAGAGACGGTAATTGGTCTAGTAGTGGAGGTAGGTATTTACTTTGCAGGATCAATAACATGTTATTCGCTTCATTGAAGCTTCAACTGAGTTGATTCAGCCTATTCAGATAACTATATCTCATTAATTACAATTTAGGATCGATGAAGGTATCCCAATAGATGTTTACCATATAATCGAATTTTCTTCAAGCTATTTTCTTTTTTTTTTGAATAATTGATCGACTGTATATATTATGATATAATAGGAAATATCGGAGAGTTGCCAATCAAAAAGCTACAAGCAAACTAGTCAAACTACTTTATTGCTATGCCAAGCTTTCGAAATTTTTAATTTTTTTCTTCAAAACTGAAACAATATATTGTATATGAAACATTTTGTCACAAATCAATTCAACAAAAACAAGAACTTACTTGCAATACAAGTTAAAAGGTATAAATTGGAATAATAATGAGTTCAAAATTAGATTCCAATATGAAAATTGCTCAGAGAATAATTATAAAACCTTCCAAATCAATATAAACAAATCTCAAACAAGATAATCCTATCTGGAATAGATCATGTGTAGTTTATTGCATTCATTCTGATGATTGTAATGTGAAATATACTGGTCAAACTACTCAGAATCTCAAATCTAGGATATCTGGCCATAAAAGTGATTGCAGACTTCTCAAAAGTAATTGTGGACTCGCTGAACATGTCATCACTATAATGTTGCTCATATGAAATTCGAAGGAACAAAACTTTAACAAAAAGACTGTTTTTAAGGATGGTTAAAATCAATAATGAGAAATACACTATGAATAAGAAAACAGATATTGATAATCTCAGTCAGATATATTCTTTTTTACAATCTTTTGTTCATGATGATATTCAAAATGACTCTACCTCATAAGATATTCAACAACAATCTAATTTTGAAATTTCATTTCTTCCGGTATATAAATTATATGACTTTTGTCACTGTCCTATTAATTTTTATGTCTACATCATCTATATTTTCTTAAACTCATTATTATTCCAATTTATACCTTTAAACTCGCATTGCAAGTAATATTTCCTACTATATTATATTTTCTTTTTCTTCAATATCACGACATATCGGCGCCTTAGTGATGCATATCTTAGGAAATCTCGATATTTCAAGATTTTTTTTTCAATTTTGAGGTTTCCTCTCAGATCAGAACAAAAATGAGGAAGTGATCTATACCTAACGTTTTCTCAAAATCAGATATTCATAACTATTTGGTTAAACCCTCTTTGGATCAAATTCAATGGAGATAATAATAATAATAATAATAATAATAATTTTTATTTTCTGTTAAATGTATAACATGAAACAGTAAAGTACGTCAAAAAAAAAAGCAAAAATATAACAAACAAACAATGCGACAGCATCACAATTAAATACAATATATTCATCACGTTACTAACATTACATAGAATTACATAAAATACTCATCCAGCGTATAGCAGGCCTTTTGAATTAGCTGTTGTTTAAGCCTCTTTTTAAATATATTCAAGTTTTTGGAGCTCTTAAGTTGTTCATCAAGAGAGTTATATAGCTTACAACCAGTATAATGAAAACTTTTCTGGTACAACGTAGTCCGGTGTCTCTCAGGTTGGAGGTGGCTTTTAAAGCGTGTATTATGATCGTGCTTCTCAACAGTATTCAAAAACATGTTTTTATTTTTATAAACGTATAAACAAACTTCTAGTATGTATAAACTAACTACGGTTAGGATGTTGGAAGTTCTGAAATATGCTCTGCAACTTGTTCTCATATCGACACTAGCAAGAATTCGAATTGCATACTTCTGAAGAACCAGTACTCTATTCACATGAGCACAATTGCCCCAATTCAAAATCCCGTACTTTATGTGGGAATGGAAATTGGCATAGTACAACGAGAGTAGTATGTGCCGACTGCAGTGGTTCTTCATAAATTTCAGACTATAACAGCTACTCTGTAATTTTTTGCACAAATTATTGATATGATCAACCCAATGAAGCTGCCTGTCGAAAGTAACTACCAATAGTTTTACTGACATGCTGCTGGTTATTTCATTATCAGAATCTTCAAATAGTTTGACTACATCTATCCTGCTGGAACCAAAAATAACAGTTATTGTTTTTCCATGATTAAGTTGTAGATTATTATTTTTTGACCATTTCTCAATATTCGAATAAACCATTTCAGCAGTACTTTTTAGCCTATTTAGATCTTCATCTATAACCAATATATTCGTATCATCTGCATAACACGTAACATGAACATTCTGTATCTTCCGAATATAAAGTATAAGATCGTTAGCGAAAATATTGAAAAGAAGAGGACCTAAAACAGAACCCTGTGGCACACCTTGCTCGATATCCATTTCATCAGAAAAAGTGTTGTTCACTCTAATTATTTGTTTCCTCCTGCTGAGATATGAATCTATTAAATTCAGTGGCAAACCTCTTATTCCATATCTTTCTAGCTTGGCACAAAGTAACTGATGATTCACTAGATCGAAAGCCTTTGAGAAGTCAATGAAAATACCCAAAACAAACATTTTTTTGTCAATACTTGAAATTATTTTCTGACTGAACTCACAGAGTGCCGATTCTGTGCTTTTGTTACTGCAGAAACCATGTTGTTCTGGTGATAGGAGTTTGTACTTGACTAAATACTTGGTTAACCGATCCTTTACTGCCATCTCAAACAATTTAGAGATACTACATAACAGGCTAATTGCTCTGTAATTCACAAAATCATTTGGATTCCCTTTCTTGTGCAGAGGTTGAACTATTGCGAGTTTGAAATTCTCTGGGAATTTTCCTTCTTGAAAACAAAAATTGATCAGATAATTCAGCGGAGCACTAATCCAGGAGCTGCATTTTTTCAATAAATTATTGGAAATGTTGTCATTACCAGAAGAATTGGAGGATTTGAGCCTACTTATTAATGATTCAACTTCAGCAAGTGTCACAGGTTCTAGATAAAATGATGTTGTCGATAAAGGGATATTTGAATCTAAAAAATTATAGTCGCACACAAAATTTTCACTGATATTGATAGTGAACTGATTCGCAAAATGATCGGCGACAATCCTATCTGGTAAAAGAGAATTATTTTGTGTAATAGTCAAAACGTTAGATTTATTATTACCGGCTTTCAGTTCATTAATAATTTTCCACATTGTTTTCATTTTATTATCCGATTCCTGTATTCTCATGTCATTAAAATTGGTTTTAGCTACTCTCAGAGCATTACAGTAATTTTTCTGCAAATATTTGCTGATGTCCTTATAATCATGGTTGGTCTTAGCTAAATCGTTATAGAGAGTAACCTGATTTTTTAACCTTATGATTTCATCAGTGATCCATTCATTATCACATAATTTTCTCTTGCTGTCAATTGATATTTTACGGAGAGGAAAGCAGGAATCCAAATAATAGAACATCAATTTCGAGAAGCTGTTGCACGCTGCATTCAAACTCTCTTGATTGTAAATAGTATGCCATGTTTCAACACTCAGGTGATTTAGGAAAGCAATATGATTTTGGTCATTGAAAGATCTATGCATTATATGATGTTTTGTTTTCCGTTGTCCACAAGGTGTAGAATGCAATATTTCGATGTGTTGTGAAAAATGATCAGATAGTCCAAGATCAAGCACTTCAGCTACACGAAAATTGAGATCAGAATTAACTAAAAAGTTGTCTATACATAGACTAGAAGTTTGTGTTACCCTGGTTGATTCAATTATAGTTGAAGATAAATTGTGACATCCAAGTACGTCGTTTAATAAAATACAGTTGAGATTTCTTGAAGAAAAGTCAACATTAAAATCACCTCCAATGATGACTTGCTTAATAGCAAGAGTTCTAAGGTTTAAAAATTCAGTGAAGATATCTAGGAAACTTTTATAATCTCCTGATGGTGGTCTGTAAACAACAGCTATGATCAAATCGTGGGATAGTGAAACCGCTGCACATTCAAATATCCCTTCCCTACAAACAGAGTCTACATTCACTTTTTGGCAGTTAGTTTTGAAGTTTTTATTGCTGTAAATGGCTACACCACCATTTTTAGTATCTTTCCTGCAGAAAAAATTTATCAGATTGAATCTGCTCAATGAGTATGATTTTATCTGATTTTCTGTCATCCAATGTTCGGAAATAAGAAGTATATCGCATTTGATACTGTCAAAAACCACATCAATATTCAAAATTTTATTACTTAAACATTGTATATTCTGATGAATAATATCAACAGAATGCAATAGTTTGTCATTATTCGTGTTACATTCAACTAATTTCTCATTTTCGATTACATACTCATTGGGGGCGCTTCCAGTGATAAACGCGGGTATAAAAAAGCATTTTCTTCATTTCGAAAATAGGAAAGGAAAAAGCAATTATCTCTCATTTCAAATTTTGTTGAAAATGTTTCATAATAATTCAGACCTTATCAGGTTCTCAAGAGGAAATAATTGGTATTCAATCAGATCAATACGTTCGATGGATTTTTTCAGTTGCAGGAGATTCTACACCGGAACTTACCCCTGGAAAACTGGAATCTTTTGATGTCACTAGAGAACCAGTACGACGTTCTACAAATTCTTTGGAGATCCTCAGTTTTCTCAAAGAAGTTAGATGTTATGGATATATTCTGTCAAGTTTGGCTGTTAGTCGGTCAGTCAAAGAGGAATAAAATAAGCTTCAGAAGTTTATCGAAATTCCAAACATGAAATCATAACACTGAATAAACCCTAATAGATTGGGAAATTTGAGTTATTTTCCCTTGCAAAATATAAACGAATCTAAGAGTCATCTAACCGTACTTAGTAGTCAAACTACGATCCAGAGCATCCGCAAATATTTCCTCCGCAACATAATATAGTAACTTGAAGTACCTATTTCCAATTTATTTCCCCATCGCGAATATAGGAGGTGCATATATGCATCAATATAATATCATATGAGTCAAGCCAAGCTATTCAGGACTTCATCATCATGTGGAAGGCAATCTGAGTCAAATCCCACAAATTCCTTGTTTGTTTGTGGACGTTTGAATGTCGATTGGCGACGTAGGTATTCAGGATCTGATTGTCGAAGTCCATATAACTCCATTCATTTGGATGTTCAGTCGGATTCAACGAGCATTTATAATACCCTCGGAAAATGTGCAGCGAATATTCTTACATTTGATTGTGAGAGATGATGAAGTTGTGATGAGTTGCTAATTGCTGGAAATGATGATGTATTTTATAAATGATGATGTCCTTTACAAATGCATGGAGGTCGGAGGATTATTTTCATATCTCTAAAGAAATGGAGGCTCGTAGTTGGACCATTGCCTAAATAGATAGAAATTGGAACCTTTCAGGAAAGGCTTTGAAATATTCCGAACATGATATGAAAAACGACTGAAAGCTTGTTATACTCGCCATCCCCTATTCACACCGAGATGAATATCTATTTGCTGTTATACGAAACTGTATAACGTTCAAAAGATTTCTGAATTGAATAGGCATCAGCATAGTTCCGTTTTCACTGTAATCAAGTCAATCTTCTCGAAAAATTCATATAACTGTGGAACAACACTTATATGAGACTGAAATGGAGCTCGTATAGGAGTCAAATGATCAGCATCCAATATTGAATAGTGATATCATTAATATAATATTATGCTAATATCAATATAATTCGCTTTCAATTCAATAGTCAAATGATTGGCATTTCAGTATAAGGGTAACTGATTCTTATTTCAAAAAAATGAAGTTGGTTAAAGATCGTCTAGGAATATTGAAGACATATCTACTTTGTAAATATACTTACCCCCAAGTAGAGTTTTTTATTGAAACTACAGGGCATTGAAGTGCATCACGAAAGCGAGATACTCTGTACACAATATCTCAATTTGCCTACGATGAAAATGCTTCCAATTTGAAGTATTTGTTCTTCTCGTCACTACCTTGGATTATTATTTAACATAGTTGCCAAAAATGTACACGGTGGCGTCAGTGAATAAGGGTTCACGAATCACGAAACGAAAAACCTTTTTTCTACGGCTATAACACAATTTTTTTTTCGTTTTACTGTGTTCGATACGTCAATGAGGTACTTTGTATGTCATCAATATTATTTCTGTATCTGATATCACAATGACTCCATCCTGTGTTATAATTTAAAAAAAATCTCATCGCTCATGCACTGAAAAAAAAAATTGAGTGAAATTTCACTCAAGGTCCACGCAATAATGAGTCAATTTCGGTCCACGCCTGATTGAGTTGAAATTTCACCCTACTTGACTGTGTGAAATGGTAATAATTCATGAACCGATTCAATCAAATTTGTTATAAACATTCTCATCGATATGAGAACTTGATGAAATATCTAGTTTGAGTTGACAATTCACTCGAAAATTTCAATCAGTAAATTCACTCACAACCACATATGCATTCACTCAGAGGAATTTTCTACAGTGTGGAATGTGAAATGTGAAGCAATGACAGCTCTGTCTAATAGATGAGCATTACTTGACAGGAAATCAGATGGCTACAAGACGAAGAAATCGAAAATGCCGCTGTTATAGCCGTAGAAAAATTATAGTGTATAACTTACACGGAATGCTGATTTCCTACTCGAATGATTCTAGCATTAGCCTATGGCTCATGCTGCAAACTTCATTCTCGTAGGAAATCACTATCATTTCGTGCTCGTTTAACAATATACTGATATCTACTAAAGGATGGCTAGAATTCTTGAGAATAATGAAGCAGCAAAAGGAATTATACGAATCAAATGAATACATATACACCGTGTCCAAGATGAGGATATGAAGACATTCTCATCTTGGACATACAGTATACGGAATATAATCTATCACCGATTTAACTGTGTGAATCCAAGCTTTTGCCTTGATAGTGGCTAGTGAGGTAATTTAAAAATTCAAAAGTGCATCAAAATTGGAAGAATTTTCGATACATTACCGATTTATCTTGAAAACACTATGAAGCCAGCCCTATTGCAATTCAACTTCCTGTAGTTCCTCAACAAATTCTATACTGGGAGGGGTATATGAACAAATATATTCCTCAAATTCCTAGAAGAGCTGCTGCTGGGGGTAATATGTCCTTACATATCAGGTATCTGTAGACGAGTCACGATTCTGATGGAACAAGTGTTCATGAGTGAGTGAGAAGACTCATTGTGGTAAACGAGTATGACAAAGATGGTGAATGAAGAAGAGATGGAACTTAAATGATACCCGTATGACTGCAAAATGACATCTTCTAAGATTTAAATGATTCTCTTTGAAATTCCATCTTCAAACTATGATTTTGTTCCCCTGCAAATGTACAAGGTAAGCTTTTCAAAACAAAAGAAGTAATGGGCGTGTACACCTTAGTAGAACTTTTAACTCAAACCATGTTTATAATGATCCTTTTATACAAAAATAATGATTGACGACATAATTCGATCGAAAAATTAACTGGAATATTTTATTTTTGGGCATAAATAATAGTACCTTCTGAAAACGGACCCTCTTATGACGTAGAAACCTCATCTCGCCATAGTTAAAAGAAAATACCAAACGCCCTACGGGGACTGAGGCAACTGGTATATTAATTCTTTCAACTGTTATCTCGCGCTAATTCACTCTGTCAGAAATCATGTATCATTCATCTTTGTCTGGAATAGTCTTTGTTTCAGTATTAGGGTTTTGACGTCACATCATCGCCTTGTTTTCAGAGGTCCGAAAAATCGGGGATTTCAATAATTTTTTATAAAACGTCGGGAGCTCACAGCAAGAAACGGTTTACGGTGGTGAGCTAGTTTGGGTGAGTTCTATCGAATTATGAAATAACATTTTTTTGTGATATAAGCCCATTTTAAAAGGTGACCTGTTTCACGTTGAAAACGTTGACTTTTCACGTTCATCAGATGACATTTCGTGGTTTTAATGTTCCTATTAGCAGTTATAGGATGTTTTTGAATAAAGTCTTGTATAACTGGATTTTTCTCGATGCACAAAGTGCCCAAGCAAACGAGCAAGTACAAGTGGCACTGGCTCGGTTTTTTCGTAAACTGCGATTCCAGTTAATCAAAATTAATCAGAATCTTCATGAATTACCAACCCCAATTCTCTGAGATATCGCATTATTGAAATATTTTAATTGATTCTCCATCACTTGTATCCCAAGAATCTATGAACTCAAGATTTAACTCCGATAGGATGAGATATATTCATAATACACCCGATGGTTCGCTCAGCACGGTTCTGAAAATACTAATTCTCAACGAACATCATGTTATAGTCTAAGAGCCGACTGCAAATTTCTATCGTCATGTGATAACGAAATGATATAATTCCCAAAGGCATGTGAAATCATTGTAGTTCATCGAACGGCACCTGTGCCAATCATTATCGTGAGCAAAATGATTGAAAGATGGCACTTTCCTGTGCGGAAATTTGCACTCGAATTAGCGATTTGATAACGAAACAAGAATTGTGCCATCCAATACCAATTGAATGATACATTCCAAAAACATAGCCAAATCCAAGGCACAACGATTTATTTGCTGCTATCATTCTGAAGATACTTCCATCATGTTATAACGAGGTGAAACAAGGAGCAAATAAAAGGGGATGATGTCGCCTTTGCGAATATTCAAACGTGCCGAGATTATAACTGATTTAAGTTTGTGGCAGAGCGTCAATACTTCTGAGATTATTTTGACTCCCTCATTACTCCAATAAGGAAATTGGTGTTCCTTCACAAAATTTGGAATCGATTTTGATTGAAATTGAATTTTACATTCATAAATCATAGTTAATACTCACGTTCTACTATCAGCGTTATGTTGCGACGTTTGAGTTCCCCTGTACTCCTTTGAGAAGCTTCACATAAATAAACTTGGTCCGTATCTTCACGACTTATGTTCCTGACTAACAATCCGTCCCCAATTATTTTATATTTTGGATCTGTGAATGAAAAAGATAACAAATTATGCTCATATTACAATAAATCATAAATGAATGAGACTATTATGAATGAGACTATTGGAAAAGGGTCCGACATGATGACAGTTCAATGAACTGGGAATAAGGCTATCATCATGAAATGTCCATGATTATGGTTCAATTCATGAGCTATTTGAGAAATTAACAGGAATTGCATGACTACTACATCGACTATGAATTCTTGCAACCACGAATGGAGACAACGTGGAATGCGATTTGATATTGGATCAATTGAAAATGTTACACTAGACCAATCGATTCAGATCAACTGACCAAGCAGAATGATACCTATTTCTTTACGAAAATTAACATGGAAATATTGCCTGAAATGAGGACAATTATTAGCAAAAAAATAATAAGTATCAATACCAACATTTCATTCATTTGGATTATTGAGTTCTCATAATGAGACTGAAGTATACAAAAGCACTTATTTCCACCTTTTCGACATTCATCCATCAGAAGAAAATATACTTTTGCAAGAATTTGTTGATGAATGGAATACACGAGTTCCATAGAAAATTATACCCAACCACAGATAAAGTGAAACAAGATATAAACATCCTTAGGTATTTTGAGATTAGTACACCAGAGAGGTTCAAAAAATTTTTGGAATATCAATTCGATACTTTGTACCTGAATATGGAGGAGATGAAAATTCAATTTGTACTGAATTTGGATGAAAGCGTTTCTGCGTATAACCCATTGTGTATTCATTCCAACTCATTTCTCAATGTTCAAAGTTCAACTACTATATTTTCAGTCAAAATAATTTTTGTTACGGATTGATTCAACTCGAAGATAACGATCTTTATGTTTGAAATGATTACTGTGGTTTCTTTTCGAGAATTCACATAGTATAAGCATCTGGAAAAATCGATGTAATAACTGCAGATTATCATGATCTAGCAGTTTATCGCGTACAAAATGACATAAATGTAGCCAATACAGAGTTTTGATTTTATACGACTCAAATAGGTGTCGAATAGTTTTCAACCGCGGATTTGTGGAATCTCGAATGAATAATCAATTCGGAATATTCAAGTATGAAATACTTATTCACCTAACAAGTGCGGAAAGTAGTGGTTTTCCGTACGCAACGGCAGTTCGTCAAGCTATCAAGGGAGAAAAAGGCATTTTCCGCAAGAGGTATAGGTACAATATTTTTCCTACTAGTGTTTTCATACATATTATTCATACATAATATTCATTAATATCCTCATTTTCAACAATACAAAATTCGTGCGGTAAAGTAACGTTTCCGCATGATTTCATTGACGATTCCACTCAGATGAAAGAACAGAAATGCAAGTGGTTGAAAAAATCTAATCTGAATCTGTATTTACTGTTCGTTTATCAAGTGTTGTGCGTCGCATCAGTTTGACAATTGTAAATGTCCGAAAACCGAAATAAAAAGGAAAAGATATTCCAGTATGTGGATATTTGGAAACATTTGCAAGGCAAAAATGGGGAAATAGATTGAAAAATCAACTCCAGATAATACAAGAAGAAGTAATAGCTCCATTTGGAATAACCAATTTAGCGAATTTTGTAAACAACGAGACTTGGAAACCGAACAGTCAGTGAAAAATGTGGCAGGAATATTGATGAACTGGGGCTTCAATATGAATAAACGGAATGAGGAAGATTATAGAGAATTCCCACGTGAAGAAAACAATGTACGCTCTAGTAAATTTTTTAGAACATCAGCTCTCGTTAAATTGTTAAATTTTCAATGAAAGTAAGTATTCGATTAAGACAACCACAAAAAATATCTGGCTAGATTTGTGCTCTCGTGGTATAACCATGATAAAATCGTGCGAAAAAGGTGCGGAAAAGTTGAAATTATGCAGCAAAGTAAAATCGTACGGAGAAGTACGACTTTAAAAACGAAAAATCGTGCAGAAAAGTAAGGGTGACTTCATGAAGAGTCTTAAGTGGAGACAGTTATAAAAAAAATTAAGATTCTAGGGCGATACATGTCTTCTGTCATTACTGACATCTAGTTTCTGATACAGAACCAGATTTTCAAAGTTTAGTAAGCTAGAAACTGGTTGGAAATCAAAATTTCATATTCTGATATCATTATATTGATTTATATTCATATCCCTAAAATGATACCCACATCCATTATATCTCCACATCATTTTGAAAGTAATCACTATTCCTTGCCTAACAGAAACTGGCTCACTCCTTGGATCTTATGCCAAATATGGAGGCAACAGAATTGCGACATTCTAGTGTATTTTTAAAGAACGGTTCAGTATCAATAAGAATAAGAACAAATATTCAGGAATAACAACACAATATATTTTGAATTATTTTTGAATGGCGGGAAATGGAGATGTCACTTTTGGATGCGCACTCCTCATTCCATTTATGATCATTTATCAGCACTTCTTGAGTTGGAAGTTGGTCATCTTCTTAAATCTTAAATGTTAAATCATAAGTCTCAAATGGTTTTATAACATGACCGATGATATTTCCATGTTCCATTTGTCATAAGTGATAAGCCTTTAATGTAAGGTGATGAATCTTAAGTCATGAAGTTGTTTATAAAGTGGCCCTGACTCTTCCGCACGCTCGTAGGAAATAATATTGAACATGATATTTGATGAAGATGAAAATATGATGCTGATTTACTCGTTAGATTTCCATCAGGCACAATCCAGGATATTATGGATGGACCACTGACTTCGCATCTCAAGGCAACATCTTGTCCTTCCACTCCTCTCTGCATCGTAGGCGTGTCCCTGAAGTCCATCGGCTCTGAAAACAAAAAAATATGCTATCAAAATGAGTTGAGTATGTGATGAGAAAAATACAGTCCCAAAAAAGTAACGCAGCACCAAAAAGTATCCAAAAGTTTGAAATATGTTTTCGTATGTAATAAAACAAGTGAGGTACGTAGTTTTTGAAAGGTATCAGATTAGTATAGATGTAGTTTACATTAGGTATTAGATTAGTATAGAGGTAGGATAATTTATACGACGCTATAGTAAAGTAAAGTAAAGTAAAGTTTATTGAACTACGTTACATATTTGAATGTTTGTAGCAAGTCAAAATTGTACAATAGACAGACAAGACGCTGGTTTATCACACACACACTTTAAAGTCATTCTACAAGTCATTAAAACAGTATGACAGGACAACAGCACAAATATATAAAATATTGTAAGGATAGTCATAAACTTAATGATAATAGAGAAATAGAGATGATGCGGACCCTTTCAATATGCCTGCAATGATGAAATAAAAGCTAACACTAGCAAGTCACAGTGAAAGTAACAGAATTGAATAATAAAACTACATGAAGAGTTGATATACGACACGTTACATGAAAAGAAAAAGTGTTCTTCACAGATCATCCGCCGCGAAACTGTAATTGAGAAACTCATCTGCTGAATAAAAGCACTTCTTTAGAAGGAATGATTTGATTTTCATTTTAAACTGGAAGTCGTTGACTTGTCTTATTTTAATCGGAAGTTTGTTGTAGAAATCGAAGTTTAAAGAATTCTTTTGAGATACTGCCAGCCTGTATCTAGTAGTTCTCAGTAAGTTACTTGTCCTTGTTGGGTACGGATGAAAATCTGACTGTAAGGGGAGCTTCAGTCTCTTTTTATGTATTTCAATAAGTGTGTGAAAAATATATGCAGTTGGAAGTGGCATGATTTGAAGCCTGATGAAAAGGGGACGGCAGTGATCACTGTATCCGGCACCTGACATAATCCTCACAACTCTTTTCTGGAGAATGAATATTTTGCTTGCATGACAAGAACTGCCCCACAAAATAAGACCATATGTCATATGGCTATGAAAGAGACCAAAATAGCTAGACCTGAGGGTACCAATGCCCACCGATTGTTTCAGTCTACGAATTAAAAATATAGCACTGGATAATCTACTAGCAAGTTTGTTAATGTGGGACAACCAATTGAGTTTATCATCAATATGGATTCCAAGTAATTTCACATAATTTCCATCGGCAATTGTAGGATTTGACGATATAAGAAGACTTTGTGTTTTCTCGGCGTTGAGCATGAGCTTATTCGAGGAAAACCACCTCTCAGCCAATTCCAGGGTGTGGGTAGAAGAGAGGGTTAGCTCATGTAGATTACTATTTTTGTCAATAAGCGTTGTATCATCGGCAAAGAGAATGCAATTTTTAGGGAGGACCTGATAATATAAGTCGTTAATATAAAAGCAGATGATATTTTATCATTGCTCATGTAAGATGGAAGTAGAGGCCATGGCACCATATCATGAGCATATTTTTATATTGAAACTATCATTGGGCACCAAAGATGTGTATACGACGCTATGAAAGTTCAGAGAACTGGAGATTTTTCCCACAAACTACGTACTTAGCCCACTCGACTGTCTTGGTTTTCCCACACAAACTACGTACCTAGCCCACTCGACTGCCAATAGGGACTAAAGAAACAAAAACAAAAGAAAGTTAAAACAATGCCAACATATTTCTTCCTTGTGGGAAATCAAGACAGTCGAGTGAGCTATGTACGTAGTTTATTGGCAAAAATCAAGACAGTCGAGTGAACTAGGTACGTAGTTTATAGGCAAAAAATGAAGACAGTCGAGTGAGCTAGGTACCTAGTTTATCGGCGAAAAATAAAGACAGTCGAGTGAGCTAGGTACGTAGTTTATGGGAAAAAAATCAAGACAGTCGAGTGAACTAGGTACGTAGTTTATAGGCAAAAAATTAAGACAGTCGAGTGAGCTAGGTATCTAGTTTATCGGCGAAAAATAAAGACAGTCGAGTGAGCTAGGTACGTAGTTTATGGGAAAAAAATCAAGACAGTCGAGTGTGCTTTTTTTACTTTCTTCTGTTTTTTGTTTCGTTTTCTATTGGCTGTGATTTCTAATATCTGAAACATGTCAAATTTTCAGAAAAATTTGCCGAAAGCCATTTTCCGTACTTAATATGCGGGGTCCTTTCCATTTTCAGTTGGTGCAACTACGATACATCGACAACAACTAGAGACAGAACCCACCAAATATTGTCACGCGTCTCGTTAGAGGCCGGAAATGTTTTCTATTTTTACTTGCTTTCGCACGGCTTGCTTGTAATATTCGATGCGTCCTGTTTCTATTAAAACGCTCCGATGGCACTCGAGTCGGACTCGAGAGGTTAGGTTGATGTTGATATAAAAAATAACTCTTTAAAATGCGATTATACAATGTTCGTTCGAAATTATTCGATACAAAATAATACAAATCAAAGCATTCCATGACATTTCATGGCAATTCAAGGACTTTCTTGGCATTTCATAGCATTTCAAGGTATTTCATGGCATTTCAAGAGATTTCATAACATTTCAAGGAATTTCAGAGTATCTCAAGGATTTCAACGCATTCCATGGTATCACGGAAATGACATTTCATTTTATTTCATGTCATTTCAGAAAATTTCAGAGCATTTCAAGGTATTTCAAAGGATTTCAAAGCATTCAAGGATTTCGAGGCATTTCGTGGTATTTCAGAAAAGGTATTTCGTGACCTGTTCCACGCATTTCCTTAGTGGTAACCTCCTCGATCTGGAGCTAGTCGTGGAAAACCAAATAATACTCTCCCATGGCGAAATCATGTCAGATCCATTCGGCATTTTTTTTGTGTAAAAAACTACTTCACACCTCAAGAGCTCCTCATGATCTACAAAGCTTATTTCTGGCTCGTTTTGGAATATTGTTTCCATATATTGGCTTCTGCACCCAAACATAAGATGATTTCCTTATGATTTCTATCAAGTAACGGCCGAGTCAATTCGAAACTTATGGAAATAGTTCTTCCGAAATCTCGGCAATCATTCCATTACTAACAATACTGGTCAAACTAACTCGACCAGCCCAGTCAGCACATCCTTTTGTCAATCTCAGAATATTTCAAACAACTTTCTACCAAACTCATTCGTCCAGGTAATGCCATAAATTCGGTATTCGTTGCCTAGGAAAAGGATGAACGAGGAATTCATCACCTGTAGAAATTGTGAAAATATGCAATGCATTCATCTAATCCCTATATTCCAACTAGTTGTGTACATTGTTCCACGTACTCTGGTTCGCTTCAAAAGATGAAAAAAAACAAAACCGTATGTGAACATGTGGCAGAATGAACCAAAGCAATGGCACACATCTATTGTAAAATTTAATTAAACCGCTTCGGTGGATGGGCATTAATGAATGTTCGGAAAAGGGATATCTGGTAATCGATGACCAGATGAATTTATCGCTTCCAGGAGAATGAATAAACGACATTTATTTGTCACATTTGTCTCGTCGAGTTGTGGAACCCCAACACTCGATCTATCGAGTATTTCGTCCACATTGAAACACAATTTATGACCTTGATCCATATCTACAGAGTATGCCAAATATATAACAATAAACATGCTGAGCCCAATAAACAAAATATGTCCGTGAATGATATTGATGACAAGAATCTCCACTTACCAGCAAAAAAAAAACATCCAGCAAAAAAATTCGACAAGTCGATCGCCTTGTAACTTTTTTAATTTTTTTCCGATTTCGAGGAAATTTCGACCATATCGTGGATTTATGTTTTGAAATGATTACCTGAATTCCATTTTCCATAAAAGCCCATTTTTTCGTCATTAAACAAGGAAAAACAAAAGTTACTATCATGCTCAACTTAACGCAATGTGATGAAAACGAGTGATTAAATCATGTTTTGGGATGAAGTTAGTGTGATCCCTTCTCAAGAAAATAATATTTTGTTCACGTCAATATCTTTTTTACAAGAGAGAGAGAATACCTACAAGTATTCCAAGAAAAGTTGGAGTTTTTTATAAACCTGCAGAAAGTCCAGAACCTATCGATTAACAATCCGAAAGAATATATTTCTCTGCCTACCTCCATTCAAAATATACATTTCCTAGCCTCATTGTAAAGAGCTAAAATGAACAGTTATCGAGATATTTGACCCAAAATATAAGTTTGCATAGTAATTTTTCATCTTCCTCAGTAGTAGAAAATTACAAAAATTTTGGTTGTCTCTTTATGCGTGGAATAACTATTTTTGGCCAGCTTCAGAATGAGATCTGAAAAGTATCTAATCTATTCAACACCAGAAAAATAGTTTCGCAATTTTCTACCACTGAAAATGATAAAATAATACTATGCAATCTTCTATTTTGGGTCGAATATCTCGAAAACTGTTCATTTGATCTCAATTGAAGGTGATGAATTTTTTGAACAAAATTGAACAATGAATTCGTATAATTGGATATAATTGAAATTTAATCAGTGGCGTAGAAAATATGTGAGGAAAAGTGGCCACAACCCCCTGTAGGGCACCACTGGATGAAATGTCCGGAATGACTTCCTGGTCAAAAAATGACCCATTCAAAGATGAAACCATATACCGAAGTTGAATGCATTATATTTGATTTTTCTTGAGATATTGCGAAACAACTTTTTGTATATTATCAGTGATCATGAAATCACGAGGGCTATATATCACCTGTCAAGCGTTGTCGGTCGAATTTCGCAACACCCTGTATATCAATTTGAGGGTGAATTTTCAGCAACTGAACGAATGAAAATTGCTTACCAGTTGATCCATCCACCTGCCTATGAAAATAAATTATGAAAAAAACACACCACAATACACTCTCAGAAACTTTTAGTGCCATGTTCATCTGACTAACGTGAGAGAATGTTGTTCAATCTGAAATTATGGAAGCTGCAGCCTAGTTTTCATGAGAACAGGAAACAACTCGACGTTTATTATTTATTAATGTGGAGAATTTTCAGGCTAAAAAGTTCGTTTTTAATTACTGCACTACATTGTTTGTCTGAATGTTCTCTAATTATTAACCATGTTTTCATTCATACACAGTGAACAACGATGTATTTCTGTTCGTATTGTGTTATGGAGAACAGGAGGTTCATGGCTCATGTATAAATAATAAAAAGGATGATTTCAGCATACCATGCAGCCATCATTGTAAGTATGCTATTTGTATGCTCGTTCGTCTATAGATCGCCAAAGCACTGGAAGGAAGTATTTTCAAGAACTTATTAAGAAATTTGAGATGGCAGATCCAAAATGGTGGATTTTGTGATTAGGATCCGATTTTATTCAAATTGGGTATCTGGTCGTTCTCGGGGTCGGAGATTACGATTCTTTCATCAAAATTAGGAAATTCAAGATGGCGGACCCAATATGGCGGACGAGTATTGTGATTATGATCCAAGTCTCTTCAAAATTGTTATCAGGGTGTTTTCGGGATCGGAGATTATGATCCTTTTGTCAAAATTTGGATAGGGCGAGATTTGGGAATTCAAGATGGTGGAACCAATATACCGCCGGACGAGTTTTGTAATTATTTACCGATTCTAGTAAAGTCTAGTAGACGTTTTCTGGATCTAAAATTATGAGTCCTTCGTCAAAATTAGGGAATTCAAGATGGTAGATCCAATATTTCGGACGAGTTTTGTAATTATGTTCCGATTCTCTTCAAAATGTTCATGTGGGGTTTTAGGAGTCGGACATTATGATTCTTCCGTCAAAATTGGTAAATTCAAGTAAACTAAAAAGATATTGAAATAAATAGTAGTTTGAATAACAAAAGAAACACACTTTTATAGATAGCGAAACTAAAAAGAAGAAAACAATGTCCGAAACAGTAACAAGTAACAATCACATTAAAATGTCGTGGAGATGACTTCGAGCAGATATAATTAGTAGTTACTACTTCACTCCATTTTGGGAAAATATGGATTTCCACCAGAGATTATAATAATCTGCGTAAGTTTCATATATACGAATACCTGTAGCTCCCCTCCCCATTCTCCCTAGATACGATGTTCTACGATCATCATAGGGATTGCCTTCCGTGCACTTCAAGCGATTGAAAAAAAACTTCAGGATTAACGATTTTCACGTTAATCTATGCTTACACCAAGTATACTCAAATTCCCAGGTAACAAGCTGAGGTCATTTGTACGTCATTATCACGTCAGGACTGACGTCAGGATGACTTCCAAAATGACGTCATAATGACGTTTATATGACCTTCTAAGTCAAAGACGAATGACGTCATTTTCATGTCGTCAAAATGACATCATCCTAATGGCGTCAAAATGACGACATCCTAATGGCGTCAAAATGACGTGATCTTTACGATTATTTATATCACTGAAATTTCTGCATGTTTCAGTTTATTTTGTGCTATTTCGAAATTTTCTGTAGGTAAAAAAAAAAACACTGTTGCATTAGGGTTGTATCAATATCATCAGAAAAGATGAGATTTTTTTTGTATAATTATATTGATGTTCCTTTACTACATTTTAAATGCAAAATAATATTATAGGTAGGTACTATAAATACCAGTTCCATAAAATGTTCTTTTTATTGGGAACTTATCCCATTCGGATGATGCCTCAAGAGATTTCTCAGAACCCTATGGTATTCCTTCAATGGCGTCCAATTCACATTCTGCTTTTTCGGCATACACCACTTGTCTAAAATAATGACCATGCTGCCATCGTCACATTCTACTACTTGATATATGAATATGAATAAGTATGACCCCCACACCACACCACATAGATAGCCGAATAACATGATAATGATGGCCTTCTATGTATTGTTATTTTGTTGTTATGGTCATCATAGCCGGCGAAGCGAAAGTGAACGGCTTGGCCACAGCCGTCTTCTGAAGACGGCTGTGGGTTGGCGCTGGCGGTCGACGTTCGCATGTCTGCGCAAGGTCCGTGCCCACCAATCAAATACAGTTCTCTACGCACTCTCCCGCTCTGATTTGAATTCGCATTCCGGAATAACAACGTTATAAGCTTTTTATGACGTGACATTCGGTCTTATATTTTTAATAGCTATAGGGAGAATACTTTGCACAGAAGGTATATAATTAACAATTATCTCAGAGATCATCGAAAACACACATCTCGCACAGATTAGAGGAAAAATTATTATAAAGCATAATATATGATGAGTGACATAATAATATATGTTATATAACATAACTACTAACGTTTTCATATAACAGAGATGGGAAACTTCTTGATTATGAATTTTCCTTGATGTAGATGACTCAATAAATGATGGTCATAATTAGTCATGAAAATGACCATCAGATGACGTCATATTGACGACATATCAAGGACGTCTATATAACGTCATATTGAGTACGTCAAAATGACGTCATTTTGAGGTCATATGACGTCAATGACCATGAATGACTATATATTGACGTACAAATGACGTCAGCTTGTTACCTGGGTTGTATGAAACAAGTTGAATTCAGAGAGATGCATAAAGTACTGGTAAATAAAATGAAATTTCCGAAGAGTGAGCCTGAAACACTGTTACAATTATTCAAGGAGGACAACAGGCACACAAAATATCTACTTTCACTGCACTAAAACACACGCTTCTGTAGATAGTCAAACTAAAAAAAATGGTAGGTACTTGATTAAAAAATTCATAGTTAACCAAACTGAAACAGAGTAGAAAAGTAGAAAATAGAATGATAATAGGGTGCTGATGTATACCTACTTTCCCTATCTTCTCTAGGTACGCACGATGTTCTTCAAACATTATAGGAATACCATTTCGTGCGCCCCAAGCGATGAAAGAAACATAGAGAATAAAGGTTACGGAAGTGCTATTATTATGCCAATGCTGATAAATACACCACATAGTAAATACTGATCAAGGAAGTGGTAATACATTCTATATGTTGTGTATTCTGTAGTAATACTATAAGTACTTCAAAATATTCGGTGCATACATCGATAACTTGTTGCATAATTACAAAGAGTGTCAGTTTGACAGTTCAAATAATCCGACCGCGCAGCGGGAGGATTATTCTGTTAAACTCGCACGACTGTCAAAAATAACCTGTCTGTTTTGATATTCTTGTTTTCCATCCTTCTCAACATCAATCTCTGCACTGGGTAACGATTCACATTAGTTTGATTTGGTACAAGCCACTTATCATTAGCACAAGTTTTTGCTCCACTCTGTGTTGTTTTTGTAAAAATAGGGTTATATTGGATCCTACCAGTTGGAGAACCATCATTTCCATTTTCTTTTTGGTAAAAGTGGATCAAGAATTACGCTCCTTCATTTCCTCTCCATGCAAGTTCTACAGACGCAATCGAGAAAAACTTTATCTGTAACCCTTCTGGTTCATTTTCATCCCAAGCTCCTATCATTGCTTCATACTCATTGTCTCTGAATGCAGATACACTGACCTTCCTCTTATCCAGTAAGGATTGGAGCTCCCTTCTTTTTGAATTTCTCGCTTTTCGTGCCTCCGCAAACATTGGTCTGGAAAAAGGGTCAATTACTCTATTGAAATCCTTCATATATTCTCCTTGGAACTGTTTCCATACGTACTTGTTTTTTTCGCTGTATTATGAGGCTCATTGTTTTAAACGCACTCGTCTATCACTTGCAATGGTAAAGCTCCGAATCGATTATTCATTTTTTGACAAGGATTGATAAATTATTAAAAACGTCGAAATTCACGACGCGCTTTGTATCAAACAATATGAGTTGGTTACTATGGAAATGGAAATAATCAGTTACTCTATGTATAATCACCACGTATAATCGAAATTATACGACGTAGCCTCAATCAATCGAATGTTCTGATTGGTTTTAAATCATACGAAGAAAATAATCATCAGGACACTTTAATTTTTTTTTTTTTTTTAGTTTGACCAACTATAAAAGAGTGTTTTTATAATTTTCCGAACACTATTTTTCATGTTATATTAAAACTCTGTTCCTGCGCTATCTGAACCCAACCCAATTTAAGCTGACCTGACCCAAATTAAACTAACCGAACTCTAACTCACCTAACATAACCCCACCTAAATTAACCTAACCTTGACCTAACCTTTTGCACATATGTACCGCATACTCCTAGAATAATTTTTCTAATGTCTAGGTTTATCTCTCAGTAACAGTCATAATGTACAAATGCACGAAATCGATCATTTTCATTGCTGCGTTTCTGACGGTGGCTGACGGTTGCTGGTCCCATGATTCCACAGAATTTGAAATAGAATGTCACCATTTCAATTACGGAATTTCACACTGACAGCGTCAAGCCAATTCGAACAAAAACCTTTCTCATAGTTTCAGGATCTCTCTTTTCGCTTTGTTACAATTCCATTTCATGAGAATATCCGATTATATACTTTTTGCTACGCAGTGATGTTCAATCAGTATCCTGTAATGGAAGCCAGCTATCCACTTCCGGGAATATCAATATGATATCCAGAACAGAAGGACTACTCCCAGCTCTGTATACTCTCTTGAAACTCTCCACGGATAATATCACACGAGGAATGCCTTGTGCTCTGCTATTATCTGCTTCAAGTTACTCTCAACTACTCACCATTCATGGTCAAGGGTCACTGCAGAATGGAGTCCAATAAATATTTCAGATGTGATGCGACGTCTGAGGTAATTTTGGAAATATACAGGGTGCCAATTTGAAAATTTCTCACCCTTAATATCTCCCTCCAAGTCGATAATATGGAAAAATGGAAAGACAGGTCGATTTCATTCTCGAGGGGGATACTTTGAATGAATATTTTTGACTCTCATGATTCAACCCCCCAGAAGATGTAGATGTCATCCTCAGGATATGAATAGGTAATTGGGGTCAAGTGGAACATCAATTTGAACGGTACCTTACTTTACAGTTTCTGAAAAATAGCGTTCTAAACCTACAGAAGTGATTTAAACTTTCCTGCACTGAGATGCATGGTTTTAAGATTGGTATTTGAATTATTGTATTGATTCTCCTTTCAGAAAAACTGGTCTGGAAATTAGGTAACATTAATTAATCTTGAATTTACCATTTTCATGTTCAGATTTTAGTAGTGAATACCATGTTCTGTCTATATCAACTGAACAAGAAGCAATGCTATTGTCTCCGTTCAAAAGAATGCAAGCAGATTCCTTGATTTTTCTCTTCTGTTATCGTAATAAATTAGGTAACAACTGTCTATCTTTTCAACAGGGGCAACATTATTAGCCATTAGCCCCAATAAATCAACATCAATAAGTTATCTAATAGTGACATTTCGATAGTAGCTTATCTGCGTTTATCATTGGATTTCAAATTCTACAGATGGCCTTCTTTCTCGTTACTGCTGATTTGAAAAAACTCCGTTTTTTGAGCAAAAATTGTTCAGCAAATTTAAACGATTTGGTAGTATTATTAATTGAGTTCTATTTGTTGAGCTGTTCAGTAATACGTTTATTCAGAGTATGAATTGTGGAAATGGTCTACACTCTTTCAAAAATAACTGAAATGATTTATGAAGAGGCTGGAAAGTGCGCACGAAGGGCGGCATTTCTTTTCAATGAAAGAATCATATTCTCCGACCTCAAAAGCCCCCATGTGGTAATTTTGTATAGAATCGGATCATAATCACAAAACTCTTTTGCCAAAATGGATCCGCCAGTTTGAATTCAAAAATTTTTTCGGAAGATACTCTTGATCTCTGATTTCGAAAACACGCTGATACAAATGTTGAATAGATTCGGATGATAATAACAAAATTGGTCCGCCTTATCGGACCCGCCATCTCGAATTTCCATTAAAGTTTGGCAAGAAAATCATAATCTCCGACCTCGAAAACCTCCAGATACCAATTCAGAATAGAATCGGATTATAATATAATATACAAAACTCGTCCGCCATCTTGGATCCTGATGATGGAAAAATAATATATCGATAGCTCGATCAAACTTTGTAGAATGCTCTTATTACTTCGGTGAATCACTCATTAAACCGATATTTTTATATTTAGCACTAACTAGTCAGCAACGGCTACCCTTTCACATGTATGTATATTTTGATATAGCTAGAAGGATAAGTATTTATGGATAGAATGAGTTCGAATAGCAACGAGAAAATTCAATTTGGTAATAAACAAGCTTGTAATCTACCAAACTCTAGAGTTTACTCTAGTCTACAAGGCATCAAATGCAACTAGGCAATACTTCAATCGGTTGTTTTAAGCTACTGACATCCATGTTTTTCCTATTACAACTCTCTAGGAGAATACTCCATTGTTTTAAAATTGTGGTCGTCGTCAATCAGGAAAAGAATATTAGAGATAGTATTCAATAATTGGAATCACTTCATATTTTCCATCTACTCGTGAATTCTTGAAATGCAGAAGGAAGTATACAGTGAATTATTCGTATTCTTGCCTATTTACGAATTACTATCTCATTGGGAAAATAACTGGAAAATTGAAATCAGTAGCCATCAACAACCAAAGCAGCGTATCCATAATGCACTTGACACCCTGTACAACATAAATCTTCTTTCGTCTGGACAAAAAGAGTATGGCCCATATCTCTACCATTATTAGTAATTAACTTAGTAGACGAATGCATGAGAATCCTTTATCATGATATCATTACTTCTATCTAAAACATGGTGGTCTTAGCTATATGTCTGAATTTTCGTAATTTTCGAGATGTTAATTTAACAAATTTTTGAGAGATGTGTCGACAATAAAAAATAGATCAACTTCAATTTGCGACTGCGTGATTTCGGAATGACAACAATAAAAATATAGAAAAATGTCAATTTTGATTTGGATGTTTTTCAATAATTATTCAAACGATTTATTTATTCCAGAATTGTTCTGATTTCCCGTGAATGAAAAAGAAAATGTGGTTAGAATGAAGAAACAGTCAGCACATATTGACAAAAAAATGTGAGCTAGTGCAATTTTATGACTGGTTATACTTAGAGAATATACCACTGTGATTATCAGTTTTTATGTTGTCAGGTTATTACTAGGAAATATTTCAAGGACAAGACGATAAGAAAGCAAAGTGAAGATTTCTGTTCAACTATTGTTTCTATTGAGGAATTGTTATGAAGAAATACGGATTACAAAAAAAAAGTATTTGTTTTTGTATCGATCTTTATTGATGCTTTTTACTACTACAATAACAATACTTATTGAGATGAACAGTCACAAAGAAATGATATAAACCTATATGTGTTGTTATGTGCGGTGTCAGGTGTATTATGTATACAATTTCTATACTCTTCAAATCAAACTGAATCAAGCATTTATCCAGTTTCAGCTCCTTATAATTATGTAGTTGCAGTTACCTTTGCCGTTTTTCATTCTATCATAGTATCGATTCTGGCGGTCATCATATTGAGTTGGAGTTGTATAATAAGGACGATAAGATGAGAATCTCATATTCTCCGTAGATCGTGGTATCGATTCTGAAAATATTGAAATAAGAAGAATGAAATTAATATAGAATCGCAAGCACAAATCAGAAACTGTCAGGAGTGGATGGATGAAAGGATATATTTCATATCGTAAGTTGATCAATATTCAATATTCATGATGATAAAGTGAATATAGTAAACGAAAAAAAAAAGAATTGTTGAATCAAGCAAAATTTAATAGAATGAAGCAAATATGCACGATACAATATAATCTTGGAATGAGTTAATCTATATCTTGTTTGAGAGCGAATTTGAAGTTTGAATCAAGTAAATATGTCTTGCATTAACTCTGGAACTTATTCAATCAAGCACATCCATGAATTGTTTATGAAGAGATATTGAATTGGCTCTAATAATCATTTTGTTTGATTCAAAATGACAAGATATTGATTCAATCAGACATTTAGTTGATTCAATGACATATTTGGTTGATTCAATGAATTATTTGGTTGATTCAATGAAATATCCGGTTAGTTCAATGAAATATTTTGTTGATTCAATGGAATATTTCGTTGATTCGAGAGAAAATGTATTTCCATTCGACAAATTGTTTTGTTGAACCAAATTCAGTATTAATTCGAGAATTTTCTGAAATTTCACATCAATAGAATAAACTAAGCTAGGAAACTAGTCGACTTCTAGCATAGATTTCCAGTCTTTACTCCTCTTTCGATGATGCAAAACTATTTCGGATTGCTAATCATCCTAAGTTTGATTCATCCAGCTGACATTTCAAACACGAAGAATCAGGCTTCATGTATATAATGAATTCGAGGTAGGCATGAACGAGGCGAAATGATCGCCATCTAGAGGCCAAAATTTGACATGATGTAGGATGAACAAAATATTTCATTGATATAATATATTTCGTTGCTTCATTCAAGCAAATGATCCGTTCGAAACGAGTTCATTGCTACATCGGAATAAGAAAGCTTGTTAGTTGTTTCGAAGATTCTCATCAAAATGATCATTAATTGATCAAGTCAACAGAATTTTTATAGCTGAATCAACATCAACATAATTCAATAAACACGAGCACAAATGACATGGACAAGGGTTACACTTGCTCACAACTCGGCTGCCTGCCGAATACTATATGAGCCAGTCTTCACACACGTCTGTCATATGCTCTGATCTAAGCACATTCCACTGAGCAGTAGCGCATCTAGTTGCTAGATGCTAACAAGAAAACTATATATTTTGTTGATGGAATTGATATTTTACTGTTGATTCAATCAGACTACATTCGCGATTTGAACAAGCTGATGAAATCCATGAAATGATCATGTATCTGGTTGTTTCAACAAAAATTGCTCAGTCCAAAAAAAATAATTCAAGCATAAATAATTTATTGATGCAACAAATCCTGTTTCCGAGTAAGCGGTGAATGAGCATGCGCATGAGCATTTTACATAAAATTCGAGGATGATGATTCAATGAAATATCATATGAGTGAATTATTCAAAGATGAAAATATTGAATGGGTTAATTATTACAGAACCCAGCTTGATTTCATTTTACTACGATTCCTGAATTACCTTCTGTGGAAGTTCTTGGTGGTTTCGTATGCAAACGGTATTGATAGTTCGTTGAAGATTGACGTCCCTTGGGTCTATTTGAGGAGTACGTTATTTGAGTTATAACCTCGGGTTGAGAAAATTCTGGAGAATCTGGTTCTGTAAATAAAATTAAACTTTCAGATTTGGTATAATCATCAACTCCAGCCTCAAACGTAGTGGAATGAATGGGACGAAAATCTTGACGAAAATAATCAGCACATCGTTCCGTCGACAACCTTGAAATATCTCGAACAACTCTTTACTTAGCCTCGCTCATCTTTAAGCCAGCGTAGCCTCGTGGTTAAAGCGTCAATGTTCTATCCACGTTGGATTGCCGGTTGGTGGGTTCGATTCCTACCACGACCGCAGAAATTTTTCTGATGCCTTAAAAAACTGTTTGGGATCACACGTTGAAAGGTGAAACCCCCGTCATTCCTTGCTCGCAAAAGTCTCTTGAAGACTTCTGAGGGTTGCTCGTAAAGGGGCAACCGAATGATGGATAAAAACAATTTTCAGATCAAATTTTAGGACGGTAAAGCATTGGAATTTTTCACCAAAGGAAATATTCCCAACGAGCTTATTATAATCTCCAAGAGTTAATGGTATAATTCATTAGGAGTCTGAAAATAAGGAATTTTTTATGCGCGTGTGACAAATTCTCGTGTGAAAATCATGCAAGCACGGAAAAAATCATTTCTGAACGTGTAATGAACGATATTTTTTATTATACTTCATTGAAAATGAGAATACCTATAATATCGAAATATTACAAAAAAAACGAAACAAACTTTGAATATTCTCATTTTCACAGTTGTAGGAATGAAAAAACCTCTGAAAAACTGCTAGACCTGGATGTAACTGGTAATAAGCAAATTTTGCATTCGCTCGGCTTCGCTAAACGCTCCGCCTCGCAAATGCAAAATTCGCTTGTCAAACAAAGTGTCACTTTTGATCCTAATAAAACAATCTACTATTGTTTACAATAACTACACCTTTTTCAATTGTAATTCAGAAAGTGTAAGTTGTAATTCAGATTAGTAAAATGTAAGTCAGAAAGTGTAATTTGTAATTCAGAATAATTAATTGTAATTCAGAAAGCGTCAATTGTAATTCAGATTAGTCAATTGTAATTCAGAATGCATAACATGTAATTCAGATTAGTGAAATGTAATTCAGAAAGTGTAACTTGTAATTCAGAATAGTCAATTGTAATTGATATAGCGTAATTTGTAATTCAGAAAGTATCACTTGTAATTCATAAATACTATGGACTTAAATAAGGGTACCTATGGAATAGAAATCAACGAATGGTTCATTGTGTGGTGAACATCAATATTTTATATTTATCGACCAACGGGCATATCTTGAAATGCCAGAGCTGCAGCATGGTGAATGGTGGTGTGTTGTGCAGCCCTAGCACATAGATAAACAAGTCGTTGTTCTCCAACACCCGACCCTCAAGGAGAATGGATGCATACCGGTTGTTCCTAGTTTCTGAATCATAAGTGATACTTTCTGAATTACAAGTTATGCTTTCTGAATTACAATTGACGGTTTCTGAATTACATTTCACTATTCTGAATTACAAGATACACTTTCTGAATTACATTTCACTAATCTGAATTACATATAACGCTTTCTGAATTACAATTAACTAATCTGAATTTCAAGTTATACTTTCTGAATTACAATTAACTATTCTGAATTACAACTTATACTTTCTGATTTACATCTTATACTTTCTGAATTACAACTGAAAAAGGTGTAGTGAGAGTGTCATCAAAAGTGAGGTTATAAAAAGCAGGTGCCATTTCTTGGTATTTGGGTCTGTTTGATAGAGATTCAAAATATCCCCAAAGAGGGCATGTTAGGCCATTTTGCATATTTCACTCTTCAAATCTGAGACATAGGACAGCTCTTGAAATTGTCCATATTCATACCTTGAATGTTATCCTTGAGAAAAACCTCGAGCCATAATAATTATCATTATTAGAAATATGCGTTTTTTTTTCATCCGCATTTTCCAATTAGTTTGTGTTGACGGAAATATCCAGCTGCATTTCTGTGATATTTCCAACCTATTCCAAACTCGCCTGAACTTCGAGATAATGAATGATTAGTGGGGTAGATGTAAACTTGAATATACGCGCAAGTTCACTCTTCAATGGAAATTCAATTTAAGGTGAATAAGGCAACTTTGCCAACAACAGTTGTGTACTTTTCGTGGAATAAGTTTTCAATGCAATGGCTGCTTTAGAAAATAATGACGAAACAAGTCGTACGAACGAACATGGGAATTGAATTAAGTCTAATGTATATAGTAGATGGAGTGGAAATTGAGTGCGAGTATGCCTAACCAACTATAATCATGAAATCCTATTTTTTGTCATTTTCATTCCAGACAAATAATTGAAACATGAAGTAACAGTCCCCCTTAGTTAACTTTTTAACAACTTGGATTGTTTTCCATCATTTGTCCAAATAGATGTAGTTCAAGTGCTATAATTTGGTTGAAACGATTTGGATTTTCTTTCATATATCACTACTCAAAATTATCTACTTCGTCGAGCAAAAAGAATATCAATCAAAATTTCTCAGCCTATTGCGATCAAAAAATTCCAGAAGATTTATAGGAAACGGATGAGGCATTTTTTTAACTGAAAATTGCATACTGGCAGTCGATTTGGACTAGTCACAAATACTCCTATATCAATTTCCAAAACAATATCCCATAAGGACTATTTTTTATCAACGTTACAATGTCTGTATAATCGCATTTTTCAAGTAACCGTGTATAATGATGATTCTGATAATAATTTGAATACCAGGGACGAAACAATGTTCATTATAGTCAAGTCTGTAATTTGGTAGCCGAGGCCTTACCCGATGCTAGCAATCAGGCGAGACAATGAAATAGTAAAGTATATAATGTCGAATTGATTTTTGTTTGACTAGGCTACGCTTAGTCGGAGGTCTTAGCACTGCTGGCTGGAGACTGCCCTGCACTGATGAGAGTCAAAGAGCTCGACTCGGAGCTCAAAACCGGTCTGTAGGTGTCTAGCGTGGCCTGGCTAAATCGAAATCAATAGGCATTCAGTAAAGATTCACTTGTATCAGTTTCCGTTTATACGAGTCGATGCACAGATTCCGGGAGGATGTAATTCAATGTTCTGCGTGGCATCAGCCCGGAAAGTATTTGTTTTTCTTCCGAAATCTACCATTGTTGTTCATTTCATGAACATTGTGTGGATATGAATCTGAGTTGTTTGTATTTGTTCAATATTTCATTCCACTTTGGGCATTTTGGCTATTTCGTAGTTTTTTTGGATCATAATTATTCTATCATGCACTTCACACCCATCAACATACAGGGTGATTCACCATAAATGTCCCCCCCTCTAGCTCAGTTATTTTTGAACCGTTTCGAGAATTTGAAAGATAATCTTAAATGATTTTTCAGATATTTTTTTCCGGTTGCATCAGAAAATACAGGGTGCTCGGAACAAACGATCTACAGAGTACTTATTGATTTTTTAAAATGGAACACTCTGTATTTTATTCTATTTTTAGGTTATTCCTGAAGAGCTGATTTCATCAATGCATCTCACTTGGGGTTTAGCGGGAATGATTACAGAGATATAGGGTGTTTAAAATCAAGATTTTCCAACTTTAGGATTTATTTGTGCCGAAACTATCTATTATTGGTCAAAACGGCTACTATGTTCCCATCTCAACTTTTGATTTACTATCTAGTGAAATTTGATTGGAACATTTACAGGGTGGTTCAAGATTCAGAATTCTGGTCACCCTGTATCTGTTCCAATTATTAAATGTCAGTAGATAGTAAATCAAAAGTTATGATACGGACATGAAAACCGCGTGACCGATAATGAATATTTTCGTCACAAAAAAATCCTAAAGTTAAAAATCTCGATTTTGAACACCCTATATCTCTGTTATCAGTCCCGCTAGACCCCAAGTGTGATACATTGATCAAATCAGCTCTTCAGGGAGAATCTAAAAATACAATGAAAAATAGGGTGTTTCATTTAAAAAAATCAAATAGTACCTACCCTGTAGATCGTTTGTTCCGAGCACCCTGTATTTTCTGATCTAGCGGAAAAAAACTTTATCGAAAATCATTTGATATTTCAAATTTTAAAATCGGTTCAAAAATAACTGAGCTAGAGGGGGGGACATTTATGGTGAATCACCCTGTACAGTGTGTCCAGTTTTCGATGCTTTTGCCTGATATCTCAGTTATCTTTGGAGATAGAACCTTGCGGTTTTCGCGCTCCTGTGCCACTTTTTTGTGAAACTCAAGATGGCCTTATCAGATTTTGCAGGACAGTTTCCGTTTATGAGATACAGGGCGATTTTGAAAATTTATACTTTTTGGACCCCCTCTATATCCACGAAGTTTCTCAACAAAAATGCCAGATCAAAATCTTATCGCATAGAGAATTTCACGCATAATCCAGTGGCGCACTTAATTTTTTTTTTTCGGGGTATGGTTTTGGAGATACGACTCAAACTTATGATTTTTCAAATGGAACACCCTGTATTTCATAAGCTCATTAAATTCCTTATTTTTTTGTCTTCAGAATAATATATAACGAATGAATATAAAATTCTCAAAATTGCTCAAAATCACTAAAATATTGAATTTTGATAGTTGGTTATTATGAATTTTTCTAATGAAAATCGTTCCAATTGAAGAAATATTTCTTTAAATTTTTCCATGGAGAGGTCAAAACCGATATCAACACTTATTAATTAACAAAACACTAAACTTGGGTACCTGATAGCAACAAATAAATAGTAATAAAAAGTTCATAATGTGGAATAAGCACCTGATTAAATATTTACTAAAATAATTGAATTCCGGAATTATTCAGTAACTTATTCATTGACATGTTCAAATTGATATCCATTTTCTCCCATATACAGTTGACAAACTTTCTCAATACTTCTTAATACAGTGAGTGGCCCAACATACTTGAAGAACTTTGTGCAACAACAGAGGCAGTTTTCCAGGAATTACAAAGACATCTTTCAATGATTAATATGTATTGAGAAAGTTTGTGATGAAAAATGGACATCAATTCGAACAATTCAATGAATAAATCACTGAATAATTTCGAAATTCAATTGTTTCAGTAAATATTCAATCAGGTGCTTATTCTACATTATAAACTTTTCATTACTATATATTTGTGGATATCAGGTATCTGAGTCTTGTGTATTGCAAGTTAATTAGTGTTGAAATTGTTATTTACCCCTTCATGGAACAATCAAAGGAAATATTCCTTCAATTGTAAATTTCTTTATATGATAATCCCTCGGAAAACCCATAGCCCACTATTAAAATTCAATGTTTTAGTGATTTTTCAACATTTTTGAAGATGTTATATTCATACATCATATATCATTTCGAAGGGAAAAAAATAAGGAATTTAATGAGCCTATAAAATACAGGGTGTTCAATTTAAAAAATCATAAGTTTGAGTCGTATTTTCAAAACCACACCCCGAAAAAAAAAAATTGTGCGCCACTGAATTGTGCATAAAATTCTCTATTGGTCAAGATTTTAATTTGACATTTTCGCTGATAAACTTCGTAGATATAGAGGGGGTCCAAAAAGTATAAATTTTCAAAATCGCCTTGTATCTCATAAACGGAAACAGTCCTGCAAAATCTGATTAGGCCATTTTGAGTTTCACAAAAAAGTAGCACAGGATCGCGAAAACCGCAAGGTTCTATCTCCAAAGATAACTGAGATATCATGCAAAAGCATCGAAAACTGGACACACTGTACATAGTGGGCCAACCTCACAACTTTTTGATAATTCGCTCATAACTAGATCTCCAATTAATTATAACTTATGAGAAATTCTCTAGCTTCGCCTGTCATTGTCATCGCTTGGATTGTTGTGGGGGGTAGATATCTTTCCCTCTGTAATCAACTAGGAATTCTCACTATATATCAGTGTGATCTATGTACCAACAGCAGCGTATCAACCACGACGAGAGCTATTGTGGATAAATGCCTTTGTCAACGAGAAATGATAATATACTAGTATGTATTGTGCATGTGAGTAGAACATAAATAAAGCGTATATTATGGATAATTCCAATTAGTCAGCTTCCCGTTATGATCCAGTCATTATTGCTCGATTGTGGGGTGAATTCTACAGCTCATTTCGAACTCCTTGTCATCATTATTCCATTTCAATCGATTCCAGTGGAAACTTACCTTCGATTTGAGTCCTTCGTTAGTGAGTACACTTATCTTTTATATCACTTCCTCTGAAATTCAGGCAGTTCCCAAGATTCCTTGATAATAGACACCATTTCCTTATTCCACTATACCGGATGATTTTCCAAGGTGACACCCTTAAAACTTTTCTATCTACAACTATGGAGTCATTCATACAGTGCTAACTCGATTTTCAACATTTAATGACAGACATTATTGTTTAATCTCTGGTAGAAGTCCATGTTGGCTCAAAGTGGAGTGGAATTTTTAAAGGAGGAAGGAGAGCTCAAAGTCATCTCCACAACTTTAATATTGATGTAGTTATTCAACGGGACGCGTTTCGAACTTATAAAAGTCCATCTTCAGCCGTATTCTAAAAATTACTACATGAATATATACAAAACTTCTATTAATAGAGTTTACTGCCTTTGGACAATCCCAGGAAACGTTTTGCCTCAATTCCTTTCTTGACCAAAGTCTCCGATGATATTGAAAATATTTTTAATCGTTTCATGGATAATATAAATATTTCTTTTCACACTATTGACAATATTATCTCAGTTAATACAAAAGACAAGACTTTGAATCATAAATCTGGTGTCTATAGCATTTTTTGTTCTGATTGCAATGCACAGTTTGTTGGCCAAAGCGGTAGAAGGATTTCAACTCTTGAAACAAACTGACCAGATAAAATATCTTGGTATTTGGTTTGATGACAGGTTGAAGTGGGACAAACATATTGATGTTCTGACAAAAAAAATATCTCCAATTATTGGTGCATTGAGAAGATGTCCCAAACTTGATATTAAAATTGCAAACATGATTCTCTACTCTCATATACTGAGTCGTATCAACTATTTAATAAATGTTTGAGGATCTTGTTCAAAAAATAATTTCAATAAAATATCAACATTATATAGAAAATCGTTAAAAGTATTGTATCGTCTCCCATTTGATACACCAACCAATCAATTGTATGAAATAACAAATACGTATTCTTTAGATGAAATATATAGAATTGAAACTCTCAAAATATCATATAATGTCATAAATAAAAAATTGAAGTCGAATATTATTTTGATACGGAATTCTGAAATTCATAATCATGAAACTAGACAATATAACTTGTTCCATCTTGACGCCGCTAGCTCCCTAATCGGACAAAAAAGATTCACTCATTCAGCCTTAACTGAATTCAATAAACTACCTGATAATATAAAAAATTGCAGAAATATAGGTATATTCGAAAATGAAGTAAAAAAACTGATTATTTCTCAGCGGACTGGATAAAATTAATCATGCCATTTTTTGTTTTTTTCATTTACAAATATTATTCTTTGTTTGCCAATTTACAGTTGTTGATATATTTTGAATGATGCTATGTTTACCTATAGGTATATAATTATGTACTTCCTTATACCAGAGCCTATTCTGTCTGGAAGTTATTTGTTCAATAAATAAATAAATAAATAGAAAAATACAAAACCTCTCCTCCGATTTAAGATGAGTATAATAATACTAAGAGCTCTTTTGCTAACCACATACTAAATTCTGAACATAATTTTGACATGAATCGGGATCTGAAAATCTTACATATTTGTCAGAAAGATACTCTATTGCATCTGTTGAAATTTTTGAAATAAATTCTGCTTTGAATAATAATTCTGTCACATCCCTTAATGAACAGGTAAACTGTGATTGTGTTGAATTATTCAATTCTTCAAATTTTACCAAAATCAAATTTTGTTTTATGTTGTTTGGCACCTGCTTTGGTATCTTTCAATTATCATTATTCATTTGCTTTTCAGATTTGCTACTCAACCATCTCATTGGAATGTTCCTCCTACCCCCCTCAAATCTTCTCATTGTCATTTCTGTTTGATTGTTTTTAACTGTACTACCACTAGTGGAATTCACATTCACCTAACCTCAAATTAGTTAAGTTAAGATTAGAAAACTAGACGCATATAAAAGATATTTAAGAATAGAGTAATGAATAAGGATAATGGACCTATTCCATATAGCCCTCTATATAATTTAGTAAAATAAAAATTAAGATCAACATGTGAACTCAACCCTGACAAACATTAACTTGACGGTTAGTATTTTTCACGGTTGGGTGAGCATATACCTCGTATATAAGCAGCACACTAGAATAGGATATTTAGTTTTAATCTTCTCCTGAAGATGCTAACATAGTTGGCGAAACACGTGTCGAGGCGTTAAAAAATCGGTTTGGTTAGTGGTAAAACAGTGTAGTGTATCCCATTGTTTACTTTGATTCTGTGTCCTATGTCACTTGTTATAATATCATGTCATTAGGACTTTGACTTATGTCAAGGTTCTCATAATTAATTCCGTGTTTCTAACCTTATGTTGGATTCAACACGTTTTTGGCTCTTGGAAATCAAAGTGCGCCCTCTCAAGGGTACGGGACCCTTTTCCTGTAGTACCTACACCAATATGGTTATTTAGAGCACCTTGTGTGCTCGTCAAGTTTCCTTTCTGGGACTTGACTTTTGATTTTATATCACAAGTGCGCGTTCTCAGGGCACGGGGCCCTTCATTTTGAATGGAAACCCGTTTATTTCTTCCAATTATTTATTCTTATTATTATCAATGATATTATGATGAGAGACATCGGCAACTTTGTTGAAACAAATAATGTTCACCTACAGGTAATTCTATCTTTTCTTATAACATTTTGTATATTTTCACATATCATTTCTTGTAGTTATTTCTAAAATACGGCTGAAGATGGACTTTTCTAAGTTCGAAACATGTCCCGTTGAATAAATACATCAATATTAAAGTTGTGGAGATGACTTTGAGCTCTCCTTCCTCCTTTTAAAAATTCTACTCCACTTTGAGCAAACATGGACTTCTACTAGAGATTGAACTCTGATCTTGATGAGCTTGTATTTCAATAGCTCTCATATCGGTAATGAAAGCGAAATATGAATTCAACAAATAATATCTATCGTGTTGGATAAAATGATTTTAGGAATTGATTTGATATTTGGTTTGTGAAATCAATCAGATTATGGGATTTTTCCTCAAGCTTGACAATATATGGATAAATCGCAAGAAAACCATGTTTCTAGTTAACTTTCATGTATAAAAAATGTGTCATTCAAGTGAATCATGATATATTCATTGTCCAATTATGAAAAGAGACAGTGAATTGTTCTCAATGCGATCCAAAAGACGGCGGAAAAGGAGGTGAAATTTGTCACATCATGATGGAATATTTCAATTAATAATGGTTTGTGCATTTTTTCATTATCGAATTCGTGTTTTTCAGACAAAATTACGTGAGTCTACAAAAAAATTGCGAAAAAAAACCATCGCATGATAAGTGCAAACTCACCATCAAATATCTCACAAAACTCACCTTCGACTACCAAAGAAAACACCTTCCTCTGCCTTTCGTCGCTCTGCAAACTGCACGAATAGTTGCCCGTGTCTCCTATCCTGGTGTCGTCAAAGACCAGCATCTTTCCTGCAGCCGTTTCCATGACCGAAGGGCGCGTGTGGGACCCTAGAGGGCCTTTGGGCCCCCTCCACATAACCAGCTGACCCCCCTCGTCTCTGCAGATGACGGCGATGGTCTCGCCGGGGAACTTGGTCCAGCTAGAACCCGTCAGGTAGATGCTGTACACCACGTCTGGAAGAAGAGAAGAGAAGATTGAGAGGTTTTCTTTTTTTTATGTTCTGGTTCCCACGAGAAGGGATATCCTGTAATGACTCGCTGTTCGTTGAATAAACGAGTCTTTGGAGAAAGATGTCCTGCAGATCTTCAAAGTGACCACGAAGGGGTGCGAAGCCTCAACTCGACGGGTTGATCTCGCGGGGACTGCCAAGGGAGATACAATCGATGATATTTCAGAAGAGCATCGTCCATGAAACTATCTGAAAAATTGAGCCAGATCACCAACTTTTCTACGGTGTTCCAGAGAAGGGAGTGAGTTTGTGAGCAAGGCATCACCCATGAGACGAATTGCCCTTTTCTGGACAAAATCAAACAGTTTCAGGGTATGTTTGGGTGCTGCACTCCAAATATGGGAACAGTATTCCAGGACAGGTCGGATCTGTGCCTCATAGATCATAAGCAGCTGACTGGAAGTGAAATTGCTCCTGGCACGAAACAGAAAACCAAGGTTGTGGGATGCACTTTTAGCAATTGATCTCACGTGATTTTCCCAAGAGAGGTTATTGCTGATAGTAATGCCAAGCATCGAAATGGAGGTCATCAAACGTATGGTTACTCCTGACATGCTTATGTTTGGCACAGTGAGGTCGGCTTTTCTAGAGGAAAGGCATGTTTGTGTTTTGTTTTGCAATAAAATCTACCAAGCTATTGGATCCTCATTCGAGAATTGTTGCTAAGTCCATATTTATGTTGTCAACATTCCTCCCTCGTTCGTTTCTGATTCGCCCTGCTGGTATTGGAGCCCTGGAAGAGAAGGTGGTATGGAGGGTACTATCATCCGCGATGCTGTGTACTGGACATGGAGTTGCCTCCAACAAATCGTTGATATGGAGTAGAAATAGTGTTGATGCTAAAATTGATCTATGCGAAACACCAGCATTCATGGTAAGAGAGTCAGATGAAACTCCGTCGACCACTACATGGAGAGACCTGTTTGGGAGAAAACTAGCTAGCAGAGAACATAGCTGGGGAGGCAAGCCATAAGATGGAAGCAAGCGAGCAGGTCACCAGTTGATCTCTGATTACGGAAGCCATATTGCCTATCGTTGATAAGACCTAAATGTTCCTGGTATTTCATGAGCTCGATGTTGATAGCTCTCTCCATGATCTTTGAACTGATAGATAGCAGTGCGATCGGTCTGTAGTTGCTAGGTAGGATCTTTTTGCTTTTTCAAGGAACTGGTTGCACTCATACAATTTTCAGTTGTACGGGACTATCCCCAATTTGTAAGAGTTGTTGAACAACTTGCAGAGAACAGGTGTTAGTTCGGGAGCACATTTCTTGAGAACAATCGGTGGGATTTCGTCGAAGCCACAAGCATTGTTGGTGTTGAGATTCAATGAAATCTTCCTTATAGTAAGTTGGCTAAAAGTGATCTGGGGCATATGACTGTCAATTGGCGTTATGTTTGGAGGTTGTTTGCCCGATGAATCCAGAGTGGAATTCACAGCAAATAATGCGCAAAAATATTGGTTTTCTTCTGGGCAGTTGTGGCTAGTGTTCCATCTTCCTTGGTTAGAGCAGGAAACGAGCTGGTAGTGAAGTTTATTCCTACAGCGTTAGCGAAGGATCTTCTGAACATCGTTGTGTAGACTGGATCCGCATGAAATGCTCTGTTTCCTACGACCAGTACGACCACCTATGGAAGCAGCATATGTGTTGATGCTCAGAAAGTATCTCATATCAGCATAGCAATGCCGAGGCAGTGTGGCAACTGTGGCAATATTCCCGCACGCTCACGTGATCTTTGTTTCGTATTTATCATGATTAGATGAATTGGATGATCATAATACTGTCAAAAAGTACAAATGCCTATCAAATGACATCACTCAAACTCGCGTTCATTTCAAGATCTTTAATTATAAATCAACTTCGCTATTAAAACATCGAGTACAGTGAAATTTTGATCAGGTCAGCGGAGTCATAGACTTCAGTTCCTGCAGAATTTGCAAAAACCGCTTATCGTGCGATAATACTTAGGTAAGCAATATCGATAGGTAATTGCCATCCCCATTGCGAGAAATTGCGAACCTAGCATCGATTTCGAATATAAATAGTCGATGAGGCATCTTTATTAATGATACAAGTCATTAGTAATAATCAATAAAAAGATGTTCGCTGTCTCCACGACTTCAATCCTGCTGGTCAACCCCATGGTAGACTCTGTATTGTGAGTACTATTTATTCAAGTGTTGTTTTGCGTTGTGTTGCATTTGGCAAGCCATTATGTTCTTTCTTCTTTGCTAACCTGCTATGTGGCAAGCATTTATCCACTAAATCAATTAATGTCGTATTTCATATGAAAATTGTCTTGATACTTTATTTGGGGATGAATGTGGTTGAATATTGAAATGATCAAAGCATCTCGTCAAGAAGCCAAGCGAGTAGCTAAGTTACGACACATAGGAGGGTCAACATCTGAGTTGCGACATTTGGTGGGAGCGCTACATGTAGCTCATTTATATTCGCAAATTCGTCTACATTTATTTATTTTTTTCACAGCATTTTTCTCTCCCAGTATCTCAAAGATGAGTAGATAGGTACTTAAAAACTGGGGGACCCGTTCTTCTAAAGGGGGAAGATGTGTCGAGAAGTACAAAACTCGCGTTCGCGTTCATTTCAAGATCTTTGATTATAAATTAACTTTCTCAAATTGAAACATCCAGTACAGTGTGGTTTCGATCAGGTCAGTGGAGTTCATAGACTTCAGGTCCTGTAGAATTTGCAAGAACCGCTTACCGTGCGATAATACCTAGGTGAGCAATATCAAATGGTAATGGCCATTCTCATTGTGGAAAATTGCAAACCTAACATCGATTCTGAAATTTCGTGTTCCTTCCTCTAAGGAGGAGGAAAAAATTTCCGGAAATGTGTTTAGTGGCTATGGTAACGATATAAAATACAAACTTTCAATTGGTCGAAAATGATGAGTGTGAAATTTACTGTAAAAGTTACCAACTAAGCTATACAAGAGTACCTATTCATCAATCTAGATTGAAATTTCAATATGAGCTGTGAAACTGTTTATTTCAATGTTCCAATTTAATATGAAGCTGTACAAAGAGAGGATTTCTGTTGTAGCATTCTCGAAACATCAGTATTTTCTGTATCTCTGGAATATCGCTCGATGGCTTTGTCACGATTTAATCAGAGTTTGCGAACTGCTGTTCCATTATCAGGATAACTGTTCAGAATTGTTGACGCACTACGCAGTGAAAACTTCTGAGCTTGATCTAACTTTTGGGTACATGTCGAATAGATTAGAGTTAATATAATTTGTCAATGCAAATATGGTTGCCGAAAGAATTAGATCCATCGAAATTATTTCTGTTCTGAATTGAGTCCAAACTGACGAATATTTATACAAGAAACTAGCTGACCCGACTAACGTTGTTTCGCTTGATAGATTATTTCTAGTAAATGTTTTCTTAGTGAATTAAGAAATAACTCACTAATAAAAGAGTGTTTCTGTGGGTTTTCAAACTACGATTTATCACAGAGCTCGTCAGCCATCTTGAATTTCCTAAGTTTGACGAAAGGATAATGATATACGAAGAAATTTGTTTAGTTGCTATGGTGACAATACGAAATATGTTTTAGAATTGATCGAAAGTTTGGTGTGAAATATTCTCCTTTATTTCATGTCAACCCTGAACCCTTATCTTCTCGCGGGATCCTCATAACAAATTAAAACGCCGCGAATGAGCGTTTCCTTCATCCGTCGTCATCAATCGTGGTGTTGCCGAAGCAAACACTAATCCAGATGATAAAAGACTGGAAGGGGGCGAAAGCCCGAACAAACAAATCCTTAGGTCTCCTATCGATCATTGCGCCTTATTAATATCTTCCATCCCTTCTAGATGTTGTACCGACCGCTTATCGAAATATGATTAATCAGAAACAGATGAATAGAATGAAATAGAATAGCTTCATTTAACCATTATTCCAGATTCTTTGAAATTTTCTCTCCCCAAAATGTCACTGCGTTAAAAGAATTCTCCTATCAGTGACAATTTGTATTGGAAAAGGTTTGGACAGGTTTGGAGAAGAGAAATGAAGGTATATAAAAAAAATATCAAATGTTCACTTAGCATTTGAAGTTTCGGGAACGAATCCCTTCCCGTTTTCAATATGAAAAATGGTTATTTGAATATCAAATTCGTATCTTGAAACTCTTCAGTTCTCGGTGACAATTAGTGACGTAGGCTATCAAATGAGTTATAGGATATTTCCATTGATTAATCTTGAATTTACCATTTTTAATTTCAGATTTCAGTAGTGAATACCATGTCCTAGCTATATCAACTGAACAAGAAGCGATACTTTTGTCTCCGTTCAGAAGAATGCAAGCAGATTCCTTGATTTTTCTCTTCTGGTTGTTTTCTTCTTTTCCAATGATTCTAATATTCCACTCTGCCATATTATTATGTTGTCCGTCTTCAGTAAGGATATGTTCAGCTAGTTACGATTCGTCGAAGTGTCTTCTCTTTATATTGTATACTTATGATCCTTCGTCCTCACTGAAAGAGGTTTCTTGGTTTCACCTGTGTAAAACTTTCCACAAACACAAGGTATACTGTAAATACAATTTTTTGATCTCAATGTATTTTCAGTTTTGAACTCAGTTTCCACTTGGAATTTATCACCAACACGTTTTATTTTTACCGATATGCCCAGAATGTATGGTATTATATTTGTCGTTATTGATAGTTGATTTTGTTGTGTATGACCCTGTTTGTTTTCGATTTGATGAATCGTCCTATCGAAAAGTTGTTGGTAAGATGATATTGATTTGGCTCTATCATGAAGTGATTCGATTATTCCTTTCTTAATACTTTTCTAATGATTTGATTGAAAGTTCAAGTATCTGTTAGTATGGGTCTTTTCACGATATCGATATCACGATATCGAGAAATGGTAACTGATTGTTATATTGAATTTCCAAAGTGAACTTTATGGTATTTTTATGTCCAATTCGAGAAAGTTGAGAATCTACCGAAATACCTTCTTTGTTTATATAATTTTTGGCAGTTATGTCCTTTTTTCTTTTTCATCCTGCTCACCAATGATTCTAATGCTTCATGTTCGTGAGTATATACAGGGTGTATCTGAATGTCACCGAAAAAAAAAATAAGAGGTGTTCATGTGATAAAAATCAAGGTGGGATTTGGTGTAGAATCTTTTGAAAAACCTTTCCCAGGAAAAGTTACAATCCTCCGTGAATCTGAAAGTAAAGTTTTTCTTCTTTATCTTCCAAGCTATCTTCCCCGTATATTGAGCTTGATACACTAAACTCGGTTAATACTATTTGTCAATCAAACTACACAATTTAGAATTTTTTCAACCCTGGAGTATGTTCAGAAGGAAAAAAAGACAACCCCTGAGATATTTTTTCATAAAAATTTCGACTTTTAGTGACAGTGATATGAGGCATTTCCACCAGTTTGCAATAACACTTCGTTTCGAATTATGGATACGGCAATAAACAAGTTTCTTTTTGCGTCTCTATAAAAACATTGGATTACAATAGCAAATTGCAGTTGCAGGGGTTACATTTGAATAAATCATGTTAAGGGTGGTTTCAGCTACCCCTGAAGGGATATATTCTCAATATTCTATATATCAGGAATTTTTAGGGAAAATATTCACCTTTCCTCTAGCGAAATTATTCCAGTTAAAGTCTCCACACTGTATTTGTTGAGAACACGAATCGAAATCCGTTTCTGCCTCTGTGAATTATAACACTCGGCGAACAATAATCATTTCCAGTTAGATTTTCCACTGAGAAATACATTCTTTCCATTCAGCGCGAACGCTACTCCTCACAAACGACCTACCAATCTGAAAATAATATTTGCAAGAACGGGTTTCACTGTAATAATATGCTAATGCCTCATTTTTATTTCTTTAGCGTGAATGCATTTCCAACTAAATGAAGGGTATCAGGTGGTACTAATACATATTTGAATATAACAGTATCGATATTTTGGCGTATATTGTGTGATTTTCTGATAAAATAATGAAATTTGGACCCCGCACCGCAATAGGGAAAAATTGGCTTTCGTTGAATTTTCTCGAATTTTGGATATATCGTAGAACTCGTGATGCTGATCAGATGTCCCAATTATCAACGCTCTGAATTCAATAGTTTGTATTATACAGGGTGCTGAAGTTTACTTTTTCAAAATTTCGAATGGCCATTATGAAGTTTCCTTTCTGAATACCAAAATCAAATCAACTACGTTCTGTTCGTCCATAGAGTTCAATGATATCTGCACGTACTGACGATACACAGAATTGATCCAAAAATAGCAAATGTTTCAATTATTTCCGAAAAAGTGAGCGGTTCAAATCAATTCATTTTTGGACATTTCGTTGTATACTAATATCAACATCGATTCATGATGATTACATTTCTTGTATCAGACTATATATATTATACACAAAATGTGCAAGTTTCCATGAAACTGCACCCGTCCTGATATCCATATCAATCGAATGATTGGAATCCTGTAAACCTTGGTGAGGAAGTTGATAATTCGTGATGACAATAATTTACGCGATACCTGAATCATTAGAGATTTTGTCCTATTTTCTTATCATCCTGTATATTCCACAAAAGTGCTTTTATCGTCTTTCATTGTCCTTCACAGAACATGAAAATAGTTCTTCCCAATAGTCAGCTCAAGTGTAGTTCTAGAGAAAAAATTCAAGAAATGCAAGACTTTCGAAAAAAAATCGAATTTTTGTTCCAATGGCCAATTGAGGAGAAATCACGAAAACGTCCCGAAATGAGGTCCCAGTGTATCATAATATGACTGACTTTCGATCAGAAAAAAATTTGTCGAGTTCTGGCAGTATTGGAAATGTAGACCTTAGTGTAATGGTTCCACTTTACACCCTGTGTAAGTTTTGTTTTGCGAACTTTTCCAGAGTGTTCCAGCTCTCTTTGGAGCCGATGAAACATCACATCTGATATCGAAAACCGCAAAAAGATCGGTCAATTATTTCAAAAAATACAGGTCTTCGAAATAGAGTCAAATTATGAGTGGTCCTTTTAGTGTGTTGAGAACTGTATTTGAAGAAATAATCACTTCAGAGGAATACTTCGCATTGATGCCAACTCATTGAAACACTGCGATATTCTGTCTGATACCTTGCTGGACTATAGGATTAGGATCTAGATGCCAGAGACCGGGTTTCTGTGATAAGGGTGGAGTAGCTGTCTGAAATTCTCGGACAATGAACGCCTTTTCTCAACCTACTTGGTGGAAATTCAGACATTAAGATTATCTCATCGTGATTCAATCTCAGTTCACAAGGCTATAGAGGCGATTCAGAATTAGCGAAACGCCCTCTTGAGGATATTCATTTATCAAAAGTTTAGTGATCATTGTGATCTTTTTGGTGTTTGAATTATTTTTTAGACTATCTTGAATCAATATTGCTTGGTTTCACATTTTATTGATACTGCATTTCATAGAAAATGATAATTTCAATTAGTGTGTAATTGAAAGATGTTCTCTATCAACTTCGAGCTTGAATTGTGTTGCATTTTATTTCCAGAAGTGAAAAGTTACATATGAAATTTGAAAAAATTGAATCCTCAGTGAAAAGTTAAGCACATGATAATAATGCTGCCTACTAGTGAGATCAATAATTATTCGCAGGAGGACTTTTTGTCTTTTATAAACACATCTAGATGAATCGACTATAATATACATCTCATGAACCTTCTCTGTGGACTTCAAGATCATATCCACTTCACTTAATTTACAATATCTATCATACTACTGAAAGGAAACGAAATGCTTACTAATTACTTAACCTCAAATCGGGGCATTTTTATCTCATGTATACTCTAATGAATACATCGGAGAATTCTTGCCTTGTTCATATTAAGTATATTATTAAGTAATATAGGGAAGCATGTGGTAAGTTTTACTTTCATCAAGTTTCATCGTGGGATTGGAAATTTTCGATATAAATAAGAATCTACCGCTCGGCATATGGTTTCCGCTTCGATATTCACAGTGATGTAGAGAAAACTCCCTTCATTCCTTCATTCATGAAAATTCCTCATCTACTTTCTCTATTACATTTCCTACTCCCCGGCACGAATACAAAATATCTGCGTAAGCCTGAAGGAATATTTTTTATCCCAAATGCTAGAGCTCCATGAAACATAAAGTATGTTTTTCTACTCACATAACTAAAATGGCATTTAGCGTACGGATATGTACCACGTTAAATGATCGATTAATCACGGATTGTCGATCTGTGATTTATTCAAAATATTAAACACGTTGCCATGGCAACACGATTCCTTAAACACATTACCATGGCAACACAGTCCATTAAAAACAGCTTCAGTAATTTGAGACATGTCTGGTCTGTCAATTGTATTAACTGGCAGCTGTTATTTTCAAATTTTATATCAGAATTCTTCATTAAAAATATACCCGAGAAGTAGTCGAAAGTGAAATCGAAGAGAATGTTCTGGTACTTGCATATCTCCAAGAAGTGTAACAATGAAGCATCCATCTTTGAGAACAACCTATTTATTCTGCGCTAAGCATGACAATTAATAAACGTGAAACCAAGGCTAGTAAGCAATGGACTGGACACATCAACAACCAATATCACTTATACGTGAATTAATTTGTAGGTTAGCAGGAATAGCAGGTATGTTAATGTAATTTTTGGAGTTCGTAGAAAAAGCATAGTATGTAACGCGTTTATAAACTCTTCTAGACAGTCGTTTATTGAACACTCGCTCCGCTCTGCTCTGCTCGTGCTCAAAATACTCGTTATTATAAAAGGTCGTTTATAACAATTGTTACATAATATACTATTAAAATTTCAATACAGTTGAATATGGATCATCTCGACAGATTTCATATGAATTGGGTATAATGAGGTTATGAGTTGATAGTTGCAATTTGAAAGAAAAACTTTATTTTATTTTGTTAGAGCGTTTTTCCTTTACTTTTTCTTGTCCGCCAAGACTTCGGGTGAATGACCCTTCAATCTGGTTTTATTTTGATAGGGAAATGATCTTTCTCAAATACGATCGATATATCGCATTTCCCGGGGGAAACCTGTCAAGTATTCACTTGAACTGGAATTATATATAATTTTCCTTATTGAACTAATTCTTCTTTACAATGAAATAATTCAAAATGCAATACCGTTCTGTTTAAATCTTAAATTAAAATGATTCAATGTATTTTCATGTAGATACCGCGCTATGGCCAAAAAACAGTTCGCTTCAATACGAACAAAAACATGTTGTTTTTATGACCGGTCGCCGCGTCGCAGATACTATGAATTACGTAAACAGTATGTACTCAACTCCGCTGGCGATTATCACCTGATAATCAACTTTTCGCGACGCTCTTCCTGTATTAGATTTTACCCCAATATTGGGTAAAAATCAGTGTTCCGACATTTTCTACACTTCGTGAGTGTCTCCGTTGTTGGTTTGCCATCTTTAGCCAACTATCGGGATTTGAAGGGTGCCAGCTTCCAGACTTCCAGGAATTTCGGTAAGCTGTTTATGAACTCGATTCTGTTTATGACCGTTTACGGTAATTTTGCACTTATCATGCGATGGGTTTTTTTTCGAAAAATTGTTTTCGTACTCATGTATTTTTGTCTGAAAAACACGAATTTGATAATGAAAATGTGAACAAACCACTATTTATCGAGATATTTCAAGAAAAAGTTCGACATTTTGCCTTCTTTTCCCCCTTGTGTTGGATGCATTTACAGGTACTTGCTCTTATTATTTTGTCATTGGACATTTCATATACTCATGATGTACTTCAATGACACATTTTAAGATAGAAAATTCAACAGGAAATATGATTTTTATGACGAGTTTGTCCTATTTAGTGAGCAAGCATACCAGATGACGGCCATTTTATCCATAGGCAATCCAAATACCAGATGTCAAATGTCAATAGATTGCTTTGGAATGACATTACACCCGCCATTATTTCAAATGATATTCTTCCTTCTTTTCACTAAACATGGATAAATCACAAGAAAATCATATTTCTAGTAGACTCATATAAAAAAAGATGTGACCAACATTGTGTGATATACAGGGTGATCCACGGTGGGTGGCCTATTAGAAGTATCAGAAGAACGAAAAGACAGAACATTCTGAAAGATGGGATGCTTCGATAATTGAACATTCTCTATCCGTCTAAAATATTTTCATTGATACAGTGTTGCCACTCCTATCAGAAACAACTAGCAACTTCGTTATTTTGAATGGAGCACCCTGTATTTTATTGCATTTTCAGATTTTTCCTGAAGAGCTGATTCCATCAATGTATCACACTTGGGGTCTAGCAGGAATGATTACAGATTATAGGGTGTTCAAAATCGAGATTTTTCAATTTCAGGAGTTTTTTGTGTCTAAACTATTCATTATCGATCAAAACGGCTTACATGTCCCTATATCAACTTTCGATTCACTATCTACTGACATTTAATTGGAACAGATACAGGGTGATCAAAATTCTCAATCTTGAAGTACCCTGTATTCTTTCCAATTAATTTCCAGTAGATAGTGAATCAAAAGTTAAGATAGGGACATGTGAGCCGTTTTGATCGATAATGAATAGTATCGACACAAAAAATTCCTAAAATTGAAAATTCTCGATTTTGAACACCCTATATCTCTGTAATCATTCCTGCTAGACCCCAAGTGTGATGCATTGATGAAATCAGCTCTTCAGAAATAATCTAAAAATGCAATGAAATACAGGGTGTTCCATTTGGAATAACAAAGTTGCTAGTTGTTTCTGATAGAAGTGGCAACACTGTATCGATGAAAATATTTTAGACGGATAGAGAATGTTCAATTATCGGAGCATACAAATTTTCAGAATGTTTTTTTTTTTTATCGCTTGGAGCGCACGAAAGGGAATCTGTTTTTTCGTTCTCCAGATACTTCTAATAGGCCATCCACCGTGGATCAGCCTGTATATAAATTGCCCAATGATGGAAAAAGAAGGGCAAATTGTTCTAAATGTGATCCAGAAGACAGGCGGAAAAGATGGTGAAATTTGTAACTTTATAGTGAAATATCTCAATAAATAATGGTGTGTTCACATTTTCATTATCAAATTCGTGTTTTTCAGACAAAAATACGTTAGTACCAAAAAAAATTTCGAAAAAAAAAAACCATCGCATGATAAGTGAAAAAATTACCCCGGTAAAACTGCATTTATCATGCGATGAGTTTTTTTTTGGAAATTTTTTTTCTTGGTGCCTACGTATTTTTGTCTGAAAACACGAATTTAATAATGAAAATGTGAACAAACCACTATTTATCGAGATATTTCAAGAAAAAGTTCGAAATTTCGCCTTTTTCTCCCCTTGTGTTGGATGCATTTACAAGCTACTTGCTCTTCTTATTTTGTCATTGGACACTTTATATACCCATGATGTACCTCAATGACATATTTTTATATATACAGGGTTGGGCAAAAGTATGGAACCAGGTGAATATGACGGTAATTGTTCGTTACATTTTTTTGAATATATGTACAGGGTGATTACAGAACGTGGTGGATTTGAAAATATTATTGTCGATGTTGCCACTTTTTCAGTTATTCCGGAATTATTATTAACTTCTTTATTTTAAATAGAACACCCTGTATTTTATTGAATTTACAGATTCTTCCTGAAAAGCTGATTTCATCGATTCATCACACTCGGGGTCTAGCAAGAATGATGACTGAGATGTAGGGTGTTCAAAATCGAGATTTTTCAACTCTAGGATTCTTTTGTGTCGAAACTATTCATTATTGGTCAAAACGGCTCACATATCCCTACGTCAACTTTTGATTCACTATCTACCGACATTAAAATGAAACAAATACAGGGTGGTTCAAAATTCAGAAATCTGATCACCCTGTATCTGTTCCCATTAAATACCAATAGATAGTAGATCAAAACTTAGGATAGGGACATGAAAGCCGTTTTGACCGATAATGAATAATTTCGACACAAAAAAATCCTAAAGTTGAAAAATCTCGATTTTGAACACCCTATATCTCAGTCATCATTCTTGCTAGACCCCAAGTGTGATGAATCGATGGAATTAGCTTTTCAGAGATAATCTGAAAATCTAATTAAATACAGGGTGTTCTATTTAAAATAAGGAAGTTGATAATAATTCCGGAATAACTAAAAAAGTGGCAACATCGACGATAACATTGTCAAATCCACCACGTTTTGAAATCACCTTGTACATACATTCAAAGAAATCTAACAAATGGTTACCGAGATATTCACCTGGTTCCATACTCTTGCCCAACCCTGTATGAAAAATTCAACAGGAAATATGATTTTTATGGCGAGTTTTTCATATTTAGTGAACAAGCATAACAAATGACAGCCATTTAACAATAGTCAATCCAACAAATACCAGATGCCAGATGTCAAATGTCAACAGATTGCTTCAGAATGACATTACACACGCCATTACTTTAAATGATATTCTTCCTTCTTTTCACTGAATATGGATAGATCACAAGAAAATTATATTTCTATGACTCATATAATGAAAAAAAAATGTGTCATACATTGTGATATATATAAATTGTCCAATAATGGAAAAAGAAGGGTAAATTGTTCTAAATGCGATCCCGAAGACAGGCGAAAAAGAAAGTGGAATTTCTAACTTTATAGTGAAATATCTTGATAAATAGTGGTTTGTTCACATTTTCATTATCAAATTCGTGTTTTTCAGACAAAAATACGTGAGTACCAGGAAAATTTTAGAAAAAAACCCATCGCATGATAAATGCAGTTTTACCCTCGATTTTTTTTTTAAATGTTTACCAATACTTTGGATTGTATTTGGATTAAACCTATCGGCATAATTCTCTATATTTCATTCATTACGCGCCTTTGGAAAAAAGTCAATTTTCATTTGATACCCATATTGCAGAAGTGCATGAACAATAACTATTCCGCCATCTTGGATGGTCCGCCATATTGGATTTAGAAAGACGTCACACACCTCATCGTGCATTGTCATCCAAAGTAAACGTCAAAATGTCAGTTCAATCAGTTGAAAATATATCTACTTCTGAATTGAGTTCAAAGATTCCACACGAACGAATACATGCATATAGATACATTGCAAATTAAATAACAGCTTTCAGTTTGATAATTTGATAAAAATCGAACTGTTTCAGAAGACTCTTCATAAATGGATAACTCTGCTAAAAATGAATGTGTTCAGTACTCCACGAAAGCACTGTATGTAATTCGAGTAATAAGTAATACCAATCTCTGAATATAGTGACATTTTTTCATTCATTTGATGTAAACCACCTCGTAAACCACTCACTGAATAAGAGAGATTGATGTTCTTATTTTTTTCCCAATATACATAAATCCAAAACAAATGTTTTTTCTCCTCCATTCACAAAATATTCTCTTTTCTGTCATCTTTCGAGACATAATCCTAACCATCCTTGCCGTTCCCTTATGACGTTCCCTAGGAAGACGACGAGAATCGCAGAGACAATAAAAATTCAGTGTTAATAAACACCATTATGGCCCGTAATAATACGCCGTGATGCTTCTATATCTGTTGGAATATCCCTTGGAATAGCATCATTAACATGGTTGTGGACTGGCTATTAAGGGTAGGAAAATTCCTCTTCTTCATTATTACCGATTACACGATAATATTCATAATATGTTGGAGTTTAACACATTGCGTGCCATGTTGTTTATACAGGGTGTCCCGAAAGGTCATGTCGTAAATGATAGAGCTGACAAAGTGAGCCAAAATAATGTCAGTTCTTCATTTGAAAAAATGTCTATTGTACAGGGTGATTCACCATAAATGCCCCCCCCTCTTGCTCAGTTATTTTTGAACCGATTTCAAAATTTGAAATATCATCTCAAATGATTTTCGATAAAGTTTTTTTTTCGCTACATCAGAAAATACAGGGTGCTCGGAACAAACGATCTACAAGGTACTATTTGATTTTTTTTATATGGAACACCCTATTTTTCATCAAATTTTAAGATTCTCCCTGAAGAGCTGATTTGATCAATGCATCACACTTGGGGTCTAGCGGGAATGATTACAGAGATATAGGGTGTTCAAAATCGAGATTTTTCAACTTTAGGATTTTTTTGAGACGAAACTATTCATTATCGGTCAAAACGGCTTTCATGTCCGTATCATAACTTTTGATTCAGTATCTATTGACATTCAATAATTGGAACAGATACAGGGTGATCAGAATTCTCAATCTTCAACCACCCTGTGAATGTTCCAATTAAATGTCAGTAGACAGTAAATCAAAAGTTACGATGAGGACATAGCAGCCGTTTTGACCAATAATGAATAGTTTCGACACAAAAAAATTCCTAAAGTTGAAACATCTCGATTTTGAACACCCTATATCTCTGTAATCGTTCCCGCTAGACCCCAAGTGTGATGCATTGATGGAATCAGGTCTTCAGGAAGAATATAACAATACAATGAAATACAGGGTGTTCCGTTTGAAAAAATCAAGTAGTACTCTTTAGATCGTTTGTTCCGAGCACCCTGTATTTTCTGATGCAACGGAAAAAAAATCTGAAAAATCATTTTAGATTATTTTTCGAATTTTCAAATCGGTTTGGAAATAAGTGAGCTAGAGGGGGGACATTTATGGTGAATCACCCTGTACTTCGTTACGGAGTTATTGAGTTATTTGATTTTCTCGCAGAAAAATGAGGGAGAGAAGCAAATTGAAAAAAAAATTGAAAAATCCTCAAAAAATCAAATTTTCAAACCAATCCATTATTCACCTTGATTTTCTCAAAAGGTTGAAATGATAGAAAACGAATGATAGTATACACATTGAAGAACCTACATATACAGGATGTTCCTTAAAGACATGCCAATATTTGAGAATGTGCTTCTTTGACTCATTTCAAGAAGAAAGCTTTATATGAACGTGTCCTAAAAGTCTTAACATTTGCGATACAGGGTGATGAAGTTTTGAAAAATATTCAGTTTTTTGATGATAACTAAGACAATATTGTATACATCTTTTTGAAATTTGGTACACGTCTTTTATGCATCAAGTTACATTTTCTAATGTACGGAAATTTTCATTTCCTCTACCAGTGGCACCGTTTCGGAAAAATTATTGTTTATATTTTGCTTGAAAGTGAGCAACGACGAAAATTATTCAAATTCTATACAATGCTATAAAAGGCTATTTGATTAGGTTCAAAAAAGATCTCCCTGTTGATACTCGATAGAAAGCTTCGTTTTCGAGAAAAAACGGAAAAACGAGACCAGACTTCAAATTTTGATGTTTGAGTACTCCATTCAGGACATCTATTACTAGATATCCTGGATATCCACCGTATGTAACATCTCGAAATTTGAATACAGATTCAGTCACATAGCGGACTGAATTTTACCATCACGAAAAGCTGTACAGGGTGGACAAAAAAATAATCTATGCATATTTTCAACATTGACACCCTACCCTGTAAGTATCTCAAAAGTTAGGACGTTTAAGACAAATGTTCATGTGAAGTTTTATTCTTGAAATGGGTCGAAGAATCGGCCTCTTTGATATCTGCAAATCATTAAGGAACACCCTGTATTGGAAAACAATTTGGCAAAGCCGATTGAGAATATCCAAAATATCAAATTTTCTTTCTAGTCAATTCTTCACCTTGATTTTCCCACAAGAAAATTAGTCAAGAGGATGACTGTATAAACATTGCCCTAAATACCTTGGAAGGAAAACAAATTGGAAAAACCGATTGAGAATACTTGAAAAAATCAAATTTACAAACCAATCAATCCTTCATCATGATTTTCTTACAGAAAAATAGAATTAATAGAATAAGAATGGCTGTATACACATCGAATTACACACCTTGGGAGGGGAGGAGAAAAAACGATCGAAAATACATGAGAAAATTGAATTTTCGAACCAATCAATTCTTCAGTGTGATTTTTTCATGAAAAAATATATAAATAATATCATTATCATTATTTAATGTTCACCCAGTATATAAAGAGGAGATATACAACGTAATTAACTCGTTTTATAACAGTAGCAGATATTATCAGTAATATCAGTATTCCTCGCAGTATTCATTTGCATCTTTAGATGAATATTCCTGGTAACTTCGTCAAAAAATTCTGATTATACCTAGTGTATTCAAATGCATGTCAACATATTTCAGATATCACGCCCTCGAAAATCGTACTATTCTTTCGAAAATCATCAATTGATCATCCTAAGTTGATGAGGCAGGATCGCAGATATTGAATAGTTTGTGAACTTTGTTACTTGTGCTGATTTATTGATGCTATACAGGGTGTAAATTTGAAAACTTCCAATGCGAATATCTCGCGAAAGAAAAAAGTTAGAAAAACGCTGTTTGGCAAAAATGCTAAAGAGTTAAGGGGAAATAGAACCACCATATTTCGGTCAAGGGATGAGTCACCCCGTCGGCGCGACACACCCCAACTTTGAAATGTCAAATGGCACTACCTTTTTTGTGATGCTTCAAATGAACAGTTTCAGTCAGTAGTATTCAACTGTACAAGACTTTTTTTCCACCCATTACACGGTGTACGAAAAATATAAAGTCGAATAAAATGAAATGAATTGTGCTAAAAGGATATTTTATTTGATCAGATGTTCAAAATGCATTCCATTCTGTTGTAAGCAATAGTATAAATCCGAAATCGATGTTCAAATGCCATTCTAACATTTTGGAACACATCTCTTGGAATAATATATCGGCATTCTGCATTTAATTTTATTCGACTTTATGTTTTCCGTTCACCCTGTAGTGAATGGAAAATAAGTCTTGTACAGGTGAATACTATTGACTGAGACCGTTCATTTGAGGTATCACAAAAGGAGTAGTGCCATTTGACATTTCAAAGTTGGGGTGTGTTGCGCTGACAGGGTGACTCATCCCTTTACTGAAATATGGTGGTTCTAGTTGTCTTTAACTCTTTAACATTTTTGCCAAGCGGCGTTTTTCTAACTTTTTTATTTCGCGAGATATCCGCATTGAAAGTTTTCAAATTTACACCCTGTATATACGAACTGTTTTAGGAGGGAAAACGCAAAATAACATTCCTTCTCTAACTTTCACAAATAGGAGATTAATACTCGAAAAAACATAATCACAATAATATTGAATATTAAAATATTGTTTTGATTCGAATATCATTCAGCTGCTGTTATATAGAACAGGTTGTGTATCTTCTCGTTATACAAAAGGTGAACATGGAATTCGAATGAACGTATTTTGTAATTGAAATAGGACATCTCTCGATTTCTCATTTCTCGATATCCTTTCCTATAAAATTAATGAATATCATTATTGTCTTGAACAATAATAGCTGGAACACATTGTATAATTGATAACCAACAGGAACACTACTGAAGAACACTTCTAGTAGTGACTTTTCCTATCAACATAAAATATAATAATGGCTCAAAGAGCATTATTCATCAGGAGAAAAGAAATCAAGATTGAGACTCCATCGGCCTCTAACGCCAAAACTAGCCATTAGAACGGTTTGGTATTTGGACATTTTGTTCGGAATGTCTTGAACTATAACATATCAAGAATTCAGTCAATTCGACAGCAGACCAATTCTCCCTATGAAACGTGCTTTACTAACCTATATCTATTTTTCACTATAATTTTTCTATGAAAGAATACATGAAGGTAACAGAAAGAGGATGGTTTTGAAAAGAGTGACCCACATACCTTAGGAGGAAAACAATTTGGGAAATAACAATTGAAAATTACTCAAAAAATCTAATTTTCAATTTTGACGTATATCTGTTTGGACGTTCTCCTCTCTCATATTGAATTTGTATGTTCACCCACTTGAACATGTGAATCAACTTCGTTATTATCACAATCATGGTTCACTTATTTCCTGCAATGTCCTCGCATTCTCTTCCAACTCTGCACAATCGAAAGTAGGTACCCTCAGAATGGACCATCCAAGTGGAGAACAAAAGCGATATCCAAATCGCTCATCGATGCCCCGCCGAATCATTGTTAGAGTAAAAAGATCCAAATGCCATTGTTTCCAATCCACCCGAATCGTTTTCAGCACAATCAGAGCACTAAAGAGATGAAAAATCCTCATAATAAATATCCGCGAGCAATCTCCGCCGGTATTCGGAGTGTCTCTCTGAATTTTATTTCATTATCTTTTGATACCTTTTCAGTAGAGCCGTTTAGATAAAAAAAAGTTCAGAGTGCTCGGCACCTATTATCGGCCTTATTAAAAATGCCGACAATCCTGGACGTTTCTTTTTTTTTGCAGAATTTTTCCTACTTTCAGTTGAATGCAATATCATATTGCCAGCAGGAGGAACAAAGATGAGATGTATAGCTCTAATCTGATGATTATATTGTGATAACTGAGAATTCTGTGAAGCATTTATTTCCTTTTTTCAGCTTTTTCCAGGTTTTTGTGCCATCATTCGCGTGAATATCCCAATTCATCATTCATTTATGCTGAAATTCCATGTTATTCACTGTCATTTCATTACTTTGACTCCCCAACTCCTTTTGAGAAGAAATGCCAACGACAAACCTTCCCAGATAACATCAACTTCGTATTTTCGAATGAGTTTCTCTGAATATATCTCTTAACATAGCAAGTAGCTCAGAATCGTACTTATTCCAGTCTTCTCTCCCATCTCGTAGAAATGAGGTATCACTGAAATCTCTCATCTTAGAAAATAAAGTCATGACAATATTATTCTTAGGAATTAAATATAGTACATATTAGTATATATCATGTAACAAGTGTTAATAACGTCCTTTTAGTAACGAGTATTTCAAGCACGAGCGGAGCAGAGCGGAGCGAGTGTTTAATAAACGAGTGTCTAAAAGAGTTTATACGTTACATACTTTGCTTTCTCTACGAACTCCGAAAATTACATTAACATACCTGCTATTCCTGCTAACCTACAAAATAATTCGAAAGGAATGGGAATTGAGAACATAATACATGCAACTGCATGCAACCAGCGAGACACGTATAACTGATATTGGTTGTAGATGTGTCCAGTCCATTGCTTACTAACCTTTGTGTCACGTTTATTGTCATGCTTAGCGCAGAATGAATAGATTGTTCTCAAAGATGGATGCTTCATTTCAACACTTCCTGAAGATATGCAAGTACCAGAACATTCTCTTCGATTTCAATTTCATCTACATTTCGCCTATGTTTTCAATGAAGAATTCTGATACAAACGAATATTGTTTGAATAATTCTGATACAAAATTTGAAAATAACAGTTGACAGTTGATACAATTGACAGGCCAGACATGTCTAAAATTACTGAAGCTGTATTTAATGAACTGTGTTGCCATGGTAGTGTGTTTAAGAAATCGTGTTGCCATGGTAACGTGTTTAATATTCCGAATAAATCACAGATCGTCAATTCGTGATTAATCGATCATTTAGCGTGGTACATATTCGTACGCTAATGCCATTTTAGTTATGTGAGTAGAAAAATTTTAATAATCAAATTAGCTCTTAGGCTTCTTCGCCTAACTGATGAGACACGAAAGGTCGAAAGCTCACACATTGCATCCTAAAATATCGTTGGGATTAGGTGAAACTCCAATCCTAGTTCACTGCTTTGGATTCTCAGACTTTTGCTTTTGCACAAAATGAACAAACGTGCTACAAAATTCGTGGAGATTTGCGAAGTTCCGAAAGTTCTTTTACTTTTTTGAAATGAATCCGAAGCAGTAAACTAGGATTCTAGTTCCACCCTAATCCAACGATATTTTAAGGTGCAATGTGTGAGCTTCCGACCTTTTGGGTCTCATCAGTTAGGCGGAAAAGTCTAAGAGCTAATTCGATTATTAATGCATATGCGCTTGCCCTTTTTCGTTATTGGTGCACTCGTTGTTTGTCTCAACTTCGTTTTTGAGAGTCAAGACAATCAGTTTGATAAGGGCTATCACGTTAGATTTTCTAGGTGTTCTAATGTATTCCACCCATCCTGAATTTACTATCTATGACAGCGTTACTCAAAGTGTGCTCCGACCAACACGAAACGCCTACTTCAACAATTCCACTTCACACAGGGGCTTTGAACTTCATTTTGTCATTTCCAAAAATCGTACTTATGTGAAACGGGAATTTCAGCATATTCAAGTACTTAAACTGAATACTTATATTTCAACTTTCTCTTTTAAAGCCTGACATCACTCAGTTGATGAGGATGAAACAACAATGTCATACTTTCCATTCAATGAACTCGGCTTTATTATTTGCTTGCTAACTCAGAACTTATTGTATCTACCTTTTTTCGTATAATTTTTGTAGTTTAGTAGCTATAGTATAAATATATATGAATCACCTTAGATAATATATTTCATAGTAGAATGAAAAGAATGTCATGATGAATTCTGTACGTATGTTTCAATAAAGGAGTTATTCAGTTTTTGAATACAATTATTTCAAGATATTATTCTGAATAATGATATAATCAATCAGGATATTACAATCATTAGTAAAAAATACAGATTTTGAATTGACTCGGCCGTTACTTGATGGAAATCCATGGCAAATGTAAATACTTCACAAACGATATCACTATTCATAATAATTCAACATACCCTTATCAACATAAAATTGCAGCATATAATAATAGTATATGATACACAGGCTAGTGGATTTTCCTCTTTCGGAAGTGAATTTCAATAAAGAACTCAATATCATAAAACAGATTGCAGTCAACAACGGATACAACGTTAATTTGATAGATAGTATTCTTTCTAAAAAACTTCATCATGAAGCTATTCAAGAAGTTTATCCTACCATCAAGAATAATAATCAAAATTATAGAACTTTAACCTATTTAGGATCATCAACTGAGAAATTAGCTTCATTTGTACATAAACAGGACTTAAAAGTGGCATATAAAACAAATAACGCGTTGGGACCTCGGTTGGGACGGTTTATCAAGAATAATAAAGAGAAAACTTCTATATTCGAAAAATCAGGGGTACACGAACTCAACTGTGGATCTTGTCCTAAGGTATATATCGGTCAGACAGGTCGTACGTTCAATCAGCGCATTCATGAACACAAGATGAATTGTATGAAAAAGAAAACAAATTCAACGTACGCCAACCATATAATAGAAGAAAACCATAGTTTTGATGATAATTTCGAAATTCTACATATAGACAATGAAGGACTAAAACTCAATCATTTTGAATCATTAGAAATCAACCAACTCAAAGAATTTGACATTTTACTTAATGATCCATTAGACCTCAATAGTTCACCACTGTTGAATTTGTTTTCTTAGTAAGTAAAAATATGTATTTGCTATCAACTCAAGTTAATCCGGTATACCGTATTTTAATGTAGATATTGTGCCTAATTTCCGAAAATGGAGGTTTATCGTACCTGTACACAGGTAACTAATCCTTCAGGTTGGGAGGGGATATATAAAAGTCACCTGTATATCACCTGACGAAGCTACTGTGTTAGCGAAACATGTTGTGTGTTTGAGAATTTTGTGGAAATCTTATTGTTTGTGAAGTTTTTACATTTGAAAATACAGATATAACTGGTTTCGCTCTCATCAGTTCAGGATTCTGGTTCCGTCAGAAATATATTTTTACAAAAGGGTTCCTCCACCAAAAAAGTTTGAGAACCGCTGATCTATAGTATAGCAACCGGTTTTCCTTTCAGAGAGATCTGTACGCCTCTGGGTATGACCGTATCAGAGATAATATCGGCGTTGTAGGATGTAAATAGCAAATTATAACATACATGTCACAAAACGCGCATCAGGCGACATACATGTATCCATCGAGTGGCAGCATGTTTCGCATGGAGAACATTTTGCTTCCGCAATGGTGCCGTACTGGGACGAATTATTCAGGTCGTTTGACAAACACGAAATTGCATGAATTATATCAGCGGCAATTTCAGTGTGTGCTGTATGGGCGATAATAAAATGAATTGAATTACTAGTAACGCATTTCATCTGGTTCTATGAACAAATGAAATATTTCACTATCAGAAACTGTTTGAGGTAGCAAATAACAGTCATTTAGTAGCTTATGCTATATGTACAGGGTGGCTGGAATTCGAGCCTCATCATTGGGATCTCGTAAACCGTAAAAGATACAGGGTCGGTTAAATCATGGCAAAGTTGCGCAATTTGATGCTCAACAAAATGCCGTTCTGAAACTTGGAAAATTCCGAATACTTTCGGAGATATCCGCAAAAAATCGAAATTCCATAAAATCGTTTTCATTTTTTTCTTGCGTTATTAGAAGAAATTAATCGATATGAATAACACTTTATCATGGCGACTTTTTCTTCCCTACAACATGACGTTATCAAATTTGAAATCTGACGTTTCGTCTTCCAGAAATCATCATCAACTTACTTTTTTCAAATGGGACCTGGATTTTTCATTTCATTTTTTGTTACTTTCAGATAGCCCAAAAACTATGAGCTATCACAAATTTCTATTTTCAAATGTTTCAATGACTAAAATTCACAGTTTCTCTATTTTTTCAAAATATTTAATCCGAAACTATTTTTGGAACATTATTATTCGAGTTATTATGCATTAGTAATATAACTAAGGGTAAAAAATATGTGAACTATGTAACCAAATTGTAATAAGAACAAAATGAAATTCTAAAGTGAATGCTCGAATAGTCCCCCTTGCATACCTCTTGGCATTTTCGTATGCGTCTTCGCAAATTGCCAGTGAGCGCGCGCTGGATCATTCTTCCTCTACCTTGTAGGGTTGTTATTTCAAACATTAAATTTTGTCGTAAAATATTTATGTCCCGTGGAATATCTTTAAATAAACGGTTTAAATATCCCCATAAAAAGTAATCCAGCGGAGATAAATCGGGGCTTCTTGCAGGCCAGCGCACCACTCCTTGGATTCCAATCCACTGATAGGGAAATGTTTCATTTAGATACTGAGTAACGGCCCTTTCATTGTGGGGTGGTGCACCATCCTAATGCCACCATAGTTGCTGGAGTATATTTAACGGCTCGTCTTCAAGAGCATCTAAATTTTGGATGAAATGAAGGTACCGATTACTATTTAAATTCCCATCATAAATAATTGGCCCCAAGATTCTGTTTCGATACATCCCCACCCAGACATTGAATGATGCCCGTCCCTGCCTTCGCAGTTGCTGATTTTGGTGCGGATTTTCCACTGCATAATATTGCTGATTATTTCTGTTGAAAAGGCCGCTCGTAGAAAAATTGCATTCATCAGTCCAGATAATGTTATTTGAAAAATCTTCATTCTGTTGCAATTTTCTATCAAGCCAATTGCAGAATTCTATATCCTTCTTTCATTATCTCCTGGTCTTAGTTCTTGGCTGACATGTGATTTATAAGGATGATACCTATGATTTTTGAGAATCTTCTGAATTCGGCTTCTAGGCATATTCAATTCTAGAGCAAATTATCGTGTGGAACCTCGGGGATTTTCCGTAACCTTCAAAATTTCTCGATCAAATTTATCGCAAATATAAATTATTTCTTTTCGAAACTTTCCGCATCTAAAACAGCTCCTTCATCTTCAGCTCCAAAACTTCCGCCATACGCATTTCGGGGCTTACTAAAACTACCATACGGATTCAAATTCTTGTCCAAATTATTGAAATACGTATAATGCGTTTGTGGTCGTTCGGGGTATTGCTGTAAATATCTCTCACATGAAATTTGCATGTTTCTATTAGCACTAAAATAAATTCGGACCATATCACGTTTTTCTGTATTGGAAAACACCATTTTTAATCGCGCAAATTATTCAAAACCTTGAACTGTCAAACTTTGACGAGTGGTTGTAACTTTTCATATCTAAAAGCATAGCCGCCCTTTCCATTTTCTGTAATTGCATTGAATATTTGGAAAAAATAAAGACACTGTGAATTTTAGTCATTGAAACATTTGAAAATCGAAATTTGTGATTTCTCAAAGTTTTTGGGCTATCTGAAGGTAACAAAAAAAGAAATAAAAGATCCAGGTCCGTATTTAAAAAAAGTAAGTTGATGATGGTTTCTGGAAGACGAAACGTCAGATTTCAAATTTGAGAACGCCATGTTGTAGGGAAGAAAAAGTGGCCTTGATAAAGTGTTATTCATATTGATTAATTTCTTCAAATAACGCCAGAAGAAAATAAAAACGATTTTATGGAATTTCGATTTTTTTCGGATATCTCCGAAAGTATTCGGAATTTTCCAAGTTGCAGAACGGCATTTTGTTAAACATAAAATTGCGCAACTTTGCCATAATTTGACCGACCCTGTATCTCTCACGGTTCACGAGATCCCAATGATGAGGCTCGAATTCCAGCCACCCTGTATGTTGAAGAAATATGTTCTCCTACGACCACCTATGAAAGCAGCATAAAATACACTGTGTTGTTGCTCAGAGAGTATCTCATATCACCATAGCAATGCGAATATGAAAACGAACAGTGTGGCAATGTGGCATGCTCACGTGATCTTGTTCGGTCTATACAGGGTGTTGCGAAATTCGACCGACAACGCTTGACAGGTGATAGCCCTCGTGATTTCATAATCACTGACATAGGGACATACGGCCTTCAAGTTTTCAGTTCTCGAGATACAGAGCGTAAAGTTGAGAAACAAAAATTGTTGTTTTGCAATATCTCAAGAATAGTTGGATATAATGCATTCAAATTCTGTATGTGGTTTCATCTTTGAATGGGTAATTTTTATCGTGAGACTATCAATACTCTGATAATGAGCTGAATTCTGACTTCCTTCAAAATAAATTTCTCTTGGTACATGAAAATTAGGATCTCCTGAGAAAATATCCACTCATTTTTATGAGACATCATCTCTTTGTAACTTGCTCGGAATTTCTTGATTCAAGAACAGAATTGTTCAACTATGATGAGCGATCAACTTGACAATAGAAGAATTTTCTTGTTTCGAACTATATAATTCTTTCTTCGACCAATACGTACTGGGATAATGAATAAATGTTCATTCGAATCAAGATTTTCTTCTATGAATATGCCCAGAAAGTTTTGTTGAGAAATCAAACAAATATTCATTTGGACCTATTCAAGAAAGCCATATGGTTGAATCAATGCTGTTCCGCATTTAATCTAGCAATAAGGAATACGCATGATTTTTTGTTTAATCGAAATTATATTCCTTCTTCCTCATAATAACACTAAATATCATTCATTAATCTCAAATTTGCTTGTGACTCTAACAAATTTCATTTAAATGAGGCTAAATATGAAGTCACAGGAAAACGGGTTAGTGGCCATCACTAATATTATGACGTCATAGTATTAGGCCGCACAGCCATAGACTAGCGCGACAGAATGACAAGATTCAGATTGAAAAAAAAAAGAAGGAGAAGAGGTAGGAGAAGAAAACAGTTTTAAACGCCAGAAATTTGAAATTTGAAAATGGAAAATGATAATGTTTATACCAAATACTGGCCTAGTGCCGCTGGCCTAGTGCCGCAATGCCTTTCATCAACAAAAGTATCGCCAGGAAAAATATTCCTTTCATTGCCAGTGGGATCGAGTGATAAAAATAAAGGGAAAAGAAAATTATGGTTGCAAGCCATAAGTAGAAATGATTTATCCGAGAAAACCAGAGGATTTGTTTGTGAAGACCATTTCGAAGTGAGTATACGTTCAAGTATGTCCTAGTGAAACCCATTATTTATCAATGATTATGTTCCTCATGTTATTAGGAGAATAATATAATATGTGATTTCGTTTTCAGCTTGAAGAAGATATGGAAAACTATATGAGATATAAATTGATAGGTGGTAATATATATTCGAAACAACATGCAAAAAGAAGTCCTGTTTGATCCTTCTTATTGTAGATATTTGTTTATTATTCAGTTATTATTATTCAGAATATATCATATAATTGAGATAGATTATAGAAACTACAAGCTCACATAATCATAACCTCACTTTCTCTTCTTATATTATTTTCAATCTTTCGGACATGAACATGCAGCCATGGTATTCTTCTTCTATATTTTCCCATGAATGTTTGACATGACAAATAAAAACAGCCACATCCAGTCGGAAATCATCGCTGCAGTTCGGCTGTTGGTCGGAAAGTTGCAAATATTATGATTTTCAATCAGAAATTATTAAATATTCGGTGCTCAATAATGTTTTTCGAATGTATAATTCGACATTTATACATATGAGTAATGGAACAAAAATATATTCCAGTGTAAAATTTTCACACGCGTATACCCTATTCTTTTTACCTGTGAAATATATCGAATCACAACCGAGTTTCAAGAACGATGCACCAAAATATTTGCAATGAGAAGGGCTTCACAATTATGTCATGAAAGTAGGGTAGTTTCATCTGATATTTCAAAATAGGAGTTGCTAGGGGTTAGGGAAATGGATGCATCAAGTTCGTTCAACTGTCAAAATTGCTTCCCCCAAGTATGAAAATCGACGGTCCCGGCAATTTCTGGTACAGGATTTGGTATTTCAGTTATTTGGGGGTCAAGTTTCCGTCGAAAGAACCTGTATATGATATAGCAGAATATGCATGATGAATAGCTCGGGTATTGACGTTTATCCATGGAATGGGCTTATATCACAAAAAAATTGTATTTCATAATTCGATAGAACTCACCCAAACTAGCTCACCACCGCAAACCGTTTCTTGCTGTGAGCTCCCTACGTTTTATAAAAAAATATTGAAATCCCCGATTTTTCGGACCTCTGAAAACGAGGCGACGATATGACGTCAAAACCGTAATACTGAAACAAGACTATTCCAGACAGATACATGATTTCTGACAGAGTGAATTAGCGCGAGATCACAGTTGAAAGAACTAATGTATCAGTTGTCTCAGTCTCCGTCGGGCGTTTGGTATTTTCTTTTAACTATGGTGAGATGAGGTTTCTACGTCATAAGATGGTCCGTTTTCAGAAGGTACTATTATTTATGTCCAAAAATAAAACATTTCAGTTAATTTTTCGATCGAATTATGTCGTCAATCATTATTTATGTATAAAAGGATCATTATAAACATGGTTTGAGTTAAAAGTTCTACTAAGGTGTACACGCCCATTATAGCCATTGATTGATCCAGATTTTAAATTACTCAATGTCCACGACTAAAGCTTTCCTAGATTCGCGGTTAAGATTTCCTCCTGACTCATCGAGTCAATTAAAAATGTTTCTGGAAATAATTGAATGCTGAATATTCACTGGCCAATTTGAAAGTCAAGATATTCAAATTCGTCGACTGTGCGCATTGTTTCCCTAGTCACAGCAAACAGGAGAGGAGAATATTGCGGACTCTTCAGAGAAAATCTCAGCTCACTAACTGGCAGCTAATGTGATATTTCAAGTCTCTCGCGTTCAGATGGTTTTTTTCTGCCACAAATCATTCATTCCTGAGATACTTTCTGTGTTGGAGACAGTTCATTTCCGGAACGGTTGTTTCATGAATTCGAGATGCAAAGCGAGAATACTTTCCTCCCATGTTGTTCTGCCTAATGAAATATGCCAACGTTATATTCTGGACAGTTGACTCGAAGATAACAAAACGCCAGGATATTCTTCTTTCGATTATCAAATTATTCATTCACAAATATCTACTGAGATCAAAACTAGTACGTTGAGAACATCAGTGTGACAGTTCAAAAAAGTGTATTGGAGCCCTGGAAGAGAAGGCGGTATGGAGGGTACTATCATCCGCGAAGCTGTGTACTGGACATGAAGTTGCTTTCAACAAATCGTTGATATGGAGTAGAAATAGTGTTGTTGCTAGAAATGATCCCTGCGGAACACCAGCATTTATAATAAGAGAGTCAGATGAAACTCGGTGGACCACTACATTGAGAGAAATAATTTAATAAATACAGGGTGTTTCATGACTCGATGCCCATAGTTTGAGGGCATATTTCTTCCATAATATTTTGAGTTCAAAGTGACTTATACACTTCTGTCTAAAACTCGATAGTTGATGAGTTATGAGCAATTAATCAACAACTTTGCTCATCAGCGGAATGCAAGAGGTGGTCCAGTTCTTTGTCCACAGAGGTCACCTGACCACTATTATCTTTAGGGACCCATGAAAAGTCTGTGTATTCGAACAAATGATACAAACCAGATGAGAGGTAATTCAAAACATCATGACTACAGCTGCATCCATAAGAGAAGACCCAGATACTCTTCACCGAGAGAGCAAAGTTTTCAATGATTATTGGATAATCCAGAATGTGTTGTGAAGCTGCAGGAGAACATTTTGAATGAAAACCTCGATTGAATTTGTATAAGTAATCAAAAATTTCCCAATTGATGAAATATAACATTATTCAATTCTGATAAATTCAATATTGCTCATTGATCTTCAACTATAGAGTTTTGGACAAAATTCGAAATTGTTGAGAAAATATGCCCTCGAGCTAAGAGGATCGAGTCACGGGACAACCTATATATACTACTAAAAAAATATCTGTAGTGAACTGGAGGTAGGTTCAAGCCAGTTTCAAATTGAATTTATCCAACTCTCGAAGTCAACTTCCGGAACAGTTCGGATACTTTTTTCCTGATGGAATCGTGACGAAGAGACATAAAATCAAACTCGATGGTTTTTCGTAGTCCCTCTGGGACACTAACGCTATACAAATGGTCCTCATCAATCAATATCCGTTCTGTATATGCGGCAATATAAAAATATAATAAATTTCCAATATTCCGATTTGGGATCAATTTCTGCGAGGGACTGAGTCTCGCACTGTACTTGACAAACTCTCATCGTGTTTGCCAATCTGAAGGAAAAATTCAGTTCTTCCTATCCAGCATCTATAACCAAAAATATACCGGTGTTAAAAAGGAATATTCTCAGATGAATTATGAACATACAAAAAAGGATATATATTTATATAAAGCAATACATTGAGAATTCGCATTCTCTATGTGATGAGAATATTTACTCTTTTTCAGGTAATTCAATAGAAAACAACTACTTTCCTGGCTATATGCCACGACGAACATTGAATTATATCTATTGAACACACACGATAAGAGTTTGAAAATAAAATATAAGAATTTCTGAAATTGAGAATTTGCATTCTCCTTCAGACAAAAAAATGTATATACACACATCATTCTGAATATTCAACAGAAAACAACTACTTTCCTGGCTATTTGCCACGTCGAACATTGAATTATATCTGATGAACATTCAAAAGGGAACATGAAAAATAAAGAATAAAATCCTCCGAAATTGAGAATTGACATTCTTCTTCAAATCGGTTGAATAATATGATGAATAATGATATAGAAATATGACTTACCAATATATTCAGCATTGAAATGAAAATTGGAATGTATAGGAGAAGTATACTGGCATGAACTCTTATCGTGTGTGTTCAATAGATATAATTCAATGTTCGTCGTGGCATATAGCCAGGAAAGTAGTTGTTTTCTATTGAATTACCTGAAAAAGAGTAAATATTCTCATCACATAGAGAATGCGAATTCTCAATGTATTGCTTTATATAAATATATATCCTTTTTTGTATGTTCATAATTCATCTGAGAATATTCCTTTTCAACACTTTTATACCCAATCAGGGGGTTCAAACTTGAACGATGGAAACTTGTGATTTTTATAGACCTCTAATCGCAGATTCGTGATAGAGTCTCAATTCAGAATTCATTTCCACGCCCTGTTTGATGAATGTCAATTTATCATACACCCAAAAGCATACCGGTGTTCATTTGAAAACTTTTCACGCGCTGTATATCGTCGGTATGGTAGGTTGTGTGGCACCTCATTGGAGAGACTTTTTAATTCTCTGAAAGCCTGTGTTTTCATTTTCCGAATAGAACGATAAGTTCGCAAAATATCGAAGGAAATATTGTGAGTGAAAAGTTGTTCGGAAAACGTGAGTGTTAGTATACCTGACGTAAAAAGAATTTAGCTCGTTTCATCAACCCTGCACCCTGCTTACCCCAAGTTTATTGGGGTCGTGGGTCATTGAAAACGTACGATGAACGCTAGTGTCTAAACTGTTTTTTTATCGCTTGGAGCGCACGAAAGGAAATCCCTATAATGTTCAAAGAACATCGTGCGTTCCTAGGGAGAATAGGGACAGGAGGTAGGTATTGGATTTTTTTTAACTTCTGGAGATTATATGTTGTTGGGAATACTTACTCAGGCAATGAATTTCAGAGCCTAGCCGTTCTATGGATGAAGGAGTTTCAATAAAGTGCTGTTCGACATCTTCCGAGGTTGACAACGAAAGGATGTGCTGACTGGGCTTGTCTAGTTGGTCTGTTGCATTTTTTGTTGAAATCAAGCGACTATATTTGCAGAGATGGAGAAGATTAGTTAAAACTATTCGATATGGATGTTTCAATGAAAAACTAGAAAATTGATGATATAATAATATGATATACCTACCAGTTGTCCCAAAAGTTATCGTATACAGGCAATATCCCGCTTATTTGACACGATAGTTGAAAAACTGAAACTGAAAACTTCATTGAATGGCATTGAAGTACCTTCCTAATGACATTAAAAAATCCATTATATTTGACAGTTCTCTGGCAGCTGTCCTCCACATTGCATTTTCATATGGCATCCCCTGTATATTTTTGTTGGAGATTACGTGTCACTCAATTTGGAATACAACGATAGCGTATACTTGGTATTTTTTTATTAATAACAAAAATATCAACATTTGTGACTTGTTTCAAGTTACTCAATTATCCTTATCGAAATGAAATATTGCCTCGGCCCATGTTTTTTGTTTCGAGAAGCCATATGTCATAATAATTTTGAACAATTGCTGTAATTTTTACTTCATTCTTTGATTAGCATAAAAGCTATTCTAGTTGAAATTCATACTTCATCAAATGTTGCTGTTCTTGTTATAATAATAGGAAAATACCAAGTATATGCTATCGTTGTATTCTTCATATGATGGCACGCAATTTTCAATGACAATATACAGGGGGTGCCATTAGAAAATGAAAAGTAGGGGATAGCTGCCAGAGAACTGTTAGATGTAAAGAATTTGTTTATTTGTCATGAGGAAGTTACTTCAGTGCCAGACAATACAGTTTTTGAATTTTCCAATTATCTTGTCAAATGAGCCAGAAATTGTATTACCCGGTATATTCGGTTCATTAATATTCATCATCATGTGTTATGCAGGGATGACAGATGATTGACTGACAGAATTGCTATTTATTGGAATACACAACAGTATACATGTTGCAGCCGTGAGAAATGCCCAGAAAAGTTTGTTCTTTCCTATTTTCTACATCTCTCCATAACTAGTCACTTGATTTCAACAACAAAAAAATAGTTTTTTGGATGTTCGATAAATTGATATTCATTATACTGGACGTGGAAAGAAATTCTGAATTGAGACAAAAACCTAATCACGAATCTGCGATTGAGGTCTATGAAAATCACAAGTTTCCATCGTTCATAAGTTTTGAACCCCTTTGGGTGATATTATTGGAATATTCTCAGATATATTTATGAACACAAAAAAATGGATATATATATATATTATGTTTTCAAATTCATATCGTGTGTTCAAATAGATTCAATTCAATATTCGTCGTGGCATATAGCCAGGAAAGTAGTTGTTTTCTGTTGAATAAACCGAGAAAGAATTAATATTTTCATCACATGGAGAATGCGAATTCTCAATGTATTTCTCTATATTCATATCCATTTTTGTTTTCATAAATGTATCTGGGAATATTCCTTTTCAAAAAAATGAGTATCGAGTCCCGTCCGTTTTCAATGACCCACGACCACAGCAAACTTGAGGGGTGGGCATTGGGTACAACGTTGATGCAACGAGCTGAATAATTGCTGTGCTTTCCAAATTAGTGAACAAAAAATTCAATGTATTCATTCTGGATTATTTCTGATTGAGAATACTCACCTAGTAGCGTGATGAAAAGAAATATAAACGAAGTTTCATCCTTCGCCATTATGTTCAGAGTCAAACCTGAAACAAAAAAATTATATTTGTATGTGATGAGACATGTGACTCCGAACTCAGTTTCTATTGATTTCACAGAAACGTTCAAATTGGCATATATGTAGTATTTTTTATGAGCATTCAAAATTCAGTACGAAGAAATGCAAAAAATCATCGTGAATCTCACATAGGCTGGTATTTTTTAAATGAAACACCCTATATTGTATTTTCCCATACGGTAGAGCTATTTCTTCTGATTTCGAATATATAAAAACTTGATTGAGGTGTTCTTTTGTTAGTTTTCGATGAATATAGATTTTTTGACATAGATCTAAGGCAGGTGTTGATGCTGCGATTTCTGGCATTCTACAGCTGCGCCTCAGAATCCATATTTTTGGAAAATCAGAAAAAAACTCTATAGATTAGGAGAATGAAATGCCGGATGTTCTTTTCACAAAATAACAGTCAATGTCCAATACTTAATTTCTCTTCATTTGATCGTTTCTGTGAGACCAATATCAACTGAGATAGCTATCCAGTGAAATATAAACAATCACCCTGTACATTGATCAAGAGGCTGGAAATATGTTTCAACTATCAGAATTTCTTGGAATGAGAATTCAATAACAGGCTGTCCCATTTTCGAAGACCTTACGGGGATATCTAACTTATTTTCAAAGATAGAGATTTTCCGTCCACAAACAAAATGTTCATAACCTGCTACGCTCTTGAGATACAGGGCGAAATATGAAAAAATAAATTTTGGGCCACCTCTTGCATCTCAGCTATCTTTCAACTTATCGAAAAAAAAAACTGTCACCTACACATTTTTCCACGTCGAATCCCATTATTCCGGTATAACCCGTAGTTATGTTTTTTGAATAGAACACCCTGTATATTTCTTTATATTTGAAATATTGATGCTCTGCGCTTCCTGGAAATATGAAACACTCATGAGGAATGTCAATTATAAGCCATGAATTCAGATAATTTCTAGTTTTTGAGTAGAAATTCCATCGTATATGGCAACATTGTCCATATCACGATTTCTCATATTCACCTTGTTACTTAATCAGTGTTCCATCACAAACTCCTTTCAATTTTACCAATATTCAACATTTACCAATATTCAGCCCAATTTATTGACTATGAAAAGCTGAGGACCTAATCAGTAGGTGGCTATGAAAAAAAAGCGAGTGCAGAATGTATCATGCTTTTCGTCACCAACCTTTCAAATTTTCCGAATTTTTATACAACGGCAGAAGATAATCCAGGATATCAAAACTACAAAATTCCAGAAACCAACTTATATCCGAACCTCGTATGAAAAATTCATATATTTTTTTTTCATAGCCACCTACTAATAAGGTCAACAGCTTTTATAGTCAATTAATAGTGCTGAATATATGTAAATGTTGTTGAAATTTTAAATAATGTGTAAAAAGAAATTGTGTCAGCAACAAGGTATATATATGAATTTGTGAAATGGACAATGTTGCCACATATTCAAATGGCCCATGAATGAGAAATCCGCTGAAGAACTAGAAACTATCTAATTTCATGGCTTATACTTAGAATATTAAAAGAATTTTGTATATTTTTGGAAAGCACATAGCATCATTGTTTCAAATATGAAAAAATAAACGGGATATTGCTTTTAAAAACACATAACTCTGCTTTATATTCGCATAATTGAAGCTCATTTCGAAAGTCTGACTATGCCACTGGATTCTACGATGAAAAATGTCTAATAGTCAGTTTTTACTTCCCCGATAAGTTGAGAGATAATTGAGATACAAGGGGTCCCAAATTGCAACATATTCAATTTCTCAATGTATCTGAAAACGGAAACGTTTTATGACAATTTTGTTTACGGTATCGTGAGTATTACAAAAAAGTATCTTTGAAAATATGTGAGATATCCCGTGAGGACATCTAAAATGGGACAGCCTATACATTTCAATCTTCACACAACTTGTACCTATATTATTCCCCCTCATCCTAGATTATATAGACTCCCTCATGTATTTGAAGTTTGAACTCTGGTACTGTATCTCTGATAAAATTCGTCATTCTCATTCGTATTGAAACAATGTCAATACATGATTCCACTCCGAAACAATAAGTTCGAGTTCCATTCAGAGGCAGCTTTAATTGAAATCGGAATACTCGTGAGAATCTTCACTAAGAAGGTTTGAATTATAACAGGTGCCATCAGGATTCAGCTCGAATTTAATCTCGTACATGTTCCGACATCACATCAGACATTTGAGGTATGATACCTACACGAAATGGAATGAATATTTCCTGTTTAACAATCATTGCACAATGCAGAGCATTGGGTGTTCGTGTCGAAAACAAAAATTTGTTCTTCATGAGTACCTACTTGGAATGCTGCATGAAGATTCTCTAGAAATATTTGAATATAACAAAAACTGTGTATTATATGAAATATATTTTATTGGTATTCTGCAAAATTGCAAATTGCAAAAATTTTTGCAGTTTTTGCAATATTTGCAATTTTCAGGAATTTTTGCAATTTTTGCTATTTCTGCAATTTTCAGGCATTTTGCGATTTTTGCGATTTTCAGGAATTTTCGCAATTTTTGCTATTTCTGCAATTTTCAGGCAATTTGCGATTTTTGCAATTTTCAGGAATTTTTGCAATTTTCAGGCATTTTTGCGATTTTTGCAATTTTCAGGAATTTAGGAATTCTCACAATTTTCCGTAATTTTTTCAATTTTTGCAATTTCTGCAATTTTCAGGAATTTTTGCAATTTTTACAATTTTCAGGAATTTTTGCGATTTTTGCAATTTTCATTAATTTTTGCAATTTCCTGAAATTTTTCTATCTTTCAGGAATTTCCGCAATTTTTGCTATTTCTGCAATTTTCAGGCATTTTAAAGAAACCTGAAGATTGCAAAAATCGCAAAAATGCCGGAAAATTGCAAAAATCGCAATGCTGATGATGATGGCGGAGAGTGCGGACGCGTGTACAGATCTCTGCAGCTACTGTAAGAAAACTGCATCCAAAAAAATTTTAAAATGTACAGAATGTGATAAAGTCTACCACAAAAGTTGTGCTGCACGTGTAGTTTGCTGTGAAAAAGCATTAGGTGAAGAAGAAACCATAACAAATACTCTCGTATATGGAAATCTGAAGGTCTCTTGTGATAAGAACACCACGACCATCGATGCCAGTATAGAAATAAAGATGGAAACATTGAAAATGGAAAATGAATACCTCAAAAGGCTCCTAGAAGGTACAGATATTAGATATAAATTATTAGAAGACAATATCAAATTGCTACAAGAGAATAAATTACTCGTTGAAGAAAAAGTTGAACAGCTTAAAAAAGAGCTGGATATAAAAAACGATACAGACATGGAGATTGATACGATGAGAAATAAAAACACTCATGTCTACAACCAAAAGGAATCCCGAACAAAAAATATAAATGAATACTTTAACAGTAAAGCGATTTTTGCAATTTTCAGGAAATTTTGCAATTTTTGCTATTTCTGCAATTTTCAGGCATTTTTGCGATTTCTGCAATTTTCAGGAAATTTTGCGATTTTTGCAATTTTCAGGAATTTTTGTGATTTTTTGCAATTTTCAGGAATTTTTGTGATTTTTGCAATTTTCAGGAATTTTTGCAATTTTTGCAATTTTCAGGAATTTTTGCGATTTTTGCAATTTTCAGGAATTTTTGCGATTTTTGCAATTTTCAGGAATTTTTGCGATTTTTGCAATTTTCAGGAATTTTTGTGATTTTTTGCAATTTTCAGGAATTTTTGTGATTTTTGCAATTTTCAGGAATTTTTGCAATTTTTGCAATTTTCAGGAATTTTTGCGATTTTTGCAATTTTCAGGAATTTTGCGATTTTTGCAATTTTCAGGAATTTTAATGATTTTTGCAAATTTCAGGAATTTTTGTGATTTTTTGCAATTTTCAGGAACTTTTGTGATTTTTGCAATTTTCAGGAATTTTTGCGATTTTTGCAATTTTCAGGAATTTTTGCGATTTTTGCAATTTTCAGGAATTTTTGCGATTTTTGCAATTCTCAAGAATTTTAGTGATTTTTGCAATTTTCAGGAATTTTTATGATTTTTTGCAATTTTCAGGAATTTTTGTGATTTTTGCAATTTTTCAGGAATTTTTGCAATTTTTGCAATTTTCAGGAATTTTTGCGATTTTTGCAATTTTCAGGAATTTTTGCGATTTTTGCAATTTTCAGGCATTTTTGCGATTTTTGCAATTTTCAGGAATTTCTGCGATTTTTGCAATTTTCAGGAATTTTTGCGATTTTTGCAATTTTCAGGAATTTTTGCAATTTTTGCTATTTCTGCAATTTTCAGGAATTTTTGCGATTTTTGCAATTTTCAGGAATTTTTGCAATTTTCAGGAATTTTTGTGATTTTTTGCAATTTTCAGGAATTTTTGTGATTTTTGCAATTTTCAGGAATTTTTGCAATTTTTGCAATTTTCAGGAATTTTTGCGATTTTTGCAATTTTCAGGCATTTTTGCGATTTTTGCAATTTTCAGGAATTTCTGCGATTTTTGCAATTTTCAAGAATTTTTGCGATTTTTGCAATTTTCAGGAATTTTTGCGATTTTTGCAATTTTCAGGAATTTTGTGATTTTTGCAATTTTCAGGAATTTTTGTGATTTTTTGCAATTTTCAGGAATTTTTGTGATTTTTGCAATTTTCAAGAATTTTTGCAATTTTTGCAATTTTCAGGAATTTTTGCGATTTTTGCAAATTTCAGGAATTTTTGTGATTTTTGCAATTTTCAGGAATTTTTGTGATTTTTTGCAATTTTCAGGAATTTTTGCGATTTTTGCAATTTTCAGGAATTTTTGTGATTTTTGCAATTTTCAGGAATTTTTGCGATTTTTGCAATTTTCAGGAATTTCTGCGATTTTTGCAATTTTCAAGAATTTTTGCGATTTTTGCAATTTTCAGGAATTTTTGCAATTTTTGCTATTTCTGCAATTTTCAGGCATTTTTGCGATTTCTGCAATTTTCAGGAAATTTTGCGATTTTTGCAATTTTCAGGAATTTTTGTGATTTTTGCAATTTTCAGGAATTTTTGCGATTTTTGCAATTTTCAGGAATTTTTGTGATTTTTTGCAATTTCCAGGAATTTTGTGATTTTTGCAATTTTCAGGAATTTTTGCAATTTTTGCAATTTTCAGGAATTTTTGCGATTTTTGCAATTTTCAGGAATTTTTGCGATTTTTGCAATTTTCAGGAATTTTAATGATTTTTGCAAATTTCAGGAATTTTTGTGATTTTTTGCAATTTTCAGGAACTTTTGTGATTTTTGCAATTTTCAGGAATTTTTGCGATTGTTGCAATTTTCAGGAATTTTTGCGATTTTTGCAATTTTCAGGAATTTTTGTGATTTTTTGCAATTTTCAGGAATTTTTGCAATTTTTGCAATTTTCAGGAATTTTGCGATTTTTGCAATTTTCAAGAATTTTTGCGATTTTTGCAATTTTCAGGAATTTTTGTGATTTTTGCAATTTTCAGTAATTTTTGTGATTTTTTGCAATTTTCAGGAATTTTTGTGATTTTTGCAATTTTCAAGAATTTTTGCAATTTTTGCAATTTTCAGGAATTTTTGCGATTTTTGCAATTTTCAGGAATTTTTGCAATTTTTGCAATTTTCAGGAATTTTTGCGATTTTTGCAATTTTCAGGAATTTTTGCGATTTTTGCAATTCTCAGGAATTTTAGTGATTTTTGCAATTTTCAGGAATTTTTGTGATTTTTTGCAATTTTCAGGAATTTTTGTGATTTTTGCAATTTTCAGGAATTTTTGCAATTTTTTGCAATTTTCAGGAATTTTTGCGATTTTTGCAATTTTCAGGAATTTTTGCGATTTTTGCAATTTTCAGGCATTTTTGCGATTTTTGCAATTTTCAGGAATTTCTGCGATTTTTGCAATTTTCAAGAATTTTTGCGATTTTTGCAATTTTCAGGAATTTTTGCAATTTTTGCTATTTCTGCAATTTTCAGGAATTTTTGCGATTTTTGCAATTTTCAGGAATTTTAGTGATTTTTGCAATTTTCAGGAATTTTTGTGATTTTTTGCAATTTTCAGGAATTTTTGTGATTTTTGCAATTTTCAGGAATTTTTGCAATTTTTGCAATTTTCAGGAATTTTTGCGATTTTTGCAATTTTCAGGAATTTTTGCGATTTTTGCAATTTTCAGTCATTTTTGCGATTTTTGCAATTTTCAGGAATTTCTGCGATTTTTGCAATTTTCAAGAATTTTTGCGATTTTTGCAATTTTCAGGAATTTTTGCGATTTTTGCAATTTTCAGGAATTTTTGTGATTTTTGCAATTTTCAGGAATTTTTGTGATTTTTTGCAATTTTCAGGAATTTTTGTGATTTTTGCAATTTTCAGGAATTTTTGCAATTTTTGCAATTTTCAGGAATTTTTGCGATTTTTGCAATTTTCAGGAATTTTTGCAATTTTTGCAATTTTCAGGAATTTTTGCTATTTCTGCAATTTTCAGGAATTTTTGCGATTTTTGCAATTTTCAGGAATTTTTGTGATTTTTTGCAATTTTCAGGAATTTTTGTGATTTTTTGCAATTTTCAGGAATTTTTGTGATTTTTGCAATTTTCAGGAATTTTTGCAATTTTTGCAATTTTCAGGAATTTTTGCGATTTTTGCAATTTTCAGGAATTTTTGCGATTTTTGCAATTTTCAGGCATTTTTGCGATTTTTGCAATTTTCAGGAATTTCTGCGATTTTTGCAATTTTCAAGAATTTTTGCGATTTTTGCAATTTCCAGGAATTTTTGCGATTTTTGCAATTTTCAGGAATTTTTGTGATTTTTTGCAATTTTCAGGAATTTTGTGATTTTTGCAATTTTCAGGAATTTTTGCAATTTTTGCAATTTTCAGGAATTTTTGCGATTTTTGCAATTTTCAGGAATTTTTGCGATTTTTGCAATTTTCAGGAATTTTAATGATTTTTGCAAATTTCAGGAAGTTTTGTGATTTTTTGCAATTTTCAGGAATTTTTGTGATTTTTGCAATTTTCAGGAATTTTTGCGATTGTTGCAATTTTCAGGAATTTTTGCGATTTTTGCAATTTTCAGGAATTTTTGTGATTTTTTGCAATTTTCAGGAAATTTTGTGATTTTTGCAATTTTCAGGAATTTTTGCAATTTTTGCAATTTTCAGGAATTTTTGCGATTTTTGCAATTTTCAAGAATTTTAGCGATTTTTGCAATTTTCAGGAATTTTTGTGATTTTTGCAATTTTCAAGAATTTTTGCAATTTTTGCAATTTTCAGGAATTTTTGTGATTTTTGCAATTTTCAGGAATTTTTGCAATTCTCAGGAATTTTTAGTGATTTTTGCAATTTTCAGGAATTTTTGCAATTTTTGCAATTTTTAGGAATTTTTGCGATTTTTGCAATTTTCAGGAATTTTTGCGATTTTTGCATTTTTCAGGCATTTTTGCGATTTTTGCAATTTTCAGGAATTTCTGCAATTTTTGCAATTTTCAGGAATTTTGCGATTTTTGCAATTTTCAAGAATTTTTGCGATTTTTGCAATTTTCAGGAATTTTTGCGATTTTTGCAATTTTCAGGAATTTTTGTGATTTTTGCAATTTTCAGGAATTTTTGTGATTTTTGCAATTTTCAGGAATTTTTGCAATTTTTGCAATTTTCAGGAATTTTTGCGATTTTTGCAATTTTCAGGAATTTTTGCGATTTTTGCAATTTTCAGGAATTTTAATGATTTTTGCAAATTTCAGGAAGTTTTGTGATTTTTTGCAATTTCCAGGAATTTTGTGATTTTTGCAATTTTCAGGAATTTTTGCGATTTTTGCAATTTACAGGAATTTTTGTGATTTTTTGCAATTTTTCAGGAATTTTTGTGATTTTTGCAATTTTCAGGAATTTTTGCAATTTTTTGCAATTTTCAGGAATTTTTGCGATTTTTGCAATTTTCAGGAATTTTTGTGATTTTTTGCAATTTCCAGGAATTTTGTGATTTTTGCAATTTTCAGGAATTTTTGCAATTTTTGCAATTTTCAGGAATTTTTGCGATTTTTGCAATTTTCAGGAATTTTTGCGATTTTTGCAATTTTCAGGAATTTTAATGATTTTTGCAAATTTCAGGAATTTTTGTGATTTTTTGCAATTTTCAGGAATTTTTGTGATTTTTGCAATTTTCAGGAATTTTTGCGATTTTTGCAATTTTCAGGAATTTTTGCGATTTTTGCAATTTTCAGGAATTTTTGTGATTTTTTGCAATTTTCAGGAATTTTTGTGATTTTTGCAATTTTCAGGAATTTTTGCAATTTTTGCAATTTTCAGGAATTTTGCGATTTTTGCAATTTTCAGGAATTTTTGCGATTTTTGCAATTTTCAGGAATTTTTGCAATTTTTGCAATTTTCAGGAATTTTTGCGATTTTTGCAATTTTCAGGCATTTTTGCGATTTTTGCAATTTTCAGGAATTTCTGCGATTTTTGCAATTTTCAAGAATTTTTGCGATTTTTGCAATTTTCAGGAATTTTTGCGATTTTTGCAATTTTCAGGAATTTTTGTGATTTTTGCAATTTTCAGGAATTTTTGTGATTTTTTTGCAATTTTCAGGAATTTTTGTGATTTTTGCAATTTTCAAGAATTTTTGCAATTTTTGCAATTTTCACGAATTTTTGCGATTTTTGCAATTTTCAGGAATTTTTTGCAATTTTTGCAATTTTCACGAATTTTTGCGATTTTTGCAATTTTCAGGAATTTTTGCGATTTTTGCAATTCTCAGGAATTTTAGTGATTTTTGCAATTTTCAGGAATTTTTGTGATTTTTTGCAATTTTCAGGAATTTTTGTGATCTTTGCAATTTTCAGGAATTTTTGCAATCTTTGCAATTTTCAGGAATTTGCGATTTTTGCAATTTTCAGGCATTTTTGCGATTTTTGCAATTTTCAGGAATTTCTGCGATTTTTGCAATTTTCAAGAATTTTTGCGATTTTTGCAATTTTCAGGAATTTTTGCAATTTTTGCTATTTCTGCAATTTTCAGGCATTTTTGCGATTTCTGCAATTTTCAGGAAATTTTGCGATTTTTGGAATTTTCAGGAATTTTTGTGATTTTTTGCAATTTTCAGGAATTTTTGTGATTTTGCAATTTTCAGGAATTTTTGCAATTTTTGCAATTTTCAGGAATTTTTGCGATTTTTGCAATTTTCAGGAATTTTTGCGATTTTTGCAATTTTCAGGAATTTTTGCGATTTTTGCAATTTTCAGGCATTTTTGTGATTTTTGCAATTTTCAAGAATTTTTGCAATTTTTGCAATTTTCAGGAATTTTTGCGATTTTTGCAATTTTCAGGAATTTTTGTGATTTTTGCAATTTTCAGGAATTTTTGTGATTTTTTTGCAATTTTCAGGAATTTTTGCAATTTTTGCAAATTTCAGGAATTTTTGTGATTTTTGCAATTTTCAGGAATTTTTGCGATTTTTGCAATTTTCAGGAATTTCTGCGATTTTTGCAATTTTCAAGAATTTTTGCGATTTTTGCAATTTTCAGGAATTTTTGCAATTTTTGCTATTTCTGCAATTTTCAGGCATTTTTGCGATTTCTGCAATTTTCAGGAAATTTTGCGATTTTTGCAATTTTCAGGAATTTTTGTGATTTTTGCAATTTTCAGGAATTTTTGCGATTTTTGCAATTTTCAGGAATTTTTGTGATTTTTTGCAATTTCCAGGAATTTTGTGATTTTTGCAATTTTCAGGAATTTTTGCAATTTTTGCAATTTTCAGGAATTTTTGCGATTTTTGCAATTTTCAGGAATTTTTGCGATTTTTGCAATTTTCAGGAATTTTAATGATTTTTGCAAATTTCAGGAATTTTTGTGATTTTTTGCAATTTTCAGGAATTTTTGTGATTTTTGCAATTTTCAGGAATTTTTGCGATTGTTGCAATTTTCAGGAATTTTTGCGATTTTTGCAATTTTCAGGAATTTTTGTGATTTTTTGCAATTTTCAGGAATTTTTGTGATTTTTGCAATTTTCAGGAATTTTTGCAATTTTTGCAATTTTCAGGAATTTTGCGATTTTTGCAATTTTCAAGAATTTTTGCGATTTTTGCAATTTTCAGGAATTTTTGTGATTTTTGCAATTTTCAGTAATTTTTGTGATTTTTTGCAATTTTCAGGAATTTTTGTGATTTTTGCAATTTTCAAGAATTTTTTGCAATTTTTGCAATTTTCAGGAATTTTTGCGATTTTTGCAATTTTCAGGAATTTTTGCAATTTTTGCAATTTTCAGGAATTTTTGCGATTTTTGCAATTTTCAGGAATTTTTGCGATTTTTGCAATTCTCAGGAATTTTAGTGATTTTTGCAATTTTCAGGAATTTTTGTGATTTTTTGCAATTTTCAGGAATTTTTGTGATTTTTGCAATTTTCAGGAATTTTTGCAATTTTTGCAATTTTCAGGAATTTTTGCGATTTTTGCAATTTTCAGGAATTTTTGCGATTTTTGCAATTTTCAGGCATTTTTGCGATTTTTGCAATTTTCAGGAATTTCTGCGATTTTTGCAATTTTCAAGAATTTTTGCGATTTTTGCAATTTTCAGGAATTTTTGCAATTTTTGCTATTTCTGCAATTTTCAGGAATTTTTGCGATTTTTGCAATTTTCAGGAATTTTAGTGATTTTTGCAATTTTCAGGAATTTTTGTGATTTTTTGCAATTTTCAGGAATTTTTGTGATTTTTGCAATTTTCAGGAATTTTTGCAATTTTTGCAATTTTCAGGAATTTGCGATTTTTGCAATTTTCAGGAATTTTTGCGATTTTTGCAATTTTCAGTCATTTTTGCGATTTTTGCAATTTTCAGGAATTTTTGCGATTTTTGCAATTTTCAGGAATTTTTGTGATTTTTGCAATTTTCAGGAATTTTTGTGATTTTTTGCAATTTTCAGGAATTTTTGTGATTTTTGCAATTTTCAAGAATTTTTGCAATTTTTGCAATTTTCAGGAATTTTTGCGATTTTTGCAATTTTCAGGAATTTTTGCAATTTTTGCAATTTTCAGGAATTTTTGCGATTTTTGCAATTTTCAGGAATTTTTGCGATTTTTGCAATTTTCAGGAATTTTAGTGATTTTTGCAATTTTCAGGAATTTTTGTGATTTTTTGCAATTTTCAGGAATTTTTGTGATTTTTGCAATTTTCAGGAATTTTTGCAATTTTTGCAATTTTCAGGAATTTTTGCGATTTTTGCAATTTTCAGGAATTTTTGCGATTTTTGCAATTTTCAGGCATTTTTGCGATTTTTGCAATTTTCAGGAATTTCTGCGATTTTTGCAATTTTCAAGAATTTTTGCGATTTTTGCAATTTTCAGGAATTTTTGCGATTTTTGCAATTTTCAGGAATTTTAATGATTTTTGCAAATTTCAGGAATTCTTGTGATTTTTGCAATTTTCAGGAATTTTCGCGATTTTTGCAATTTTCAGGCATTTTTGCGATTTTTGCAATTTTCAGGAATTTCTGCGATTTTTGCAATTTTCAAGAATTTTTGCGATTTTTGCAATTTTCAGGAATTTTTGCAATTTTTGCTATTTCTGCAATTTTCAGGCATTTTTGCGATTTCTGCAATTTTCAGGAAATTTTGCGATTTTTGCAATTTTCAGGAATTTTTGTGATTTTTTGCAATTTTCAGGAATTTTTGTGATTTTGCAATTTTCAGGAATTTTTGCAATTTTTGCAATTTTCAGGAATTTTTGCGATTTTTGCAATTTTCAGGAATTTTTGCGATTTTTGCAATTTTCAGGAATTTTTGCGATTTTTGCAATTTTCAGGAATTTTTGTGATTTTTTGCAATTTTCAGGAATTTTTGTGATTTTTGCAATTTTCAGGAATTTTTGCAATTTTTGCAATTTTCAGGAATTTTTGCGATTTTTGCAATTTTCAGGAATTTTTGTGATTTTTTGCAATTTCCAGGAATTTTGTGATTTTTGCAATTTTCAGGAATTTTTGCAATTTTTGCAATTTTCAGGAATTTTTGCGATTTTTGCAATTTTCAGGAATTTTTGCGATTTTTGCAATTTTCAGGAATTTTAATGATTTTTGCAAATTTCAGGAATTTTTGTGATTTTTTGCAATTTTCAGGAATTTTTGTGATTTTTGCAATTTTCAGGAATTTTTGCGATTGTTGCAATTTTCAGGAATTTTTGCGATTTTTGCAATTTTCAGGAATTTTTGTGATTTTTTTGCAATTTTCAGGAATTTTTGTGATTTTTTGCAATTTTCAGGAATTTTTGCAATTTTTGCAATTTTCAGGAATTTTGCGATTTTTGCAATTTTCAAGAATTTTTGCGATTTTTGCAATTTTCAGGAATTTTTGTGATTTTTTTGCAATTTTCAGGAATTTTTGTGATTTTTGCAATTTTCAAGAATTTTTGCAATTTTTGCAATTTTCAGGAATTTTTGCGATTTTTGCAATTTTCAGGAATTTTTGCAATTTTTGCAATTTTCAGGAATTTTTGCGATTTTTGCAATTTTCAGGAATTTTTGCGATTTTTGCAATTCTCAGGAATTTTAGTGATTTTTGCAATTTTCAGGAATTTTTGTGATTTTTTTGCAATTTTCAGGAATTTTTGTGATTTTTGCAATTTTCAGGAATTTTTGCAATTTTTGCAATTTTCAGGAATTTTTGCGATTTTTGCAATTTTCAGGAATTTTTGCGATTTTTGCAATTTTCAGGCATTTTTGCGATTTTTGCAATTTTCAGGAATTTCTGCGATTTTTGCAATTTTCAAGAATTTTTGCGATTTTTGCAATTTTCAGGAATTTTTGCAATTTTTGCTATTTCTGCAATTTTCAGGAATTTTTGCGATTTTTGCAATTTTCAGGAATTTTAGTGATTTTTGCAATTTTCAGGAATTTTTGTGATTTTTTGCAATTTTCAGGAATTTTTGCAATTTTTGCAATTTTCAGGAATTTTTGCGATTTTTGCAATTTTCAGGAATTTTTTGTGATTTTTTGCAATTTCCAGGAATTTTGTGATTTTTGCAATTTTCAGGAATTTTTGCAATTTTTGCAATTTTCAGGAATTTTTGCGATTTTTGCAATTTTCAGGAATTTTTGCGATTTTTGCAATTTTCAGGAATTTTAATGATTTTTGCAAATTTCAGGAATTTTTGTGATTTTTGCAATTTTCAGGAATTTTTGTGATTTTTTGCAATTTTCAGGAATTTTTGCGATTTTTGCAATTTTCAGGAATTTTTGCAATTTTTGCTATTTCTGCAATTTTCAGGCATTTTTGCGATTTCTGCAATTTTCAGGAAATTTTGCGATTTTTGCAATTTTCAGGAATTTTTGTGATTTTTGCAATTTTCAGGAATTTTTGCGATTTTTGCAATTTTCAGGAATTTTTGTGATTTTTTGCAATTTCCAGGAATTTTGTGATTTTTGCAATTTTCAGGAATTTTTGCAATTTTTGCAATTTTCAGGAATTTTTGCGATTTTTGCAATTTTCAGGAATTTTTGCGATTTTTGCAATTTTCAGGAATTTTAATGATTTTTGCAAATTTCAGGAATTTTTGTGATTTTTTGCAATTTTCAGGAATTTTTGTGATTTTTGCAATTTTCAGGAATTTTTGCGATTGTTGCAATTTTCAGGAATTTTTGCGATTTTTGCAATTTTCAGGAATTTTTGTGATTTTTTGCAATTTTCAGGAATTTTTGTGATTTTTGCAATTTTCAGGAATTTTTGCAATTTTTGCAATTTTCAGGAATTTTGCGATTTTTGCAATTTTCAAGAATTTTTGCGATTTTTGCAATTTTCAGGAATTTTTGTGATTTTTGCAATTTTCAGTAATTTTTGTGATTTTTTGCAATTTTCAGGAATTTTTTGTGATTTTTGCAATTTTCAAGAATTTTTGCAATTTTTGCAATTTTCAGGAATTTTTGCGATTTTTGCAATTTTCAGGAATTTTTGCAATTTTTGCAATTTTCAGGAATTTTTGCGATTTTTGCAATTTTCAGGAATTTTTGCGATTTTTGCAATTCTCAGGAATTTTAGTGATTTTTGCAATTTTCAGGAATTTTTGTGATTTTTTGCAATTTTCAGGAATTTTTGTGATTTTTGCAATTTTCAGGAATTTTTGCAATTTTTGCAATTTTCAGGAATTTTTGCGATTTTTGCAATTTTCAGGAATTTTTGCGATTTTTGCAATTTTCAGGCATTTTTGCGATTTTTGCAATTTTCAGGAATTTCTGCGATTTTTTGCAATTTTCAAGAATTTTTGCGATTTTTGCAATTTTCAGGAATTTTTGCAATTTTTGCTATTTCTGCAATTTTCAGGAATTTTTGCGATTTTTGCAATTTTCAGGAATTTTAGTGATTTTTGCAATTTTCAGGAATTTTTGTGATTTTTTGCAATTTTCAGGAATTTTTGTGATTTTTTGCAATTTTCAGGAATTTTTGCAATTTTTGCAATTTTCAGGAATTTGCGATTTTTGCAATTTTCAGGAATTTTTGCGATTTTTGCAATTTTCAGTCATTTTTGCGATTTTTGCAATTTTCAGGAATTTTTGCGATTTTTGCAATTTTCAGGAATTTTTGTGATTTTTGCAATTTTCAGGAATTTTTGTGATTTTTTGCAATTTTCAGGAATTTTTGTGATTTTTGCAATTTTCAAGAATTTTTGCAATTTTTGCAATTTTCAGGAATTTTTGCGATTTTTGCAATTTTCAGGAATTTTTGCAATTTTTGCAATTTTCAGGAATTTTTGCGATTTTTGCAATTTTCAGGAATTTTTGCGATTTTTGCAATTTTCAGGAATTTTAGTGATTTTTGCAATTTTCAGGAATTTTTGTGATTTTTTGCAATTTTCAGGAATTTTTGTGATTTTTGCAATTTTCAGGAATTTTTGCAATTTTTGCAATTTTCAGGAATTTTTGCGATTTTTGCAATTTTCAGGAATTTTTGCGATTTTTGCAATTTTCAGGCATTTTTGCGATTTTTGCAATTTTCAGGAATTTCTGCGATTTTTTGCAATTTTCAAGAATTTTTGCGATTTTTGCAATTTTCAGGAATTTTTGCGATTTTTGCAATTTTCAGGAATTTTAATGATTTTTGCAAATTTCAGGAATTCTTGTGATTTTTGCAATTTTCAGGAATTTTCGCGATTTTTGCAATTTTCAGGCATTTTTGCGATTTTTGCAATTTTCAGGAATTTCTGCGATTTTTGCAATTTTCAAGAATTTTTGCGATTTTTGCAATTTTCAGGAATTTTTGCAATTTTTGCTATTTCTGCAATTTTCAGGCATTTTTGCGATTTCTGCAATTTTCAGGAAATTTTGCGATTTTTGCAATTTTCAGGAATTTTTGTGATTTTTTGCAATTTTCAGGAATTTTTGTGATTTTGCAATTTTCAGGAATTTTTGCAATTTTTGCAATTTTCAGGAATTTTTTGCGATTTTTGCAATTTTCAGGAATTTTTGCGATTTTTGCAATTTTCAGGAATTTTTGCGATTTTTGCAATTTACAGGAATTTTTGTGATTTTTTGCAATTTTCAGGAATTTTTGTGATTTTTGCAATTTTCAGGAATTTTTGCAATTTTTGCAATTTTCAGGAATTTTTGCGATTTTTGCAATTTTCAGGAATTTTTGTGATTTTTTGCAATTTCCAGGAATTTTGTGATTTTTGCAATTTTCAGGAATTTTTGCAATTTTTGCAATTTTCAGGAATTTTTGCGATTTTTGCAATTTTCAGGAATTTTTGCGATTTTTGCAATTTTCAGGAATTTTAATGATTTTTGCAAATTTCAGGAATTTTTGTGATTTTTTGCAATTTTCAGGAATTTTTGTGATTTTTGCAATTTTCAGGAATTTTTGCGATTTTTGCAATTTTCAGGAATTTTTGCGATTTTTGCAATTTTCAGGAATTTTTGTGATTTTTTGCAATTTTCAGGAATTTTTGTGATTTTTGCAATTTTCAGGAATTTTTGCAATTTTTGCAATTTTCAGGAATTTTGCGATTTTTGCAATTTTCAGGAATTTTTGCGATTTTTGCAATTTTCAGGAATTTTTGTGATTTTTTGCAATTTTCAGGAATTTTTGTGATTTTTGCAATTTTCAAGAATTTTTGCGATTTTTGCAATTTTCAGGAATTTTTGCGATTTTTGCAATTTTCAGGAATTTTTGCAATTTTTGCAATTTTCAGGAATTTTTGCGATTTTTGCAATTTTCAGGAATTTTTGCGATTTTTGCAATTCTCAGGAATTTTAGTGATTTTTGCAATTTTCAGGAATTTTTGTGATTTTTTGCAATTTTCAGGAATTTTTGTGATTTTTGCAATTTTCAGGAATTTTTGCAATTTTTGCAATTTTCAGGAATTTTTGCGATTTTTGCAATTTTCAGGAATTTTTGCGATTTTTGCAATTTTCAGGCATTTTTGCGATTTTTGCAATTTTCAGGAATTTCTGCGATTTTTGCAATTTTCAAGAATTTTTGCGATTTTTGCAATTTTCAGGAATTTTTGCAATTTTTGCTATTTCTGCAATTTTCAGGAATTTTTGCGATTTTTGCAATTTTCAGGAATTTTAGTGATTTTTGCAATTTTCAGGAATTTTTGTGATTTTTTGCAATTTTCAGGAATTTTTGCAATTTTTGCAATTTTCAGGAATTTTTGCGATTTTTGCAATTTTCAGGAATTTTTGTGATTTTTTTGCAATTTCCAGGAATTTTGTGATTTTTGCAATTTTCAGGAATTTTTGCAATTTTTGCAATTTTCAGGAATTTTTGCGATTTTTGCAATTTTCAGGAATTTTTGCGATTTTTGCAATTTTCAGGAATTTTAATGATTTTTGCAAATTTCAGGAATTTTTGTGATTTTTTGCAATTTTCAGGAATTTTTGTGATTTTTGCAATTTTCAGGAATTTTTGCGATTGTTGCAATTTTCAGGAATTTTTGCGATTTGTGCAATTTTCAGGAATTTTTGTGATTTTTTGCAATTTTCAGGAATTTTTGTGATTTTTGCAATTTTCAGGAATTTTTGCAATTTTTGCAATTTTCAGGAATTTTGCGATTTTTGCAATTTTCAAGAATTTTTGCGATTTTTGCAATTTTCAGGAATTTTTGTGATTTTTGCAATTTTCAGGAATTTTTGTGATTTTT